>CM076578.1:30560400-31160400 GCA_034641835.2 Pinus albicaulis
AGAAACAGATTCAAGCCATACTGAACTCGTTTAAGCAGAGAAAATCTGCTCCACAACAACAACCGGGATAACAACAACTTCCAAGCCAAGTTAACAACCAAGTGCAATCTATGCAACCACAAGAGAAGCATGTTAATCCGCTCCAACAGATGAATTTACAGCCTTCAGTTACTTCAATGCAACCAAACATGTTGATTCCATCTTTGATACTTTCAATTTTCTCATTGTTTCTTCTCATCTCTGGTTGCACTGGCGACTTACTGAACTGCACCAATTCTTTGAAGTGTTGGAATTTCATGACTATACAAAAAAAAAACTTCTCTTCCAGGCTTCTTTTCTGAAATAATTGAAGCCACACTTCCAAGTATGAACCTAATGATGCTATTTATATCTTTAGTTACTGGGTTGCTCTTAAAAAAATGAGTTGATAAGTATGTCCCCTATCTTCACCCAAGGAATTATTGCTTTAATTACTTCAAAGTTCATTCTTAACATTCCATAAATATGTACCAGAAAAATATCATAGTGCATAATCAGAGCACCACTCTATGAAAGGCTTTACAGCGTTTCCTTTGCAACATATGGTGCAATTGCTAGTTACATATTTTGGGTTAAAACTCGACTATGCTTGGTACAAGATTCATACGTTGGCAAATCTTTCTCCATTTTGCTCCTGCTCATTCTTTTTTTTTCCCATTAACTCGTTCTTGTTTTTTTACTTTGAACGGTGAGTAAAACGGAGACCTTTTTATTCGCAATTCTTTCAATGTTTTAGTCACTGACATTCTGCGTTTGCATGATTCAGGCATTTTAGCATTGCTATAATATGGATTCTGACTAAGGAAGTTTTTTATGGCTATGATTCTTATTAGTGGTATTAGTGGTATTAGGGTTGGAATTTGGATTGCTTTTTAGCTTGCCATATAATTTTTTTGACTTTCTAAATTTTTTCGCTTTTAATCAAGAAATGTAATGCTTAAAATTTTGATTTTTATGAGTGATGTTTTGATAATAATTTTTTCAATTAATGAGAGATGTTTTGATTAAAATGTTTTAGGCCATTAGATCCACAAGTAAATAATTTTTTATATATTTTTACAGTGTTAGTTTTTTTTCTTTCTTTTTAATAAGTTAAATTGAATATAAGTTTTGGTGACTTTTAAGTTAAAATGTTGTTATTAAAAATTTGTTAGATTTTAACCTCAATTTAACATTTTGACTATGTCAAATTACACAAAAATAAAAATAAAAGTAAATTAAATAAAAAGATTGACATAATGTAATGAACCTTTTAACTAGGTCATTATACAATAAAAAATAATAATAATAAAATAAAATAATAATAAACAATAAAAACAGCCCATGGTATTAATGTGGAATGTAGTTTGTTTAAAATTAAGATGGCCTAGATCAATCTTAACTCTACATCTATCAATAGCCAAGAGGAGTCATATGCCTTGATATGCAAACCTCTTTTAGAGTAAAAAAGAGAATTGTTATAATATAGATCTTAACTAATTATTTAATAAAACTATTTTTAAATGTTTATAAGCATTATTATTATAATATTTTACTTAATAAAATGTATCTAAATTTTCATAGATCATAATATACATAGTTTTTCTTGTTCTATATTATTTTGGTTACAACTATTTTTTTATTCCAAAAATATATGGTTTGTTTTGTTATATATTATTTATGTTACAACTATTTTATTATTCATGAGTAGTATTTCTTAATATATAGAAAATTAAATTAATAATAATTTTTTTTAAATATGTGATCTTTTTTAAATTTCCAAATTATTTCATAGGAAATGATTTATCTTTAGCAATAATGATGAATGTTCATAATTCTCATTTCTTAAATAACACTAAATTTACCTTTAATTACTTAATTGTAATAGTTTCTAACTACATAAAAGTTTGTAACTACAGACATACTCTTTCAAATTTTTTTCTGTTTCAAAAAAACTATATACATATCTTTAATTACCTAATTGCAGCTAAAAAAATTTACATGTTTTTTACTTTATAATCATAAACAATTTTCATATTATATGATGGCAAACTTACTCAACTTTTTATTCTGAAATTTTAAACAAAGTTTTTCACTACATAATTTTAGCTTTTATAATTTTTTTATTTTTCAATTCCAAAAAAAAATTACAAAAGAAAAGACCCACTCGGTCCTTACTGTAGATTATAGTTTTGCAAAATTGACGCTATGTAATTAACAATAGACTAAGTTGAGACAACCCTAAGGAGTTTTTTGTACAAGTTTTATCATAACCTTTCCCTCCATCCAATATATATTGTAGAGTCTTCTAAAGAGAGAGTATATTCTAGTTTATAACCTAATCCACAATCAAAGAAAATCGCTAGGGATTTCACAAGTTATTAGTTTATAACTTGATCCAAAATCAAAGAAAATGGCTGGAGATGTCACAAGTTATCATTCGCACAGTGATTTATTAACGTTCTTAGTTGAAATAGATCATATTAGATGCATGGTTTCCAGAGACACTAAAAATTTCAAAATAGATATCTCTTATGACATCCATATTGTCTACAAACCATCCAAATTTTCCATCTTATACTACAATTCCTAACAATAACCACTCAATTTACTCTCCAATTTTTGAAACCCCCACCCATTCTAGGGAGATCACAGTGTAAAATAAAATGTTCTTGTTGTTTCTTTAAAGGTTTCGTAAACAAAACAAACAACGAGAAAGTCAATATTCTGGTATCATAACTAATTTTTGAATCATTGTGATAAACAAAACATCACATTAGCTCACAGAATATATCTAATGCTATAAGGATCTGAGATGATAAAAAAGTTTTGAATGATGATAACTAGGTGACAACCAAAACTAAGTTGTAGCCACAAGCAAACAATCACAACAACTCACAGAATATATCCAAGGTTGCAGTGAACCCCATACATAGTGATGGACCTCATCGGAGTTTTAGTTCACATAGAACACCACCCTAAAAATTCTATACTCTTGATCAATTTAGAATAACCTAAGATGTCTAGATTGGATGTCAAGGTGGGTGCTACAATAATTGAGGATGCTTCATAAAGGGTAAGGGAATTTAGATACTCTACCCTTCCACCAAAGCTATAAAAAGTGAGACTTGTAGATTATAGTTTTAAAAAATTGACACTATTTGATTAAGAATAAGTTATAAACATTGGGTATTTAAAAAGTAATAAGAGGAAGGTACATGAGGGCTATGGTAATTAATGTGATTATTTGTAATATTTTTATTTAAAATAGTAATTTGTATATGTATTTTTTAAATGAATATTGTTAAATGTGTAATTGAGTAAAATGTTGTAACACCCCAAGTTCTATGCTTTTTAAATGAGACATTTGAACATAAATCCAAAGGGGAGTGGACCCCAATGGATAATTATTATGTGGATATGGTTAACTACTTATTTATGAAAAATAAATAAAATATTGTGCATGCACTATATTGAGATGAGAAAGGTAGAATACATGCCTAATCCATGAGAATGGATAAGGCAACAAATCCCCAAAAAGCTTTCAAAATCCTTGAAAGAAATTTATTTAGATTTAAGGAGAAATCTAAATTTCCCCAATGAAGAGGAGTAGTTGGGAAGAGGTGAGAAAAGCTGGAAAAGCTGAGGAAAAGCTTAAAGCAGCTTTAAGGAACCCCAAGAAGGGAAGCCTAGGCTAAACAGGAAAGAAAGCATCTGAGAGCTAGGGTGTGAGGTGGAAGCCAGGCTTTGGGAAGCTCAGCTGACAGCTACTCAGGCAGATTGAGGTTAGTCTGTTCTTGGAGGATCTCTGCTCGGGGGTGAATCCTGGGAGATAAAGAGGATTCTAAGGTTGGGAGGACTGGTCATAGTAGAGGTATGCATGCCTAATGTTGGAGATTTCTGTAAGTCTGCATTAAATATATCCATGTTTTATGAAATTGTCATGTTATGGTTCATTATGCAGTTTATGAATTGTGAGGTTATGGTTCATTATGCAGTTTATGAATTGTCATCTTAGGGTGCATTATGTAAAGGTTAGATTGATTAATTGTTAAGAAATTCCTGTAATTGCAAACCAAAGCTATTGATAGCAGAGACAAATGGTTGGGTTGTATGGATGAGAAATTGGTAGTAATGAGGTTAGAGATGATAGATCAATTGCACAGCAAATATAATAACCATGTATAGGTATAGCTTGCTGTCTCTTAAAGAAATATTTCATTTCGGTGTATATAAACAGAAAATGTTAATAAAACCGTACCCAGGAACAGCAAGTACCAAACCACAACCTATCATAACAATACTGATGGCACAGAATTCACTGTAATCAATAACAGAAAGTAGGAAACAACAATCTTGTGATAGAGGTATGGGGTTCAGTATATCAGCTGTGTTACAATGGAGGGAATTGTAAAATTTAGAATTTACATTATTCTATTAAATGTAATGGTACACATATGGAAGCAAAAGTTGGATCCTAACTAAGGACGAGGATCTAACACTGGGGATTCTAAACTATCCAGTTCAGTATTCCCTACCTGCATTGAGTGAAGCAAGAGAATATGTTTCCTAGTTTTCCCATGGAACAGTTGAATCTGTACCATAGTGTCACACATGTTAAATGATTGTAACAGAAACATAAAGGGGGGAAGCCTATTGAAAAATCTATTGTGTGATAAATTTTTGTGTGAGGGAAGATTGTAAGCATGTGTAAAAATACCATGGACAGAGCATCTGTTACCGTCCATAGAAACTACTGGGAAAGTAGTGGAGCAATGGAGGTTAACTGCGTAGAGATAGATGTATGCGAGGAGGCGCACATCTATACCTCGATGCTGGAACTTTGAAATGTTGAAAAACTGATCAGGCCTGCAAACTGGGAAGTTTGAGTAAGGGCCTAGTGATCATCTAGAGTTGGCTATAAGCACTGAACAGAATCTAAACCCCAGATCATAGTCCGAATTTGTAAATGATTCAGTATAAAAACTATAACTGCGCATAAAGCGGAAAATATTTGAGTATGTGTGTAGCACTCATCACAGGTTCAATTGTCTTCCCCAATTGGGGTAATGTATCTAGACTTGTTATGAAAATGAAAAAAAAAAAATGGGTCTGGGAGACGTGACAAATGGTATCGGAGCAAAGTTCAAAAATTGGGCAAGATATGTGCTCACAAAGAAATGGTTATCTGTTATAAATTTTATGAATATTAAAAAAATATTTCTTCAAGTATACAAATATCTTGGATATACTTTCAGGTATACATGTAACAGATTGTGATGAAGTATAAACATTGATATGGGAGTAATATGAGAGGCTCATATACCAGAATGGTTAAACCTATAATAGGTTTAAAAACTGGAAACCAATATCTCTCAGAAAAATAGTATTGCTATGTAAAATAATAGAGTATGAAAAAAGTTTATAATGACATATTTAGCTATTGTTCTACTATCATCGTTATGAAAAATAAATTTCAGCGTTCATAAAGTAAAGATACTGAAACCATCTAAATACAGTAGAAAAGATCAATGCTGACGTTAATGGAGAGGAAAAGAGAAAATGGTACTACCAGGAATATGCAGATGTCGAGCAAAGACTACAAGGAGTATAGAAGGATGATTTTCATTCTTAAAACTACAAAACTAAGTGTTATGTACTGTGATGAAAAACAAGAGAAAAATGAATTTATATTTATTCCCTAGATACATAGAAAAGGGAACTTCTAGAGAAAAGAGTCAAGGTTGTTCTGGGGTGGGAGGTTGGTCAATTGCAATTGTGGTATGTCTGAAATTCTTGTTATTCTATTTTCTGATGGTATGAATTGGCTACATATAGAAAAAAAATTAATTAATTGGTGTGATTGATGTTAGCCCTACATTTAACAGAATCCATCATAAGGTAATCACCTTCCAGATTCTGTTTAGTTGTAGACCAGAAATTCCATAGAGTAGAAACTCCAGAATCTCTAAACCAAGGTCGGTTTAAATCTAAAGTTACTTAACCTCTACAGATGATTAATTATTGTTTTGTTCATTGTAGGCACAAATGTGATATTGTATGCTTATGAGTCTTCTAGAGAAACATTATAGCAGTACTAGAGTCACATGGTCTAAATACAAGCAGCTGAAAGTAAATACAATGAAATTTGACATTTGAACTTATGCCAGAAAATTGAATATTACCTTACACCATATATGTGTACAATTGTGAAATTTTATGCTCATATGTAAGTGGAAAACTATACTAGCAGATTTAGAGTTATATGATATCATAGAAGAAAATCAAAAGATGTCGGATTTGGCATGTCGACATTTTCTAGCTTTAAAAGAAATTCTATTCTACAGAAGGAATATAGCATTCATAGCATTTATAGAGCATATTATGTTGTGAGATCCATCTCAAATTCTTGAACTAAGCATCATAGTCAAAGACTAAGTTACAATTAAGTTATACGACACAATGACTATTGAATACATATATATAAATACTCATATGTTAATATATGCTCATAGGTATGCTAGGAAAACAGGGCCATAGCACCGAAAATTACATGATAAACAAACTCAAAAAGGGGAAATGAAATGACATTAGAGTACAAAATTCGAAATTGTGCTAACAAAGGAGTAACTCCACCTTATAGGAGTATTATAGCATGCATAGAAAGTTTATGATATATGTTGCCTTTTAAATTCATATGAACAAAAAAAAACCATTGAAGTAAATACTATGGTAATGAATTTAATCTATGCAAGTCTACATTATTACATGAACCATTTAATACTTGTACCTGCATTTAACCAAATATTTAGACCTCAACAAGTATTAAGTGCAAATACAAAGAGGTCCTTTTGATATCGAATTACATTAGCTATACATGTTTATGCCAAACATCTCGGTCCAAAACAAGATATAAATGTAAAGCATATATATATGAATTATACACGGCAAAAGAAATTATAAATGTGAATCATATATCAATAAACCCTATATGCCAAAATAAGAAGTCGATACTAATCAAGTATGGTACGAGGAGTATATATATAAGATCCTCATTGCAAATCGAACTAACTTACAGTCACCTTTCAAAATATGTGTGGCGTAAATTAAATCACCATGCCTTGGGCATAGGTCAAATCAATCTCTATGGCGGTACTGACTTCTATAAACACCAGCACAATAAATAAATAAAACAAGGGAATCCTGTTCACGGTTAAATGAAATAAAACCTAAATACGACGCATGAAGAACATCATGGCGGCAGTATAAACGCCGAGAGATCTCACGTCTCTTTTTAATTGTGTTGGCTACACATGGAAATAGTAGAAAAACAGAGAACTACGATAAGTATCGAGCACCATATTAAAAACTCATTCGACTAGTGATTGCAGATAGAGAGGGATTTACGGAAAGATTTGTAAACGAGACCTGTAGGGATACAGTTGGTTACCGTCGAACCATAGCGATTTTGAACAATCTTACAGTGGATCAATCAAGCATAAATCTCTGGCAACCAAGCATAAAGGAGGCCGACACATCTCCGCACGATTTTGTACAGTAGTTGAAACAAAAACAAAATATAGAAGTAATACGTCCAACGCAATGGGGGACCCCATAACCATTTGCTGGAGTGGAGCTGCATGCAATCTAGTTAAACGACTTTTATACGTATGAGGTACTGTGGTAAACCTGGCAGGCATGGCATGGTTCCAGCTCGTAGGTATGGCTATCACGGAAAAAATAAATTCTGAGGGCCTTGAGATGTTGTTGAGGTGGATCTTGGAGAGTATAACCTAGTCGGTATCCTTTCCTCGCATGAACCGTTTATAATACATATAGTCAATGGCGAAGGACTTTGACCAACAGAACTATAAAATCGTAAACCCAGAACGAGCTAGACAGCGATCTGGTGAATCCTAAAGATAACTTAATGACCCAGAACCTTCACCGGTTAAACAATTAGGGTTTACCTTCATTGGAGTTGCAGAACTGCGGCACGACGAGAACCGAGATTTATGAACACGGCCACGAGGACAGGCTCACTCTCTGTTCCAGTAGATAGACGGAAACGACGAGCTCTTACCCTCTCGGTGCAAACATGCTTGCAACTCGCCGGCACCAGATAGAGGCTTATGAGGTATCAGTCATGCTGACTTGGGTAGGAGACGAATGGGGTTCGGCATACCCCTAATATAGAAGGGGCTGGTAATAGATAGATCAAATAACCTCGATTTAATGGACCTGAAACCCTACTCCTCAGAGAGCTGAGGAAATCCGTCAACCTGCTGAGGAAATCCCAATGTCGATTGCGCGGACGCAACACGTAACCCGAAGGGTACCCTGGACATCAATGAGCACAGGGAAGATTGGACGTCGTAGGTACCGAGAAATTGGGTTAACCCTAGACCAGCGATGGAGCTCAGCGCTCTTAGTACTGGAAACCGCGAGAATGGTCTGTTCGAAATCCACATGTCGAGTGTTGGATGGACAGGGGGCAAGTCTGTTGCCAGTGGCTCACTGAGTCCTCTGCAAATCAACTCTGGGCGTAGCAGCCGGGGTTCCTTGCTGCATTAGGCGGCTCATGAGCCACAACGGTCACGATCTGAGTGCCCACATAACACCTCGAAGCTGGCGTAACCGTTGGAGGGCCTGTGTGATCTGCCAAGACACCGCGACAAGTCAGAGTAACCATGAAATGGGATTAATGAAAAACCGAATCAGTGTTAGTCACGATTGAATAGAAAAAATTCCATAATGCAAACCATAGGTATATAACTCGGTTTTTATTCACGGCGCAAATGGACTATATGGTAGGCAGACTATGCTCCCGAAATTATTCGCTATAGTCTCCACTATATTTACGTATGTCAACTCTTGAAGGAGGAAGCCGCGCTTGATGAAATATAAATATATATTCAGGTAATGGTTTTGTAAGTACGCCTTTACAAAAGAGGTTTTAACAAAGCGTACATCAATAATTACACGCCTTATATATATGCGGTTTCAAGGTTAATATTATTATTAAAAGGGCGTGGCGTCAAGGTTATTATTATTATTAATGGAGCGTGGTGCATATGTATATATACATTGGTCAAAGGACCATATTCGATATAGGTATTCTATATATAATCATAGTATTTAAAGGGGTGAAGCTATGTACGTGTTACACAAGATTTTCAATGTATGGGTTATATATATATATATATATATATATATTTTAGATGTGGTATATAAATAGGGGTCACATATCCTAATAAGAGGTGTATTACACCTATATCCGGGGTGGATAAAGACTCAAAAAGATATGGGTGATAAATACATGTTAGACACATATGTTATATATATACATATATAGATAAGGATCTGGTTGATAAATGCAGGTTAGACACATATGCTATTTATATATATATATATGTAATATATATATATATCCTCGGATAATTGGGCGGAATACATGTGTGTTAGGTGATGAAAAGAAATATATGGGATGTACATCTATAATGATAAATATACATATGGGTGGACGCACAGACATGAACCCGAGATGTTTTATTGGTATGTAAGTACTATATATATATATATGTGAGAATATATATAGGTGAAATGTTTTATTTGTATGTCGGTAATACATAGGTATATATATATATGTGTGATAATATATATATATATATATATATGTGTAAGCCAAAGATGTATATGTATGTGATTAAGAATAATATAAGTGGAATGTTCCATGGTTTTATAAATATAAAGATGCTAGATGAGTAGAGAAAAACTTTGTCAATATGTTACAAATTATGTGATATATATATAATTGCACATATGATATTTATTACATACAAGTGGTTAATGTGGTAGTATATCGTTATATGTATTGACATATGATATTTATGTTATATAAGTGGTTGACATAAGTGTCTCGGTATATGTATGGAATGGTTGTTAAGAGGTTTTAAAAGAAAATTATACTAAAAACCCACTAGAGTGTGGTGGAATTGAGTATAAATAATTATGTGGGCAAGAATATATATATATCTATAGGGAAATTAACCTTGAGGATAAGGTTAGAAATGGATATATGTTCCTAATATGTATATAATACTATGTGTTACCATAGTTATTGGAACAAAAGAAGAAGGAAAGCTTATAATGGAACATATAGGGAAAGGTGGATAATAGAAAAATGACAAATTATATTTAATAGAGGTATATTAAATATAAATTGTAAATTCTTAAATTCCTATTAAAAATATAGATATATATATAAAATAATAATAAATGATAGATTAAAATGAAACAAGTTGCACGTGGGACATAAGTTAAATCTACAATTAACATTATAAATATAGGTGATCTTGTTATATGTTATAATGTTAACCTTGTTGAGTTGTGTGAATATAATATCTTCAAACTTTGATAGATTAAGGGAGAAGAAAAAAATTCACTAGGGAATATTAAAAGTGAATTTACCTTAAAAGTTGCAAGTAAAGTAGAAGGACACTATTGTGGTAGATTAAGTGGTAAAAGTATAATGTGGAAAAAATTACCAAGATGAGGTTCAAGACAAGTATATTTAAGTCGTGACTAAAATATTTTGTGATAAACATATTTTAGCTCATATACATGGAAAATAATAAATTGGTAAACTTAAGTATGAGTTATAAACCCAGTAAATAATTGGTTTGGTAGTTGTGGAACAAAAGAAAACAATGAGAAGATGCTGGAAGTACAGCTATGAAATGAGAAAGAGTAAGCATAATCATGCATATGATACAATTGTTTTCTTTCATTTATGAGTACTAATGAAAAGTTGTAAAATTCTTTTTAGTCAAGTGTGTAACAGGAAAGTGTACACTCTGGAACCAAGGAGAAAAAAAAAAAAAAAGGTGAAGATAAATGACCTAGAAACTCAAGAAAAGCTGAACTGGACCAAGTTGCGTGGGGAAAGAATCTCACTGAAAAACAAGGAAGGATAAGTAGTGTATTAAAAATGCACTAAATTATTATGAACCTGAACGGTTTGATTAATAACTGAATTTCTTAAGTTTATTGAAATACAGAAGGTTGTTGTGGATTATCAATTGTATGTACCTGATATTTCTTACATTGGTATGAATTGTGGACAGAGAAACCAGAATAAAAGATCTTCCAGACAGACCTCTTGCAAAGAAGTAGGAAGAAAATCAACTGCATAAGGTATCATTAAATAGAGTGGAAGCAGGAGAGTACACTGCTGGAAACTAAACAAGGACGAAGAAGAAATCTTCGTCAAAGTTGAAAAATCAACGTTAAAGTGTAACACCGAGGAAGGTGTTGGAAAGGGGGGGAACAAATGGCTTATAAAATAGCCTTACCCTTGCATATTAAATTTCATGATGTGTTTCATGTCTCCTTGTTGGAAAAAAATAATATTTTTTGTACATGATGCTTCTCACATTATTGATTGGAATGTGATCCAGGTGGAACCAGAAGAGGAATACCTTCGAGAGCCGCTTCAAACTTGAGAGCGGGAAGGAATCAAATTTCGAAATCGAACAGTAGCTAGAGTAAAGGTGCAGTGGGGCACTTTACTGCTGAAAAGGCTACATGGAAAAGAGAAGCTGCGATGATGGAAAAGTATTCATCTTTATTTTCAAAATAAACTAAGTAGATAGTTGTCAACACCGAGGACGGTGTTTGTTTTCAGAGGGGGAATATCTCACACCCCCAAGTTCTGTGCTTTTCAAATTAGACATTTGAACATAAATCCAAAGGGGAGTCGACCCCAATGGATAATTATTGTGTGGATGTGGTTAATTATTTATTTATGAAAAATAAATAAAATATTGTGTATGCACTATGACCCGGATAGAAAGTGAGTCACATACTGTCCATGAGGTGATGGAAAAGGAAAATACTTTCCCCAAATAACAAAGATATGAAAATTATTTCTAATTTAGATTTTGAGGAAAAATCTAAATTTCCCCAATGAAGATGAGTAGTTGGGAAGAGGTGAGAAAAATTTAAGGAAAAACAGGAAAACTAGCGACTTTAAAAGTCTAAAATGGGAAGCTAGGCTACTGAAACAATAAGCGTCTGATGCAGGCCTTGGTAATTTAAACGAGGCTTTAGACTTCTGACTTGCTTAAATAAGCTATTTCAAAGGCAGAGATTGAGGTTGAGTACCCAACTCTCCGGATCTCGGCAGGGGGTGAGAGTACGGACAAACAAACTCTAAGGTTGGATGAGCAGATGTGGTAGAGGTGTGCACATGCATAAATTGGAAGATTCTGTAGATACGTATTAAACATATCCATGTTTTATGAATTGTGATGTTATGGTTCATTATGCAGCTTATGAATTGTGATGTTATGGTTCATTATGCAGTTTATGAATTGTCATGCTATGATGCATTATGCAAATGTTAGATTGATTAATTGTTAAGTAGATCATGTAATGGCAAACCAAAGCTAGCGATAGCAGAGACAAATGGTTGGGTTGTATGGATGAGTATCTGGTAGTAATGATGTTAGAGATGACAGATCAATTGAACAGCAAATCTGTTAACCATGTATAGGTATAGCTTTCTATCTCTTAAAGAAGTATTTAATTTCTGGGTGTATAAACAGAAAATGTTAACCAAACAGTACCCATGAACAGCAAGTACCAAACAACTGAACCTATCATAACAATACTGAGGGCACAGAATTCACTGAAATCAATAACAGAAAGTAGGGAACAACAACCCTGTGATAGCGGTATGGGGTTCAGTATGTCAGCTGTATTACAATGAAAATAATTGTAAAATTTAGAATTTACATTATTCTATTAAATGTAATTGTACACATATGGAAGCAGAAGTTGAATCATAACTAAAGATGAGGATCTAACACTAGGGATTCTAAACTATCCAGTTCAGTATTCTCTACCTCCAATTGAGTGAAGCAAGAGGATCTGGTTCCTAGTTTTCCCATGGGACAGTTGAATCTGTACCATAGTGTCACACATGTTGAATGGTTGTAACAGAAAAATAAGAGGGGGAAAGCCTATTGCAAAATCTATTGTGTGATAAAAGTTTGTGTGAGGGAAGATTGTAAGCATGTGTAAAAATACCATGAACAGAGCATCTGTTTACCATCCATAGAAACTACTGGGAAAGTAGTTGGAGCAATGGAGGTTAACTGCGTAGAGATAGATGTATGCGAGGAGGCATACATCTATACCTCGATGCTGAAACTTTAAAAATGTTGAAAATTTTATCAGGCCTGCAAACTGGGAAGTTTGAGTAAGGGCCTAGTGATCCTCTAGAGTTGGACAAAACTCTGAACAGAAAACCTGGGAAATACAAAGTAATATATATAGATATATAAGTCTACTATATGGACTGAGAAGAGGGGAAGTCAAGCCAAAAAAAATTCTCATGGAAATTCTTATATTCCATGGCTGTCTATAAGTACTGAAAAGAATTTAAACCTCGGATAACAGTCTGAATTTGTAAGTGATTCAGTATAAAAACTATAATTGGTATCGGCGCATAAAGCGGAGAATATTTGAGTTATGTTATGTGTGTAGCACTCATCACAGGTTCAATTGTCTTCCCCAATCGGGGTGATGTATCTAGACATGTTATTAAAATGAGAAAAAAAAAAAAAAGGGGGTCTGGGAGACGTGACAAATGTATTAAATTGATATTCTAATTTTTAAGATATTTATTTAAAAAATTCAAAGTATGGTGAGTTTTGTTTTATTAAGCTTTAGTCTAGATGTGCATAGAATGAGTCTATCTCAAGTCCCAAACAAGATTATTCTTTCTCTTCATATTATAGCTTGCACCTTGAAATTCCTCCTCCCCTCCATCTTGCACAAATTTAAACTATGAGGCACAAGGTAGTTGTTACATATAGGAACATTTATATATGATAAGAAAAATGTGATACTCTATTGTAATTTTCTCTACAAATGTGATGGCAAATGTGCCCTAAATGTTGAAAATTTCATGGTTGATGTAGTATAAGCTACATGCAAATATATACTCTTGTATACAAGATCGAGAAAGCTATACCCAATATCCAACACCATAGAGAAATACATGTTCACCATTTCAACAGTTGCTTCCAAATATCTCTCAGTGCTAAAGTTGTTTTATCAATAAACTTGTTTTTATTGCTCCTGAAATGATGAAATCCATCGTTGTTGCATATAGGAGCATTTAGATCTAATAAGAAAAGTGTGATATTGTGTTATAATTTTCTATTCAAATGTGTTGGAGTTGTTTTCTCAATAAACTTGTTTTTACTGCTCTTAAGTGATGTAATCCATTGTTGTTGCATATAGGATCATTTATCTCTGATAAGAAATGTGTGATACTGTGTTATAATTTTCTCTACAAATGTGTTGGAGTTGTTTACTCAAAAACTTGTTTTTACTGCTCTTAAGTGATGAAATTCATTGTTGTTGCATATAGGAGCATTTAGCTCTGATAAGAAAAGTGTGATACTCTGTTATAATTTTATCTACAAATATGATGGAAAGCGTGCCATGAATGTTGGCAATTTCATGGTTAATGTAATATAAGATAAATAAAAATTCATTTCTTCTACACAAGATCAAGAAAGCTATGTTGAGTAACCAACACCACAGAACAATACATGTTCGCCAACTCCATAAATGCAACCAAATCTCTCTCGATGCTGGAGCGATTTTCTCAATCGCCTTATTTTTACTGCTCTTGAAGAGATGAAAGCCACATCTCCATACATCTTTTATTTTCTGCACAAATAACAAAAAAAACCAACTTCATATCAGCGATACTGAAAAAACAAGAACATGGCAGACACGAGGGACATATTCGTAAAGTACAATGTGATCTTTTGAATATTTTCAAAGATAATGAAGGAGATAATACATAGGTGACTTAATAGGAATTGATCAAGATTAAATACGGAGGAACTAGACCAAAACAACCTTTGATTTTGAAGGTAGAAAATCATGATCTATTTCTTTATTCATGAGGCATTCATGTTGGCATGATCAGACAAGGTATTTAACTTAACTTCAACATAGAAATCATGATTTGTAAGGCTCAAGGAAGTGGTATTGAATTAATATTTCACTACCTTCTTCCATGGAAGAAAATTTTGCTTTTCATTCCTCCACAATGGCTCCTTCTCTGCAACATCTTATTTCTTCTAAGCTACTCTTTCCTATGCTATTTCCTTACGGCGTTTCTTTTGCAACATTTGGTGCAATTGCTAGTAGTATGAATATTTTAGAATATTTTATGGAAGTTAAATCCCTACCATCCAGAGGTAAAAGGAAGCTAAGATACTATAAGGAAGTGATCAACCCCACCCTTGATAGTTAGAATTATCTCTGTGTTGTCCAACAATAAGAAAAAGATGAACATCGCTAAGATAAGAACTAATTACCATGAGCTTCAGAGTAAGACTGGGTGGTGGTCTATCCCCAAGACCCCTTGGAACTATAGAATCTCTCATAATTGCGATTCCAAGTAGGTGGAAGATGAAAAGCACTTACTTTTAGACTACCCCACTCTTACTCACATTCGCTCTCAATTCCCTACCATCTTCCACACTTCCAATCTTCTTGACCTATTAAGTCAACCTACCTATAATTATCTTGGAGCACTTATTTCCCTTCTCTTCCACCATAGAAACAAGATTTTGAAAAATCAAACTTAGATTCTTTCTTCTCTCTTAAGGTCCAATAGACCGCATTAGTCTTAATTGACGATAACCATCATCATCATCAGTAATTATTGACAATTATATTAAAATTCTAAAAACTAATTTTCAAAATGATACACCTATAAACTTATGTATAATTAAAAATATAAATTTTCTAATCATACTAAAAAAAATTAATATAACAAATATCTAACATAATTATAAATTTATTTTTAAAAATCAAAACTAGAATCTTACATATAATAATATAATTTATTTATAAATATATGTGTTAAAATATGATATACATCATATAATAAAAGAATTTTTCAATATACTTGAGTACATAAAAAAGTTATTCAAATTGAATAAAAAATATATTAAATAAAATTTATAATTATAATTTAAGTAGAGAAACATTATAATATGCATTAAAAATATATATATTTTTACTCAATTTAAAATTCTATTTTTTTTATTATTATTTATTAAAAACAAGAGAGTGGGAAATTTTTTTTTCACCAATAAACTTTATAAGTCTACAAAAGAAATACCTTTATAAATCTACAAAAGCAATACCCTTGATATATATATATATAGATTTTTTTAAGAGCATGTGTTTCCTCCTAAGAAGTCATAGGTTGGGGGTAGAGTAGTATGTTTTCATATACTTAGCAATTAAATGGCTGCAAGGAGGTGGATCCCTTGTCCCACAAACAAGAGGGTCTCATACACCAATTTGGTGTGTGGCTTGGTAATGACCTTAAAATTGGATAATAATAATAATAATCTATCCATATTGAAAATTTATATGTCATTCTATACCACTTAGATCTAAAAAATTACATTCGGATCCATAAGCTCAATTGCAAAAATTACTTAAATGTAAGATATAAAAATTAAAAAAAAAACTAAAATGACCAATTGAGGTGGGTTAAATCAGTGAGACTCAATATTATTTATAAAACACTATGAAAATAAACTAAATAAGATATAGTGAAAAGTAAAAAACTTGTTATAAAACCTAGTTCTAAATTTATAATTGAAGTCCTAAGGCCTTAATCATTCCAAATGCATGACAATGCATGTATCTAAATCATGTGTAACTTCCTCTCCGAAAGATTTACCTTAAAAAAAAAAAAAAAATTACTCACCATATTAAATAGTAAAAACCCCTTGAATCATAAATACAATATCCAAAATACAATCTGCATGGAAACCTTCGATACATACATATCATTGTTTATGATGAATTTCTTTCACTGTACTGTGAATAGGATGAAGCATATAAATTATGGTTTGATCATTGTTATGAGTTACAACAAAATCATTGTTAATTCGCCGAGAAACTGAGAGTAATATTAATGTTCACAATAAAAAATATATTACATAATCCATACGCATGACACAGCTGTCATATCTCGGGAATTCCAAGAAGGGTTTGGAGCTTTGACATTAATCATCTACAAGAGATTTTAAGTCGAATCTAATCAATTAACCTGGTTATTGCATTAACACTCCACTTGGTGATTTTACTATGCATCCATGGTGTTTGTGTCAATACCCACCATTATTGTTTGTACTACGACTTACTCCACAAGTCACAGCTATATCGCATTGGATTCTGATTGCTTGATTTTTCGAGAGAAAACCTGGGTAACACTGCAATCGAGCCAAGAGTGGAGGTTTATTTTTCATGTGCTCTGACGATTCCAGAGCTTGGCTCCTTTCTGGTTAACACAATTTAAAAACCCCTAAAAGGTTCGCCCCTCCACTTAGCTAGCTCTGCAGTTCTGTTATCATGCTCAGCTATATATTTTTTTGTGTTCTCTATTAGAAATGTTTTTTCTTCGACACTTATAACAGAACCTTATTATATGAATTTATTTTTACAGAGATGATAAATACTGTGAGATCGAGCCAGCTATGGAGGATGAAATAAATTCCTTATCATGTGAACTCCATAGGTGTAGATGGCTTCAGTCCCTTTTTATTCTATTGCACAGCATTTAGTGTATTAAATCGTCGATTTTCTTCTCGGCACTAATATGTTCTAATTCTCTGTGGTTTATCTTTGCACAGAGCAACCGATTTGGAAAGATTTACCCTTCAACAGGTATTGAACTTTCCACAGGGGCTTTCAGGTTATTTATTTCTTAACTCGATTATATAATTCTATGTAACAATAGATGTTAACTCGTTCCTCTGCTTTTGGTTGCAGGTTCGACTCTAACCCTCCACCTACAGTTGCAAGATTTGGCTCAGGGTTAACACAGTCGCTTCGACCCCAGCTAATATTACTTCCATGAACCTACAGGTACCTTAACGGCCCTTGATGAAAGGCCATTCCCTTACTTCTGCTCCGGATCTAGGATATATTTAAGCAATCCTTTCTTATCAGAGGAATGTGAAAATGACGAGGGTTGTAAACCCCTTTTATATTTTTCAAGAAACACTAAGATTTATCCTTTGCATTACAATGTAGGGTTTGAGTCGAATCTCTATTTTTGTTTAATGGGTTCAGAACACTTTGATTCTAGCCCTCAAACTCTTTGTATTTATATTTGATAAAAATATAAATTATCGTTGTGTGATTATATTTGCTCTAGACCGAATGTATGTTTTGAATTTGTACAAGAACGATTATGGTTTAACTATGATGTATATTTTCCCTTCGACGTTTATGTTTACAAGGGATTCTTGTCATTTCTCGACATATCTTTGTCCTGCATGCATTTATTTCTTAGAAATAAATACCAGAGAAATGGTTCTGGGTTTTTCCTTTTTAAGATAAGGATAGCTTTTAACGTTTGGCCCTTTAAAGAAATAATACTCATTGTTAGTTCTGCTACTAGTATTTCTTTGTTGTCGTTATAAATATATGTCTAGTCTCTACTAAGTAATTATGGAAGCCAACGCTCCTTTAATTACTTGATTTACAATCTTGCGTTCTCTATACTCTTTATTGTTTTCGTAGGATTCTCCCTATGGTGCCCGGGCCACCAAAATATTGAAGCCCGTGTTAGCTAGGGTTGCCGGCCACGGACGATGAACTCTTGTCTTGGGCTTCACCCTAGGACTAGGGTCAACAGTCCACTGGCTTCATCCCTACCCTTCAGTTTATTAAACTAGACATGCAGTATCTTCTTGTTAATCATGCTTTAACAGTAAGGGTAAATTATACCAATAATTTCCATATTAACAAAGAGATAATAGTAGTATAATACTCGTTACTTTCACATTGTTCACACAAATTTTCTATTACAGTCACCCTATTCAATAAACTATCTCTATTATACATTTACTTTAATGAGTGTTTTTAACCCTTTTATCATTTCACACAGTATAGGACTGAAAGCAGTGGATTCTGTCACATTATGATAATATTAACTTCTTCATATTTCAGTATTCAATTCCCATACTCAGATTAATAAATTATCTACAGACTTGGTTCCCTGTCTCAATCATTTGTAAATGAATAGAATAACCATATTCAAACTTTCATCTTTCAACAATGTCAACTGTGAAATTGTAAAACAATTCCTTCTTATTAACCTGTATAAAGAAATTCACCGTAATACTTATCTGGATTAAGTAGACTAAGTTGTGGTCCTCCTAACCATTCAAGGGAGGCAATTACATCCTCCGCTTGCCCCCTAGCTCCAAAATCTGGACGGTGCCACGGGTTAACAGTGGAATTTATCTGTTGTGACCTCTGGATGGCCTATCCAGTCACCTTCAGAAATTTCTGGTTTTAACAAGGGTAGTTGTAAGCTATTTTCAACTGGTTCCCCAACCAGCTCTAGAAAATACTTTTCCCTTTTACCAAAAATCATAGAACCCCTACTCCTCCCCTGGGATTCAGCTTTATCCTCAGAGGAGTAGGTAACTATTTTCCAACTGCCCCCCAACCACCTCCTATTCTTGGAAACCTTTTTACCAACAGCTTAAAAGATTTTCTTTTCATTAACTAGTCCTCCTAATTTAATAATTTCAGCAAAATATTTTTTTTTTATATACAATAAAGTTTCAAGTCTTTTTTTTGCAAGAAATTAAAATAACAAATTTCTTTAACTATTTAATACTAGTTAACTTTAATGAGGCTATGACAACTTCCCTCCCTGGAAGTAACACTGTCCTCGGTGTTTTAGCCTAGCTCTGTAAATAGCTCCGGGTAAGCTTCCCACATAAATTTTTCGTCCTCCCAAGTAGCTTCATCCGGGCCAAAGTTCTTCCATTGCACTTTCACCTGGATAACTACTCTTTTGTGGAGTTCAATTTCTCTTTTGTCAAGTATGCGTTGCGGCTCGACCAAAAACTCTCCGTCCGGTTCTACCTAAAAACCAAAAGTGTTTTCAAGTCAATATGCATCAATTATTCAGAAATTCAAGTTAGAAATTTTATCTTTCTCTTACCTGAATATTTTTCCAATGAATCACATGTTTTTCATCATGTACATATCGCTTCAACAAGGACACGTGAAATACATTGTGAACCTGGATATGGCTAGGTAAGGCCAATCTATAGGCTACTGGTCCCACCCTTTCCAGTATTTGGAAGGGTCCACAATACCAGGGAGCCAATTTGGCACAAGAGGTCCATCTCATGGTACTTCTCTTGGGCTTAATTCTTACGTAAACATGGTCCCCTACCACAAATTCACGGTAAGACCTTTTCTTTTCTGCATAAATCTTTTGTCGATCTTGTGCAGCCTTCAAATTCTGCCTTATTCTTTTTACCTCAGCTTCCATTTCAGCCAACATTTCAGGTCCCAACAATAATTTTTTCTCTGGACTACTCCAGTTTATATGTGTTCAACATTGCCTACCATATAATGCCTCAAACGGACTCATTTTCAAGGATTCTTGATACCCGTTGTTATAGGAAAACTCAACAAGGTGCAATTAATCCTCCCACTTGGTGGGTTGTTACATTACATACATGCGCATCATGTCTTCCAGTACTTGATTTACCTGCTCCGTTTGTCCATCAGTCTGAGGATGATAGGCGGTACTGAAATGTATTTGTGTTCCCAGCCCAGAAAACAAGGTTTTCCAGAATGCGGATGTGAACTTAACATCCCGATCTGAAATCACAGTCTTAGGTATACCATGCAACCTAAAGATTTCCTTCATAAATATATCTGCAATCTGTATGATCTTGTAGGTAGACTGTACCGGTATAAAATGGGCAGAATTTCTTAATCTGTCTACCACTACCATGATTGAATCATTCTACCTTTTTGTTCGTGGTAAACTCGTGATGAAATCTAAGGAGATAACCTCCCACTTCCACTTACGAATGGGTATGGGCTACAATAGCCCTGCAGGATGCTGATGCTCCACCTTAACCTGCTAACATTCCAAACATTTGCTTAGATACTCTGCAATATTCTTACACATACCTAGCCAATAATATACCTTTCTTATTGCAGTGAGAATATTTTGATATCCTAGATGGCCAGCGTAATTGCTGTGGTGGAATTCATTCAGGATTAACTCCTTAAGACCTGCACGATTAGGCACATAAATTTTTCCGCGAAAAGTCAACACCTGATCTTCTTTCTTTCCATACTCTGATGTCTTGCCTTGCTTCTTATCATCCTCCATTTGCTTCCACTAGAATTTATATTCCGGGTCTTTCTGTGCTTTTTCTTTTAACTGTTCCAACAGTTGGCTTTCAAGCTGATTATAGTATAAGGCAGAAATACTGTTAATTTTTCTTCTTAACGCGTCTGCAACTCGATTTTCCTTCCCCTTAACATGTTGTATGTCCATGTCAAATTCACTCAAAAAGGCATTCCATCTTGCTTGTCTAGAATTTAAATCTGCTTGCTTAAAATAATTAATCAAGCTGCTATGGTTTGTTTTAAGTATAAACCTCTTACCCAACAGGTAATGCCTCCACACCCGGAGAGCATGCACCACAGCTGTAAGCTCCAGATCATAAGTAGAATATTTCTGTTCATGATATTTTAATTTTCTAGACTCGTAAGCTATCACTTTACCTTCTTGAGTTAGTATAGCTCCAACTCCTTCTTTTTTGGCATCAGTACAAACTTCATAATCTTTATCAGGGTCAGCTATCTTCAGAATCGATGTTTTAGTCAAAATTTGTTTCAGCTTCTCAAAGATGCTCTGACATTCCTTTTTCCATTTGAAAAGCTTGCCCTTCTTCTGCAAAGAAGTAATAGGGAAATAAATTTTATAAAATCCTTCTATAAACCTTCTGTAATAACTAGCTAGACCCATAAACGATCTAATGTCAGCCACATTGTGAGGTACTCGCCATTCCATAATAGTTTTGATATTTTCTGGATCAACAGCTATTCCTTCAGCTGATATAACATGTCCCAGATATTGGATTTATGTTTTAAATAAATCACACTTGCTAAACTTAGCATAAAGTTGATGTTTTCTTAGCATTTCCAAAACTATCCTCAAATGTTCTTTATGTTCCTCCTCACTTTTTGAATATATCAGTATGTCATCTATGAAAATAAGTACAAAGTTATCCCAGTACTGATGAAATATGCCATGCATCAACCTCATAAATGTTGCTGGCGCATTTTTCAATCCGAAGGGCAACACTACGAATTCATAATGCCCATAACGAATGCGGAATGTTGTTTTGCAAATATCTTCATCTTTAATCCGAATCTGATGATACCCGGATCTTAAATCTATCTTAGAAAACACCTTAGCCCCTCTTACTTGATCGAATAATTCATCGATTCTTGGTAAGGGGTATTTGTTCTTAATAGTCAGCTTATTAAGCTGCCTGTAATCCATACACATGCATAAGGTTCTGTCTTTCTTCTTAACAAATAGGACTGGTGCTCCCCATGGAGACACACTTGGATGGATATAACCTTTGTCTAACAGTTCTTGTAGCTGTATCTTAAGTTCTATTAGTTCTGGCACGCTCATTCTATAAGGAGCTCTTGACACCGGAGAGGCTCCTGGCAGCAATTCAATGGTGAAGTCAATATCCCTCTTGGGTGGAAAACCAAGAATATTTTCTGGAAATACATCCAAAGATTTCTGTACTACAGGAATATCTTCCATTATAGGTGCCTTTTCCTTGGAGTCTGCATATCCTACTTGAATTGCATACAATTGACACCCTTTTCTGATACACTTGCCCATTTTGGATGCTGTTATTAGGCGTAATTACACAGGATTTTTAATTCCTTGAATTTATTTTCATATGCCATCTTGCATTCTAAAGTAGATGATCTTTTCCTTGTAGTCCACTAGGGTCTAGTTTCTTTCCAACCAGTCCATACCCAATAACACATCATAAGACCCCAATGGTAAGATGTTTAAATCTACTTGTAACTGTTGTTCTGCTACTTCCAATATACAGTTAGGAACTTTTGCAGTTACCTTTCATTTTTCCCTGGTAGCTAACTGAACTAACCAGGAATTCTTAAATTTCTACTCTTTTAATTTTCATAATTCCACTATTTTAGGACTTACATAACTCAAAGTTGCTCCAGGATCTACCAAAATTGAAACAAGTTTAGTTAGTAAAGTACCTTCTAGTTCGATCATTGTGGGCTGAAAATCAACCTGTCGATCTTCCAAGGCTGCATTGATGCAGGGTATGTTACACGCCACGTCCCCTACCGTAGATGCCTCCTGTAGATTTGCTACAGTTTCACTTTTATTTCACTATGGACAGTTTTTATAATAATGAGCCTCTCCATGGCCCCAGCATTGCAAAGGAGGTTTTGTGGTCTGTCCCTGCTCTGACTTGCTAGATGCATTCGTGGGCTTCTCTTCCCCTGGCCATTTAGTTCTTTGGTGATTTCTACCAAATTTCTTACTGATGGAGTTTCGTGCTGCACCTTTAGAATTTCCACTTTTATTGCTTTTAAAATTGGAATTATTTTTCTGGTTTTTCTTTGGCTGCCAGCTTTTCCCTCCTTCACCTTTGACCTTGGACTGTTGATAGCACATCTGAGCTTTACAGATGGCTTCATCCATGGTCTGAGGATTAACAAATTCTATCCTTTCTCTCATATGAGTAGGTAGACTACTCAGAAACCTCTGCACTTTGGCCTTTTCCTCTCGAAGATAAGGAACATAGCATAGGAGGGAAGTGAATTTAGTGACATAATCATCCATGGTCATCTGCCCCAACCGTAAATCATGGAATTCCTTATCCTTATCATCATAAAACCTTTCTGTCTACTTGTTTTTGAAATACTGCTGAAACAGCTCGCAAGTAATGTCATGTTCATCAATACTACATACACTTTTCACTTCTTCCCACCACAAGGTGGCCTTTCCCCGTAACTGGTATATAGCCGATCTAGCCTTCAGATTGCTACTATATTCATACACCTGGAAGTACTTATTTATATTAATTAACCAGGCTTTCGCGACCTCCTCGGCCTCACCATCAAAAGTTGGTGGTTTAATTTTGCGAAACTCCCCGTGCAATTCCACTTTTTGTCTCTTATTGTCTTGTTGGTCAGACAAATTGCTCGACTCCACCTCATTATAATTCTTGTTTTTGTTTTTCTGGGAGGGACTCTTTTCAGCTCTACCTGTAGTGTTGTTTCTAGTTTGTTGATCTTCTTATTCTGCTGATAATTATTTTTCAGCACTGGGATGTCCCATCTCCTGATTTTGTTTGTCTGATAAACTCTTTAAAATTTTCTCCTGATCTTGCAACAATCGCTCATTATCCTTTCTGAGTCTTAACATTTCCTCTTATAATTGTTGCACTGTGTTCAACAAAAAAACCAGTTTGGTGTTGTTGTTCTTCGAGCAACTGACTAGTCTTTTGACGATGTTCTACACTTAATTGAACCCACATTTCCAGATTCATGACTGTTGATGCTTGAGTTTCCTCTGGTTGCGATTGTGATGCTATAGCTCTTCTAATTATCACTGGTTTTCTCACTCAGTGCACTATAAATATACACAGCTTTTACTGTCAGTAGACCCCTTGGGTCCCAGCTTAGTAACATAGCTTTGATACCACTTGTAACTTCCTCTCCTAAAAATTTACCTTAAAAAAAAAAAAAATTTTACTCACCTTATTAAATAGTAAAAACCCCTTGAATCATAAATACAATATCCAAAATACAATCTACATGGAAACCTTCGATACATACATATCATTGTTTATGATGCAGTTATTTCACTGTACTGTGAATAGGACGAAGCATAAAAATTATGGTTTGATCATTGTTATGAGTTACAACAAAATCATTGTTAATTCACCGAGCAACTGAGAGTAATATTAATGTTCACAATAAACAATATATTGCATAATCCCTACGCATGACACAGTTGTCATATCTCGGGAATTCCAACAAGGGTTTGGAGCTTTTACATTAATCATCTGCAAGAGATTTTAATTCAAATCTAATCAATTAACCTGGTTATTGCATTAACACTCCACTTCGTGATTTTACTATGCATCCATGGTGTTTGTGTCAATACCCACCATTATTTTTTGTACCAAGACTTACTCCACAAGTCACAGCTGTATCCAATTGGATTCTGATTGCTTGATTTTTCGAGGGAAAACCTCAGTAACACTGCAGTCGAGCCGAGAGTGAAGGTTTGTTTGTCATGCGCTCCGACGATTCCAGAGCTCGGCTCCTTTCCGGTTAACACAGTTTCAAAACCCTAAAAGGGTTCGCCCCTCCACTTAGCTAGCTCTGAAGTTCTATTATCATGCTCAGCTATATATTTTTATCATTTTCTCTATTAGAAATGTTGTTCTTCGACGCTTCTAACAGAACCTTATTATATGAATTTAGTTTTACAGAGATGATAAACTCTGTGAGATCGAGCCAGCTATGGCGGATGCAAGAAATTCCTTATCATGAGAACTCCATAGGTATAGATGACTTCAATCCATTTTTATTTTATTGCACAACATTTAGTGTATTAAATTGTCGATTTTATTCTCGACGCTAATATGTTCTAATTCTCTGTGGTTTATCTTTGCACAGAGTGACCCATTTGGAAGATTTACCCTTCAACAAGTATTGAACTTTCCATAGGGGTTTTCAGGTTATTTATTTCTTAACTCGATTATATAATTCTATGTAACAATAGATGTTAACTCGTTCCACTGCTTTTGGTTGCAGGTTCGACTCTAACCCTCCACCTACAGTTGCAAGCTTTGGCTCAAGGTTAACACAGTCGCTTCGACCCCAGCTAATATTACTTCCATGAATCTACAGGTACCTTAACGGCCCTTGATGAAAGGCCATTCCCTTACTTCTGCTCTGGATCTAGGATATATTTAAGCAATCCTTTCTTATCAGAGGAATGTGAAAATGACGAGGGTTGTAAACCCCTTTTATATTTTTCAAGCAACACTGAGATTTATCCTTTGCATTACGATGTAGGGTTTGAGTCGAATCTCTATTTTTGTTTAATGGGTTCAGAACGCTTTGATTCTAACCCTCAAAATCTTTGTAGTTATATTTGATAAAAATATAAATTATCGTTGTGCGATTATATTTGCTCTACACCAACTATATGTTTTGAATCTGTACAGGAATGATTATGGTTTAACTATGATGTATCTTTTCCCTTCGATGTTTATGTTTACAGGGGATTCTTGTCATTTCTCGGCATATCTTTGTCCTACATGCATTTATTTCTTAGAAAGAAATATCAGAGAAATGGTTCTAGGCTTTTAAGGATAGCTTTTAATGTTTGGCCCTTTAAAGAAATAATACTCATTGTTAGTTTTGTTACCAATATTTCTTTGTTGTCATTATAAATATATGTCTAGTCTCTACTAAGTAATTATGGAAGCCAACACTCCTTTCATTACTTGATTTACAGTCTTGCGTTCTCTGTACTCTTTATTGTTTTCGTAGGATTCTCCCTACGGTGCCCGGGCCACCAAAAGATTGAAGCCCGTGTTAGCTAGGGTTTCCAGCCACGGACGATGAACTCCTGTCTTGGGCTTGACCCTAGGACTAGGGTCAACAGTCTGTTGGCTTCATCCCTACCCTTCAGTTGATTAAACTTGACATGTAGTATCTTCTTGTTCATCATGCTTTAAGAGTAAGGGTAAATTATACCAATAATTTCCATATTAACAAAGAGATAATAGTAGTATAATACTCATTACTTTCACATTGTTATCACAGTCGCTCTATTATAGTCACCCTATTCAATAAACTATCTTTGTTATACATTTACTTTAATGAGGGTTTTTAACCCTTTTATCATTTCACACAGTATAGGACTGAAAACAGTGGATTCTGTCACATTACAATAATATTAACTTCTTCATATTTCGCTATTCAATTCCCATACTCAAATTAATAAATTATCTACAAACTTCGTTTCATGTCTCAATCATTTCTAAATGAAAAA
Source organism: Pinus albicaulis (assembly GCA_034641835.2). Classification (NCBI taxonomy): domain Eukaryota; kingdom Viridiplantae; phylum Streptophyta; class Pinopsida; order Pinales; family Pinaceae; genus Pinus; species Pinus albicaulis. The sequence goes on from CM076578.1 coordinate 30,587,450, forward strand.
AATAACCATATTCAAACTTTCATCTTTCAACAATCTCAGTTGTGAAACTGTAAAACAATTCCTTCTTATTAACCTGTATAAAGAAACTCACTGTAATAATTATCTGGATTAAGTAGACTAAGTTGTGGTCCTCCCAACCATTCAAGTGAGGCAATTACGTCCTCCGCTTGCCCCCTAGCTCCAAAATCTAGATGGTGCCACGGGTTAATAGTGGAATTTCTCGGTTGTGACCTCTGGATGGCCTATCCAGTCACCTTCAGAAATTTCTGGTTTTAACAAGGGTAGTTATAAGCTATTTTCCACTGGTTCCCCAACCAGCTTTAGAAAAATATTTTTCCCTTTTACCAAAAATCACAGAACCCCTACTCCTCCCCTGGGATTCAGCTTTATCCTCAGAGGAGTAGGAAACTGCTTTCCTACTGCCCCCCAACCACCTCCTATTCTTGGAAACCTTTTTACCAATAGCTTAAAATATTTTATTTTCATTAACTAGTCCTTCTAATTTAATAATTTCAGCAAAATAATTTGTTTTTATATATAATAAAGTTTCAAGTCTTTTTTTGGCCAAAAATTAAAATAACAAATGTCTTTAACTAGTTAATACTAGTTAACTGTAATGAGGCTATGACATCATGTTTCGCTAATCATAAAATTTGGATTGTTAATCGTAATGGGGTTTATTATCTACAACCACATTTTTCTTTACGTCGATTTAAAATTAAAAACATAAAACAAAATAAAAGTTAAATCAGAGTAACCAAACAAATTAAGCAACAGAAAAAGCAATGAAATATTATTTTAGAGATAATACCGTGATGAAGTGAAAGAAGGCCGGTTAAATTAATAACAAATAAACTACCCAACTGGTCGGTTAAACCATTGTGATACCTACAACAATATCGAAAAAATAGCAAGAAAAGCTAGAGCCATACTGTAACTCAAATACATTTAACTAACGAAGGGCTTGAATCCTATTGAAGGTGGTTCTTCCTCCCTTCCTTCAGTGAGCTCTTCTCAGCTAAAAAGGTTTCACATCCTAAAAGAAAAGAGTCTAACAAGAAATATGATCAATGTGAGAGAGAAGATTTGAGATAACCTGGAAGATATTAAGATTCCTAATTTGACATACAAAATATAATTTTCAAAATAAAAAGAATTTAAAAAGATATTAATGACATTTTCCAGAAAAAATAAATAAATAAAATAAAAATTGTCAAAAATAATACGGTTTATACACTTCAACACCCATCACTATCTTGAAGTAGCTAACTGTGCGTACGTATAGAATCGGTCAAAAATAAAACTCCACAAGTAATGCGTGTCCAAGAGAATCATTCTGGACAGAGAAACTCATTATTTCACAAAAACAGTGTGACCAAGAATTAACTATAAATAAACGGTACACGCATATACTACGAGAATCAACGAACAATACAAATTCACACACGGCTATATGTGTGTTTATTGGTGGCAAAGTCTGTGGAAATAGAATTCGGTGAGTGAACTTATTCATCAGTTTCGTTATGATCTTCCTGTGGGGCTTATGCAAATGTCTACTTTATTCGATTATGGTGGAATCAAACGATATTGAATTTCTATTGAGTAAGGCTGAATTGGTGGTACTCACTCTTCTGATGCAAGAAACTATTTCAAGGCCTTGCAATATTGGTTTACCAGTTGCTGGAATGGTCTATACAACTCAATTCTCCTACCATTTGAGGTCGATTATCCACCTGGCCCTGGATTTTCATGTGTTGCTGGATTCCAATTAGTGGTATATCACCTGACACAGCATATGGGTGGCTATGGCATAGCCAGCTTTTTAAGATACCTCTTTCTGTGGAGGTTTTGGAAGTCAAAAGCGCATTCTCTTCAAAAAATATTTTGAGAATCACCGAAGTAAAAGTAATACGTGATCCCAGAACTCAAATATCTGGAGGATTTGGCTTCGTAGGCTATGAATTAGAATATGCTGTGGATATGGTTATCCAAAATCAGATTCATCAGCTGAAATACGGAAATGCAATGCAAATACAATGCAAATCAAGGGAGCAATCCCCAGATGCATTAGAAGTCAAGCGACCACTCCCAGGTGCCAGCAATGCGCATAGCTTCAATCCAATGAATACTAGTTATGGTGCTGTAGTTGGAGGGAGAGGTGGGTATTCTTCATATGGACCCATTGGGTACAATGCTCCCAACTATGGTATCCGTGTAGCAGTCGATGGACCTTCCATCCACCACTGAAGCTATGGCAATACTAACTCTTTAAATAGTACTCCTACCTCTCACACATGCACTTATGCTAGAGCCCCCTCTTTCTATGGAGCGTTTGTTGTCTATGGAAACACAGGTAGCTTGTTGAATATGAAGACCTAGGTAGTGGGACTGGGGGCATAATTCTCTACTGGAGCCTCTGGTCCATCTCAAGTTTACGACGGCCAATGACAACGATCAGTCAAATGGAAGCAGTGTTGGTTATACAAGTGGTTCCGGAATCATTCAAATACCTAAGGTGGATGTGTTTATGCATCACAAAAGAATAATGAGGAGTTGATTTTACTATGAACTTCATGAAACTTAGCAGTGAGAAGTGGATTCTTCCATTTTGCTTTCAGCAGAATCATTTTTTCTTTGAAATTTTACTCACAAATGAATGTTATATGTACTAAAACATATTTTTTATTTGAATAATGGGAGCTATTGTAAATTTCACATATTACTCCTTATATTCAATTTTAGACCGCATAGAGGAGCTGTTACATAATTATTTTTGTAGTTGAGAAATGCACTATGTATCATGGTTGATCAAGACTCATTCTATTTGAGTGTACAGTTTGAGTGTTAAGTTGAGTCTATCTCCATGAGTCTACAGTGCGGTGATAATTTATCAGCATGAATTTTGAAGAATAAATGAAATATCAATTTTTTTTAGTTCATATATATGATATATGAATTTTAAAAAATAGTAAATATTATAGAAAAAATAAATTAAAATAAGATAGACAATACTGACATTTTAAAAGTGATAAAGTTGGAGCAAGGGTTAATATTAGTATTCAATAGAGATATATTAGTTCATACTTAACATCAAAACACTTGCTATATACAATTTTAAAAATCATAAATACTAAATAAGTTATAACTTTATTTTAATTTATTATTTTCATTAATAAATAGTAAAATAGTTAATATAGAAGTTAAATCTATATATATTTTAAAAAATATAGAACAAAATTTTTAACCATAGAAATTTACCATTAGTTTATTATGGAGTAATACTATAGTTTATCAATACCACATGCCCAAAAACATGATTCACTTCATATGACACTAATTTATATGACATTTTGCAAAAAGAGCATAATTACTTTGGAGATAAATTCAACCTTTGATTTTTTTATACTACTATCGATAATTAAATTAAAATCCTAGAAGACATATTCCAAGATAGACATGTCAATGTAAAACAAACCCTCAAAGTATCTATATAAAATCTTTGACAAATCAAATTTTGATAGAGATAAATAAAAACAAGAGTGATAATTGCATAATCAACTATCTATATAAAATCTTTAACAAATCAAATTTGGATGGAGATAAATAAAAACAAGAGTGATAGTTACATAATCAACCTCAAAACACTTACTAAATAATACACCTCATATTGCTAAAATTTAAAAAATCATAAACACTAACTCAATTATAACTTTATTTTAAATTATTATTTTTATTAATAAATAATAAAAACAATTAATATTGAAGTTAAGCATATATACTTTTTAAAAAACATGAAACATAATTCTTCATCATACATATTTAAGCCCGCTTTACAATGTTGATTCTTAATTTTTCAATAAGCTTTGTTAGAATATCATCGATCAATACCATGTCCTATCAATATTGCATGCCCAAAAAACCATGATTTACTTTATATGACACTTGTTCATATGTCATTCTTAATTTTTCAATAAGCTTTGTTAGAATATCATCGATCAATACCATGTCCTATCAATATTGCATGCCCAAAAAACCATGATTTACTTTATATGACACTTGTTCATATGTCATTTTTTTAATCTATTTGAAGACTAATTCGTGTTAACTTCTAATGGATCAAATCTTTCAAGATGCAAACTTCTTTTTTGAGCACAAAACTTGAGGAAATGTTTACACCTCTAAGGATTTGATCTCTCTCGACACTTGAGAGATCCTAATCTAGGTTGATTTAATATTTCTATATTAAAAATAAATTATTTAATTAAAAATTTAAATTATTTAATTAATTACTTAATTAAATAAATATGTTAATATAATATGAGTTAGTTGAGCGATTAAAAATATATGTAATCACTGAAAGAAGAAGTGTTCTCACTAGAGATGTAGTTAAGTAATGTTAAAATAAAAATAAATTTAAATTAAATAAATAGATTAATGTAATGTAAATCTTTTAATTTTGTTAAAATAAATTTTAAAAATAAGAATAAAAGTAAAAGTAAAAGTAACCAAATAAAAATAATCGTATAAAAATAAAATAAAAATAAAAATTACTCATGTTATTGACCCATGGTATTCATGTGGATCATATTCTATTTAAAGAGGGGGAATTAAACTAGCCTAGATCCATCTTAACTCCATATCTACCGAGTATCCACTCACATCAAATCTCTTGAGATGTAAATCTCTTGAGATGTAAATCTCTTTTCAAGTGAAAAGATATTTGATTCCTCTGAGTATTTGGTAAACAATATCTCTCGCAACATTAGCTAGAGTACACCTCTCCCCACCATTATAATTAATGTAAATATATTTTAAATATAAATTTATCATATATAAAGATAATCATAAATAAAATGAAAAATATTTAAATTTTATAATATTCATTTACCATTCAATGATAAATTATAATTTTTTTATTGCTAAATTATAAATCCAAAATCATTGATAAAAATTAAGGAAAAAATATTTAAATTTTATAATATTCATTTACCATTCAATGATAAATTATAATTTTTTTATTGCTAAATTATAAATCCAAAATCATTGATAAAAATTAAGGAAAAAATATTTAAATTATTTTCATATACCCTTTGAAAAAACATATGGTGTCATTATTTTTCAAGATCCATCATTGATCCTAATGAAGTTGACCTTGTTAAGATATTCATATTTGTGGAATTATAGCTCCATTAACTATCTGTCAGCTTTTGGATTTAACTAGGTACAAAAATTCAATAGGTAGTATATATTTCCCCGGTGGATATGTGGTCCCAATTCATTAACGGAGGTATAACTCCAAAAATATTAGTTACAATCTCGTTAGATCTTATTTATATTAGTTACCATCTCGTTAGACCTTATTTACGTGTCTATCATAATTATAAAAATATGAAAAAAATTTGTTGTTTTTAGTGCGACTTTTTGGACTTTCTGGTGCGAGAATTCGGTGGAAAATTTTGAAGTGAAATCTTGTATTGTGTTATGTACACTCGTTTTTTCACTATATATATATGGATTTAGCACCTTGAAAAATCCCTCAAAAACTTCAATTATGAAAAGATTACCCATGAAGCTTATGATTTAAATAAATTCTGGCCACATTTTAGATAAATTAGACCAAAAAAATCCACCCAAAAAATTCCAAAAAAATTCACTAAACACAACTCGTTTTTTTATCATATTCTTCACAAACTTTTATAACATTATCAAATTAATTACACAAAAAAAACACTTTGGAACACATCGTCACAAAAGAATGTGTTTATATCTTTGAAAAAAATAAAAGAATATGTATATATACGAAGAGCGGTGTGAGCGTTTGGCCAATTAGAGGTAGAAAATTACATATATATATATATATATATATATAACTCATGTCTTGTAGGATTTGGTAACGACATCTGCATTTTTCTTGATGCCTTTACCAATGTTATTGGAACCGAACGAAAAAATATTGTAGATTAAGAGTTATTAAGAAAGCTTAACCAATATATTGGTCGATCATAAACAAATAAAATACATATATATTCATGTGGATGTCTATGAATCCAAACCATTTATGTACAAATAATCAAAAGTTATTAATTATATAGCATGTAAGGGTGCACATAGCCAAAATAACATAGAGTGCAATACATTTTTGTACCAAAAATACATCAACAAGCAGAGTCGATATGGCCTCTAACATCCCAAAAAATCCTACTACAACAAATACCTATCTATCACGAAAATCATTGCCTATATTGGGATATTTTTCATCAATATCACCCTCTATGCATTAAAATAACATAGAAAAAGCTTAGCATGTTAAGTCAAGATTTTATTTGAGTGATGGGTACATTTTTGGTATGGTCATGATAGAGGAGTTCGATAACCAATTCCACTAGTTTGGTGTTCTTGATTAAATACTAGTTCCATACCCTCATACATGACAGAATTTGATGGAAACATTACAATCACCCGAATTCTGGAATCCTGAAAAATTGTTAAACCTGCTAGATTTTGAGTGAGAACTAAAATTCTACTTTCTCCATATGAAATCCAATGAGGTTAGAACCACTCTCAAACATCCCAAGTCAGTTCATGGTAATGTTAAAAATTTAAGTAGAAGGATGAAAATGAAAGATAAAGGAGAATGTCACTTTTACTTTAGGAATTTAATATTACCATGATACACATAGCAATACCACAACCATAAAATTGAATATTAGGCTTCCCTACTTAAAAATTATTGGTTTCTTTTAAAAAAAAAGGTATTTGGAACATATTTGATCGAAATGTATGAAACCAACTCATTCAGTACAAAATCGGTCGGTTTAGTGAAAAATGGTCGGTTCGGTACCGAACTGTCCATTTCTGGTTCTCAACCTCGAACCAGAAAGGTTTTTCCCTAAGACGAGTTAGACTCGTCGGTTCTACCGATTCCAATTTGGTTTTGATAACATTAGTCTTAATTATCAAAATAGATGTATTCTTAATGTATAGGGTATTGAAGAAGAAGAACCACTATATAAGTTAGAGGTTTTCAACACTTTAGTAACATGGGCCCTTAAGGTCATAGATAATGAACATTTGTAAGAGGAAATACTCCATATTTTTATTTTTTAGATATTCATTACTAAGAGCATCAAGCTTTTATGACTTTTAAAATTTTGTAAAAAATGTAGCAATAAATATAGAATTCACAACATTTCCAAGGTCATTCTATCTTATGTTCAAAGAACTACTAAAAAGATTATTAAGGTTCATAGAAAGAAAAATATCGGGTCTACTTTTAGGCCTCTAATAATAACAAGGGCTACATAGTAACTAGTACCTGCAACTTAGCTTAAATATAGCTTAATTAAACTAAAAAATAATAAAGACAATATGATTAACTAATATTGTTTGTGTGTGTGTGTGTGTGTGTGTTTTATTTTATATATATATAATAATAAGTCATCTTAAATTTAAAATATGGACAAAAAACTATAATTCATGAAAATGGAAAAGAAATAAAAAAAAAACAAAACAAAAAAAACAGTAATTAATAGACATGGAAGTTATTAAACAACCCATAATAAGACCTCAACCAATCACTTTATAAATAAATAAATTTAAACTATAATAAAAAATAACAAAAATTGAAACATCAGTTAAACTATGGATAAGCTAAATAAATTTTTGTTCAAAGACAAACTAATACACTTTCAAAACAACACATAATATATAATACTATGACTGCATCAGATAAAACTAGCACAACCACATTCGTAAATGTGGTTGATAAACACCGATAGGTGTATATCAATCACATGCACAGCTACATTAATAAACACGCCTCAAGAACGTCGATAGACATACTTATATTAGTATTATTATTATTATATGTTAAATACTATTATTATTGTATTTCAATAATAATAAAAAGCAATTGCACCACATGTTGCAAAAGAAACGTCGTAAGGCAATAGCATAGAAAAGAGTAGCCTAGAAGAAATAAGTTGTTGTAGAGAAGGAGCCATTGTGAAGGAATGAAAGGCAATTTTTGCTTCCATAGAAGCAGGTAATGGAGGTTTCAAAGATATTGATGATAAGAGTTATCAACTAGAAAATTGTGTTAAAGATATTAAAATAGGAAATTGTGGGTGAAAACATATATATAAACCAACATAATATGTTCACATATATAAAAAAATTGTTATAAATATTGAAATAGGAAATTGGGGGTGAAAATCCTTTGGTGATTAATAAACCTCTGAAATAAGCATGAAATGATCATGTAACCCAAATAAGATATTTTAAATACATTCAAGTACAGTATATATAGCATAGATGTAAATAAAGAAAAATTTTATATAGAGTTTACTCCAAGTTCATCTACATATCTGGCCGTTAATTTCATGGCTGTTAGAAATTTTATATTGTATATGAATAACAATAGTCTTGGTATACAAGAAAGTGAATGTCATTTTAATATGGAGACATTTTTGGAAGGATATATTGTTTTTTATATTATGGTTTATTTTCTAAACTCCAAACTTTGTTTATTCTTTCTCTATATACATAAACAACAAAAAATAAAAAGTAATTTCACAATTTTAAGTTATAGTTTTATATTTTGTAATTACAAATCTAGTTTCTTATTAAACTATTTTACACACATCTATTTATTCAAATAAATTATATTGTGAATATGTTTCTCCTATTATTTGATTACAAAATTCTTGTACTCCCTAATAAGTAAAACAACTTTATTAATAAAGAATTGAATGTCAAATTGAAAGATTACTGAAGCGAGAACTATTATAATTATAGAACTGATTTTTTTATGTATAAATTATTTGTTTTATATGTCGTTGAATTTCCATTACCTATTATCTTCAAACCCCATGGGGAGGTATTGAACATGGGAGCCAACTAGGTAAATAAACATTCACATTGTCAACTTGGAAATAAAAAATTATAATCCTAAAATTCTCTTACCTAATTATATTTTTAAATATATAACTGAGTTTTATTTATTAAAAAAAAAGGCAATATTAAGAACCTCCTAGAGTTATAAAAGGTAATTGAAATGAAAAATAAAAAATCTCCTAATGACAACATACAAATTTTAAACTTAATTGAATCATTAAAAAACTAAAAAGGGATAATAGACAGTATCACAATTTTCTTATCAAAACTAAATGCTCCTATATGAAACAATGATGGCTTTCATCGCATCAAGAGTAGTAAAAACACGTTTATTGAGAAAACAACTCTAGCACTAAGAGAGATTTTGAAGCAACTGTTGAATTGGTGAACATGACTTGCTCTATGGTGCTGGATATTGGGCATAGGCAACTGTTGAATTGGTTAACATGTCTTGCTCTATGGTGTTGGATATTGGGCATAGGCAACTGTTGAATTGGTGAACATGTCTTGCTCTATGGTGTTGGATATTGGGCATAGCTTTCTTGATCTTGTATACAAGATTGTAAATTTGCATGTAGTATTACTACATTAACCATGAAATTGTCGGCGTTTAGATCACACTTTCCATCACATTTGTAGATAAAATTGTTAGAATGTGTAATTGCTACTTGTCCGATTGTGTCTCTCTATGAATAAGTGTTCAATTTCTTAGGTTAGCTAAAACTAGTTTCCTTATTTGGTGTAGGGTTGAGATATTCCCTCCTTTGACTTGTTATGCGTCCGAATAGATTTCCTGTCTTGAGACTAATTCTTGTATAAATGTGTGTAATCTATTTTGTCAATAATATAGTTTGCATATTCATATTTTATTTTGGTATCGGAGCACTTTCTTTCGACATTACGTTGATTTCTGAAGAAGCTTAACCATGAATTGACAGAATACGCGCAACGGAATCGGTACAAGGCTGCAGAATTTGCTCGTAAGCAAGCTGAAGCAAAAGCTGCGGTTGAAGCTAAACGGAAGTTGGAGCTTGAGCGTGAAGCTGCACGCTTGGAATTACAACAGATGGAGAAAACTGTTGAGATCGATGAAAACACTCAACTGCTAAAGGATCTGGAGATGCTGAGATCTTCTCAACCTGATCACATTCCCAGTTCAATGGATGAGACATGTTCTGTTAATTCTCCAGATGGACTGGCACCCTTTGCGTTGCAGGGCAGGAATTGTTTGGAGCAATTCGGTTTGTTCATGAGAAGTGAAGATGTAAGAGAAATGGACATTCCACTCTTGCCTTAGATTTCTTGGGCTTGAGAAGGTCATTTAGCTAAAGCCGCTCATGGTAACATCGAAATTTAGTAGCTGGGTAAATATATAAGTTTGGGTAATCTACGAATGCGTGTTACTCTCTTGTATATAAACAACTATTAAGTCCTATCTTAATAGGCCTATCTTTTTTGTGCCCGAATTGAATTGCGGTCGGTTTTCTGTTTCTGCAATGGCGGAAATGATGGGCATGGGCAATGGTTTTGCACTGAATAAATCTCCAGATATCGGTCATGACGATTCTGCTGCTCCTATATCCGCTAAGTCTATTGATGCACTTTTCTTTTTGCAGAAGTACTTCACTGTTGTTCTCTATAATCGCTCTCCAACAGATCTATATGAATATGCTCTCCATGAAGAAGGATATTTCGTGATATCAAATAGTGCCTTAGCTACTCTTTCTACTGCAAGGACTAGAAGATCTCCTAAACACAAATGTGTTGTTAGCGATGAATTAACTGCAAATGAGCTTTGGTGGGAAGCCGGCTCACCAAACATTGAAATAGCTTTGATGGGATATTTGTTAGTGCATGTTTGGGTAATAGGGATTTTTTTTAGTGATGAAAGTATTTTGGAACTGAAATTGATATACATATTGAGATTAGTCACCTCAATATGAAGTTATTTTTGTTAGAATTGACTACTCTAACAAATGACAGGTTAAGATGGAGTTCCAAGTTCTAATTGATAAAGAAAAAGATGCCTAAGATGTGAACATTTCAAAATATGATGTAATGGAGCAGCGGCAACATTTCAAGGAGATGGACAATGAAAGTGAAAGTTTGTTTTGTGTGGTTTTTAATGAGTCACAGAGTTGAATGGTAAGCAAGTCTAGGATGGTTTTGTAGTGGTCATTTTATGTACCTGGTAATTCCAAGATATGGAGTATGTAAGCCTTATAAAGGCATGTGTATCCCTGTAAAAGTTCGTGGTAATCTCAAAACCACTTTGTAACTACAGGTTCATGGTTAGCCAGAAACCATTTTGCAGTGTCAGTTTGTGGTCAGCTAAAAACCACGTATAATAGTGAAGCAGACTGGAAACAGGTCTGTGTCAGTGTTTGCCACTGAAGGAAGAGCATGGTTACGGGTCATCCGATAAAACCCCGATGAAAGAAGAGCATGGTTACAGGTCATCCGATAAAACCCACATTGGAGGGGGGTCTGTAGATACAGGTACATGTATGTAGTGATAATGGTTGACAGAACCATGTATACGAAGGACATCCTACAAGACCAGCGGTTGCAGCGGTTGGTACCCATGCATTCCGGTGGATGGTTGCTCCTTTATATGGACGTCGACATATTCTTTGTTATGTTTGATCACAACTAGATTTTGCGAAGTGATATCGAGACAAGTAGTCATTAAGGGGGTGTGTTAGAATGTGTAATTCCTACTTGTCTGTTCCTATTTCCTAGGTTAGCTAAAACTAGTTTCCTTATTTGGTGTGAGGTTGAGATATTCCCTCAACCAACTTATTGTACGTCCAAGATAGATTTCCTATCTTGAGACTAATTCTTGTATAAATGTGTGTAATCTATTTTATCAATAATATAGTTTGCATATTCAGATTTTATTTAAAATTACAATAGAGTATCACATTTTTCTTATCATATCTAAATATTCCTATATGCAACAACTACCTTGTGCCTCATAGTTTAAATTTGTGCAGGGAGGAGGAGAGGAGTGTCAAGGTGAAAGCTAGAATAAGAAGAGAAAGAAGAGTCTTGTTTGGGACATGAGAATCTTGTTTGGGACTTGAGATAGATTCATTCTCTGCACATCTAAACACAAAGCTTAATAAAACAAAACTCACCACTCTTTGAATTTTTTAAATAAATATCTTAAAAATTAGAATATCAATTTAACACATTTTACTCAATTACATATTTAGCAATATTCATTTTAAAAAATACAAATATAAATTACTATTTTAAATAAAAATATTACAACACATTTAAAAGTATTCATTTAAAAGCATACAAATACAAATTACTATTTTAAATAAAAATAGTACAAAGAATCACATTACTTACCATGGCCCTCGTGTACCTTCCTCTTATTACTTTTTAAATACCTTTTAAAATACCTAATATTTGTAACTTATTCTTAATCACATAGTGTTAATTTTGTAAAACTATAATCTACAAGTCTCACTTTTTATAGCTTTGGTGGAAGGATAGAGTATCTAAATTCCCTTACCCTTTAAGAAGCATCCTCAATTATTGTACCACCCACCTCGACATCCAATCTAAATATCTTAGGTTATTCTAAATTGATCAAGAGTATATAAATTTTAGGGTGGTGTTCTATGTTCACTAAAATTCCCATGATGTCCATCACTATGTATGGGGTTCATTGCAACCTTGGATATATCCTGTGAGTATTTTGTGATTTTATTGTTGTGGCTAAAACTTATTTTTGGTTGTCACCTAGTTATCATGATTCAAAACATTTTTATCATCCGAGATCCTTATAGCATTAGATATATTTTGTGAGCTAATGTGATGTTTTGTTTGTCACAATGATTCAAAAGCCAGTTATTATACCACACTATTGACTTTCTCATTGTTTGTTTTGTTTATGAACCCTTTAAAAAAACCAAAGGAACATTTGATTTTACACTCTGATCTCCCCAGCATGGGTGCGGGTTTCAAAAATTGGAGAGTAAATTGAGCGGTTATTGTTAGAAATTTTTGTATAAGATAAGAAATTTGGATGGTTTGTAGAGAATATGGATGTCATAACATATATCTACTTTGAATTTTTAGTGTCTCTCGCCACCATTCATCTAATAGGATCCATTTCAACAGAGAACCAATAGATCACTATGTGAATGATAACTTGTGACATCCCTCGTCATTTTCTTTGATTGTGGATCAGGTTACAAAGTAATACTTTGTGAAATCCCTAGCCATTTTCTTTTATTGTGGATTGGGTTATAAACTAGAATACTCTCCCTCTTCAGAAGGCTCTACAATATATATTGGATGAAGGGAAAGGTTATGATATAACTTGTAAAAGAACCCGTTAGGGTTATGTCAACTTACTCTATTGTTAATCACATAGTGCCAATTTTGTAAAACTATAATCTACAGTAAGGAATGAGTGGGTTTTTTCTTTTGTAAGTTTTATTTGAATTGAAAAATAAAAAAATTATAAAAGCTAAAATTATGTAGTGAAAAACTTTGTTTAAAATTTCACAATAAAAAGTTGAGTAAGTTTGACATCATATAATATGAAATTTGTTTATGATTATAAAGTAAAAAACATGTAATGTTTTTTTACCTACAATTAGTTAATTAAAGATGTGTATATAGTTTTATTTTAATAGAATAAATTTGATATTCATTAACAAAAAAAAATAGGAAAGAGTATGTATGTAGTTACAAATTGTTATGTAGTTACAAACTATTACAATTAAGTAATTAAAGATAAATTTAGCTTCTTTAAGAAATGAGAATTATGAACATTCATCAATATTTCTCAAGATAAATCATGTCATGTGAAATAATTTAATAAACTATATTCCACATGAATACCATGGGACAATACCATGGGCTGTTTTATAGTTTATTATTTTTTTATTTTTTTATTTTTGTTTTTTATTGTATTTTGACCTAGTTAAAATGTTCATTACAATATGATAATCATTTTATTTAATTTACTTTTATTTTTATTTTTCTGTAATTTTACATTGTCAAAATGTTAAACATGTCATTACAACATTTATATTATACACCTAAAATCAATCTAACTTATTAGAAAGAAAGAAAAAAAAAAAAAAACTAACATTATAAAAAATATATATATAACTATTTAGTTGTGGATCTAATGGCCTAAAACATTTCAATCATCTAACATTTGATCCAATGGCTCACACATGGACACATTGGAAACTAGGGAAGTTGTTTTCAAATAAGTTCAATACCATGGGCTATTTTTATAGTTTATTATTATTTTATTTTATTATTTTTGTTTTTTATTGTATTTTGACCTAGTTAAAATGTTCATTACATTATGTCAATCTTTTTATTTAATTTATTTTTATTTTTATTTTTGCATAATTTGACATAGTCAAAATGTTAAACATGACGTTACAACATTTCTATTATACACCTAAAATCAATCTAACTTATTAAAAAGAAAAAAAAAAACCTAACATTATATATATATATATACACACTTGTGAATCTAATGGCCTAAAACATTTCAATCATCTAACATTTGATCCAATGGCTCGGACATGGACACGGAACTGACTAGGGAAGTTGTTTTAAAAATAGAGCATGTAAGAGCTAATAATAATAATAACAATAATTAATTATTATTATTATTATTATTATTTAATTATTTAATTATTATTAATATTTAATCAAATTAATTAATTTTAATAAATAATTACATTAATTAATTAACAATAATAAATTTATTGTCACGTAGTCTAGAAAACCCATAAAATAATTCGGGAATTCCGGTAAGATTATGAAAAATTTCGGCATAAATTTTTGAAAACCTCGGTTATAGTTGTCAAACTTAAGGATTTTGGGTGCCATAGGGGTTTTCGATGGTGCTAAATCCATTTCCACCATCAAAAAAACATTCAAACACTCTATATACCTTTTTTTTTTTTTTAATTACCGGGTTCCAGCCAAAAACTATTGTCCAAGCTATTTTGTTGTGTCGCTAGACAACTCCATTTTTTATTATTATATTTTATAAAAACATATAAATATGATTTTTTTTTTAATTCTTATCATTTGTTGTTAATAATAATAACAATAAATATTGTTAATTAATTATTATTAAATAATACTTTAATAAATACTTAATAATATTGATTAATAATAAATAATTATTTCTTATAATAATTTAGAAATAAAAATTTAATTAATTAATTTTATTATTAATATTTAATTTAATGAATTATTTGAATTAATTAAATGATTATTATAAAATAAATATTAATATTAATATTAATCAATAAATTTAATTAAATTTTTATTTAATAATAAGTAATTAATTATAATAATTAATTAATTAAAAATAAATAATTTACTATTATTATATTATATAAAGACATATAAATAGGGTTTTTTTATAATCCCTGTCATTTACAATTAATATTAATAACAATAAATATTGTTAATTAATTATTATTAGAAACTATTATTAAATACTACTGTAATAATTAATTAATAATATTAATTAAACATAAATAAATAATTAATAATATTAATTATAAACTCAAGGTCATCAGATTGTTCATAAATCTTCGACATAGTCCACAACTCTTCCCTCACCCAAAAAAAGATGGATCTTGTAAAATGGAGAGCACAATGTTGAAAAATGGGATAGTTTTAAGAGTTATAAAATGGTTACATGATTTATGAATAAACTTAATATCTTATTTTATAAATTGTGTTTTTCAAGTGGAATGTATTGTATTCTTAAATTATTGAAAATTAAATGTTCAAAGTTAAATTCATGGGAATAATAAATTTAAGGGATTAAAACTAAAAACAAAAGGGATTATAAACCCAAGGGAATAATATTAACCCAATGGATAAATATTATAAACCAAGGTATATAAACCCTAAAATAAACATCACTGACTAGATTGATTTTCATATTGACACAATCTTTGTCACAATGCAACATTGGACTATAGTTGGTCATGATTGATTTTCATATTGAAACAACATTTGTCACAATGCAACGTTCGACCATCATTGGCCATGGATGAGCATGGTTGTCAAAATGTGACATTGTACCAAGAGACAATCTTTGTTACACTGTGACCATGGTTATTGACTATGGTTAACCATGGTTGACCCAGGATTATTTCCATATTGAGACAATCTTTGTCACAATGCGGCATTCGATCACCATGGTTTATTTTCATATTAATACAATCATTGTCACAATGCGACATTGGTTGATTTCATATTAACCCAAAGGATAAATATTATAAACCCAAGGTATATAAACCCTAAAATAAGCATGTTTGACCATTGTTGACCACAGTTGATTTTAATTTTGACACAAACTTTGGCACAATGTGACATTGGACTATGGTTGGCCATGATTGATTTTCATATTAAGACAACAATTGTCACAATGCGACATTGGACAATAGTTGACCATGATTTATTTTAATGTCAATACAATATTTGTCAAAATATGATGTTAGACCATGGTTGAGCATGGTTAATATTCATATTGAGACAATCTTTGTCACAACGTGACATTGGACTATGGTTGACCATGATTGATATGTGCCGCAACCACAACCACATATACCTCACAACAACATTAGTAAATGTATATTAGTTATAAACCTAAGGGATTAATTCTAAAACCCCAAGGTATTATAAACCCAAGGGAATAATATTAAACCCCAAGGGATTAATATTATAAACCCAAGGTATCTAAACCTTAAGATAAATATTATAGGCCCATGGGAATAATAAATCCAAGAGATTAAAACTAAAAACCAAAGATACTATAAACCCAAGGGGTAAATATGATAAACCCAAGGTATATAAACCATAAAATAAACATGGTTAACCACGGTTGATTTTCATATTGACACAATATTTGTCACAATGTGGCATTGGACTATGGTTGGCCATGACTGATTTTCATATTGAGACAACATTTGTCACAATGCGATGTTGGACCATGGTTGACCATGGATGAGCATGGTTGTCACAATGTGATGTTGTACAAAGAGACAATACTTTTCACAATGTGACCATGGTTATTGACTATAGTTGACCATGATTTACAATGGTTGACAAGGGTGGATTTCCATATTGAGACAATATTTGTCATAATGTGACGTTCGAACATGGTTGACCATGGTTGATTTTCATATTGAGACAATCATTGTCATAATGCGACATTGGTTGATTTTCATATTGACAAAATATTTGTCACAATGTGATGTTAGACCATGGTTGACCATGATTATAAACCCAATTGATATATATTAACCCCAAAAATTAATATTATAAACCATATTAATAATATTATACCCTAGGAATATGAGCCCTTAGATTAATAAACCCAAGCGATTGATATTATAAACCCAAGGGATTAATACTAAAAAACCAACAGAAAATAAATCGAAGGGAATAATATTAAACCGAAGGGATAAATATTATCCCTAAGATCAATATTATAAACCCTAAAATAAACACGGTTGACAATGCTTTACCATCATTTATTTTTATATCGAGGAAATATTTGTCACAACGCGATGTTAGACTATGGTTGACCATGGTTTATTTTCATATTGAGACAATATTTAGCACAATGTGACATTGGAACATTGTTGACCATGGCTAACCATGATTGTAAACCCAAAGGATTTATATTAAACCCTAAGAATAATATTATAAACCCTATGAATAATATTATACCCTAGGAATATGAACCCTTATATTAATAAACCCAAGGGATTGATATTATAAACCCAAGGGACCAATTCTAGAACCCCAAGGTATTATAAACCCAAGTGAATAATATTAAAGTCAAGGGATTAATATTATAAACGCAAGGTATAAATCCGAAAATAAATATTACAAAACCTAAAATAAACATGTTTGATCATGGTTGACCATGGTTGACCATGGTTCATTTTCATATTGAGATAATGTTTGTCAGAAAGTGGCATCAGAGAATGGTTGTTCATGGTTGAGCATGATTATTTTCATATCGAGACAACCTTTGTCACATCGCAATGTTGGACCATGGTTGATTTTCATTTTGAGAAAAAAAAAAATTCACAATATGACATTGAACGATGGTTTTCTATGGTTAGCAGGATTATAAACCAAAGGGAGTAATATTAAACCCAAGGGATTTATATTATAACCCCAAGGGACTACTAAACGTAAGTGATTAAAACTAAAAACCCAAGGGAATAATATTAAATCCTAAAATAAAATTGACCATAGTTGACCATGGTTGATTTTCATGTTGAGAGAATCTTTGTCACAATGTGAGATTTGCACATCGTTAACCATGATTGATTTTCATACTGAGACAATCTTTGTCACAATTTTATGTTGCACAATGGTTTATTTTCGTATTTAGATCATATTTGTCACAATAGGACGTTCGTCCATGGTTGGCCATGATTGATTTTCATATTGAGACAATCTATGTCACAATAATACATTGAACCATGTTTAACCATGGTTGACCATGGTTGATTGTCATGATTTACTGCAATATTAATAAACCCAAAAGATTAATATTATAAATCGAAGGGAATAATAAACCCAAGAGATCAATTCCAAAACCCCAAGGTATTATAAACCCAATGGAATAATATTAAACTAAAAGGATTAATATTATAAATTCAAGAAATATGTATAAAATCTAACAACGAGATTCACTATGATCTCATAATGTACTAAAACAAGATATTGAATCCTTCTACAATTTTTGGAAACAAAACACGATCGCACAATCACATAACAACAAAGAGAAAGATACAATCAATCCAAAAACACAAGATGTATCTCGGGAAATCACACTACCTAAAACCCCGCTATATGTATATTGTATAAAGTCAAGATCATGAAACAATACAATGCTTTCTCTCTCAGAAAGGAAAAATGAAAACTGTCTCACTCTGATCTAGGAAAAATGAGCCAATTACTTAGCCAATTCTTAGCCTTTGCTCAACATGCCTTTCTCACACATTCTTGGAGGAATTTTTTCCCTATTAAATAGGAAATTCCTTCTAATTTATTGTGCAATGCATCCTTGGCCTCCACATGACTTTATAACTGACTTGTATTATTCTCTAATTATACAACTTCTAGTTATCATCCCTTTAACCTCAGTCTCAGCTGGGCCTTCCTTACAACTGACATGCAACAACTATTTATAGAGAATTATGAGTTAACTGATTGATCACTACTTATGAATTAAATCATGTTTAATTCACTTGAACTCTCTGCGAGAGGGTGATTCCAAATATCAATATGCTTGAACTTGTCATGGATTACTAGATTAATCGAGAGTTTGATGCAACTCTAGTTATCACAATGTATCACCCTCAGATCCATATATTTACCAAACAAACCAACAAGTATCTTCCTCATCTAGATGTCCTCAAATGCTCCGCCATGTACTCCGCCTCTACTGAACTGGGTGCAACTGATCTTTGTTTCTTACTGTACCAAGAAACTATTGTTGATCCTTTGTTGAAGATTCCTTTTGATGTTCTCTTCCTCTCGGATGGACTCCCTACCCAATCTGCATTGTTGAATCCTTGAAGCTTCACTCCCCCATATTATTTAGTGCCTCTAAGATATCAAAACACATGCTTCCCTACCTTCCAAATGAGCGTGGTTGGCCTAACCATTGATTGGATCAAATAGTTAACTGTGTAGCATATGTCGGGTCATGTGTTCACCAAATACATGAGTGAACCCACAATCTTCCTATAAATAGTAACAACCACTACTTCACCCGAAGTAGTATCATCCTTCTCTCATTTCCTACAAGAGGAGTCTCCATAGGTTTTCTACCCTCCATGTGGAAATTCCTAAAAACATCCTTGGCATACTTTCCATGAGATAAAAATAACTCACCATCTCTTTTCCATATTTCCAATCCAAGGAAATGGTTCAAGATCCCCATGTCCTTCATCTCAAATTCTCTTGCAAGATCCTCTTTGCAAGACTTTATGAGTTTCTCATCACCTATCAGTATCATATCATCGACATAAATTACAATAATCAAAAGCTTACCATAAACCACAATATGATATAGGTTTGCATCCGCTTCACTCTTGGTGAAGCACAACTCGGTGAAATAGTTTTCAATCCTAGTGTACCAAGCACAAGGTATTTTCTTCAACCCATACAGTGCTTTCTTGAGTTTGCACACATGTGACTCCCTATCTAAGGTATAAAAACCTTTTGGTTGCTCAATGTACACTTCTTATTCAATAAATCCATTGAGAAAGGTTGTATTTACATCCATCTGATGTATCTTCCATCCCATATGTGCTGAGAGTGCAAGGATGGATCTAATAGATGAGTATCTTATGGCTAGTGAAAAATTCTCATCATAGTTAATCCCCTCACCTGAGAGAACCCTTTAGCCACAAATCTAGCCTTGTGTTTCTCCACACTCCCATATGCTCCCTGCTTCACCTTGTAGACCCATCTGGATCCTACAACTAACTTCCCCACTAGTTTTGGGACAACTCCCATGCATTATTTCTGATGATGGAGTCATACTCCTCAACCATGGAATCAACGCACAATGGCTCCCACACTGCTTCCTCAAAAGAGGATGGTTATATCTCAATAAATTCGCTCATAAGAGCCATTTATCTAGTGTACCGCTCTAGGGACCTTCTTTTCCTGTGTTGTTATGTAGGCGCTCCCACATTCTCTCTCACATCTAGCAACAATATGTCAACCTCTCTTGTGAAATTCCTTCCATCTCTGGCGGATGGCTCTGCATGAGTGATTTCTACCACTCTCTATTCCTCTTCTTGTGGTTATTCCACATCCTGAGGTTCATCCTTTGGAGCCAAGAGCTCCTCAACTACAAGGGACAATCGCATGGTTTTGTCTTCATCAAATTTCACATCTCTTTTGACCATTTTCATCTTGTGTGCTGGCAGGTACACCCAATAGTTGTGAGGTGTAATAGTGTACCCCACAAATATCCCCAAATCTATTGTTGACTCTAGATTATTCTTGGAATCTTTGGTCACATGGAAATAAACAAATGAACCAAAAAAATTAAAATATGACACATCGAGTCTCTTACCTAAAAAATCCTCCTCTGGTGTACTCATCCCAAGTATCTGATTAGGACTTATATTCTCCACAAATGTTTTTGTATTTCATTCTTCCACCCACATATGCAACGATAGGCCTTGATCATGTAAAATAGCTCCTACTGCTCCCAAAATCGTTCTGTTCTTCCTTTCTGCAACCCCATTCTGTTGTTGGTTATGAAGTGCAATCAATTATATTCGAATTCCTTTTGAGGCACATAAGTTCTTGAATTCGCAAGAGATGTATTCTCCACCATTATCACTCCTATAAGCCTTCACCTTCTTCCTTGTATCTTTCTCCAAAAGTGCCTTGAACTCACAAAACTTGGAGAACATCTGATATTTCTTCTACATGAATAAAATCCAACGCTTTCTTGAAAAATCATCAATAGAATTCACATAATACATGTGCTTTGTTGTGGAAGTTATTGAGAACGGCCCACACATGTCTGAGTGAACTCTCTCAAGGATCATCTTGGCTTGACTTTCCTTATCGTGAAAGGTGGCTTTGGTATACTTCTCTAATGTACACCCTTTGCGTGTGTCTCTATGCGCAAGTGCATCCTTTGGAAGTCCTATAGAAATATTTTTCATTATCCTCAAAGCGTTGTGGTGTAGATGGCCCAACCTCCTGTGCCATAACTCACCGATATCTCGGGTTTCCACCTTCAATGATTTACTACTCAGTGTTGTGTAGTCCTCTACATCCAATTTATAGATATTCTTTACTCACACCTTGATATTTTTCACCTGTCTCATGGCTTTGTGACGAAGGAACACCTTTCCTTCAATGAATATCACATCATAGCCACGATCTTCCAACATAGCAACAAAAACCAATTTCTTCTTTAAACCAAGAACATACATTACATATTTTAATGTGATTGGATTACCTAACTCACTCTGAAAGGTAATTATACCTACACCAGTAGCACTATCCATCTAGAGATCCTTATCCTCCAAGCTACTGAAGAATTATTTGTTTCTTGTCATATGGAATGAAGGTCCATTATCAAAGTACCACACAAAACCCATCACCGATGACACCATGCATGTATGAGGGTGCAAGTACTACTTCAAACCTGTGAAGCCAATTATTCACCTACTTTCCTGAGGCCTTCTTTGCTCTTCTTTTGTGGACACCAGTGGCATAGTGTCAATTCTCATGATAGTTGAAATATTTTACCTTCGACAAGCCTTGCTTCTTTCCTGCCTTGTTAGACTCCGATTTGGAATGGGATTCCTTCCCTTTCCTTTTCTTCACCTTTCTAGCCAAAGCACAATTCTCCTTATCGTTAGTCTTTGATGAGGATCCATCTCTGGTGCTCCTCCGAATTTCTTCTTATACCAAATTGGATCATAGTCACATAGTCGCTCCCAAACTAGTCACCCTAGTAGCCTCTCCTTCCCACAATGCATTCTCCCTGGTAGCTATATCTGGCCTTTCTAAGGCCTAGAAGATTTAGGCTCACCAAATCATCTGAGGCAACAATGATTCCAACGCTTCCAAGCTCATCTCGACACTAAGGGAACTTTGTCAAGTATTTTTGGATCGTGTCACCCTTCTCCATTTTGATATTCCTGAGCTTTTCTTTCAGTGCCAGCTTACTATTCTGATACAGATATGTCAAGGCTTTCCACACTTCATATGAAGTCACCTTCCCATGGAGGCTCGAGACAATATGGTCTCAAACTCCCTCTAACAAGATCATTTTCACCTTTGCTACATTCTTCTTCCATGCATCAAGAAGTTGAGTATCTGCTGTTGCGTCCTGTAGAACATCAATATCTATGAAATCCTTTAGTCCGTTGTCCTCAAGAACTACCTCCATCTATCGTTTAATGAAATATAATTCTAATTTACCTCGAGTGCATATTCGAGTCTCAATCCATTGAAAGAGATCTTGATCTACTGCTGGATCTTGAAGAATAAATATGCAGATTCAAACCTAAGAAAAAAAAAACTCCGTTCTTCTCTTCTTATTGTGATTCATGGCGCTCTGATACCATATAGAAAATGTAACAACGATATTCAAACTAATCTTATAAAATACTAAAACAAGATACTAAATCCATCTACAAAGTGCAGAAAAAAACATGATTGCACAATTGCATAAAAAGTAATATAAAGAGACAATCAATCACACAAAAAATATGTATCTGGGGAAAACGCACTGCCTAAAACCTCGCTATCTGTATATTGTATAAAGTCAAGATCATCAAACAATACATCAAGATCTCGCAGAAATTCCTACACTAGCTCAATTGTCTCCACTTCCGATCTAGGAAAAATCATACAATTACTTAGCCAATTCTCAACCTCTTCTCATCCTTCCTTTCTCACGCATTCTTGGAGGAATTTTCACCCTATTAAATAGGAAAATCCTTCTAATTGATTCTGTAATGCATCCTTGGCCTCCACATGACTCCATAACTGACCTATACAATTTTCTAATTATATAACTGATAGTTATGATCCCTTTGACCTCTGTCTCAATTGGGCCTTCCATAGAACTGACATGCAAAAACTATTTATAATGAATTATCAGTTAATTAATTTATCACTACTTATGAAGACCTCTCACTAGCTCATCACTGAGTTAGAACTAGTTAAATTGATTTTAACTCAATTTCTTGAGTTAACTAATTATAAGTCATAAATAACTATAAATGGACCCCCTTAAATCATGGGAGAACTCCACATGCCTACTCTATGACCCTCAACTCGAATTTCCTGAGCTAACTAGGTCATTCTGACTTAGATAACTAATAAAAGTTTTCATGAGATGAAATTACAATTTCTCTTCCAATTTAATAAAGGGAAAATTAAATCAGATGCCCCCTTGGGATGGCATTTATTGGTGCCATTTCAACAGTATATAAACCCAAATATAAATATTATAAACTCTCAAATAAACATGGTTGAATGTGGTTGACCATGGTTCATTTTCATATTGAGACATTGTTTGTCACAAAGCGACATCGGACTATGGTTGATCATGTTTGAACATGATCTATTTTCATATAGAGACAAAATTTATCACATCATGACATTGGATCATGGTTGATTTTCATATTGAGAAAATATTTTTCACAATATGACGTTGGATGATGATTCATCATGGTTCACCATGATTATAAACCCAAAGAATTTATATTAAACCCAAGGATTTATATTTTAAACCCTATGAATAATATTACACCCTATGAAAATGAACCCATAGATTAATAAACCCAGCATATTAATATTATAAACCCAAGGCAATAATAAACCTAAAGGATTAAAACTAAAAACTCAAGGGATTATAAACCCAAGGGAGTAATATTAAAGCCAACAGATAATCTCTTACATTAATAAACCCAAGTGATTGATATTATAAACTCAAGGGAGTCATAAACGCAAGTGATTAAAACTCAAAACCCATTAGAATAATATTAAACCCTAATATAAACATGGTTGACCATCGTTGATCATGGTTGATTTTCATATTGACAGAATATTTGTCACAATGTGACATTGGACCATGGTTGATTTTCATATTGAGATAATTTTTGTCACAATGAGATGTTCAACCATGGTTGGCCATGATTTATTTTCGTATTAGGACAATCTTTGTCACAATAATACATTGCACCATGTTTGACCATGGTTGATTTTCATATCGAAAAAATCTCGTCTATCCTTTCCCTCTTTAACATATTTTTCTTCGTATATCTCTCCTTTATCTTTCCCCTTGCATATCTCTATGTATTTCCTCTAATTTTCAAATTTTTATTTTATTCCTATATCTCATTTTCCATCCTCTTTCCTTGGTTCTTTATTCCAAAAGCGCCTCTTTTTTAATCTAGTGATACTTTCCGTCCTCATTCATAAATCTTCTAACCCTTTCTCTATTTATTTTAAATTTCTCTTTTACCATGCCCTTTCTTCATAATTATCCCTTCATTTCATTCCATTATTCTCCTTTATATTCTTTTCTATTTTTGTTTCTTTTTTTATCCTTAACATTTTTGTACTTTTCAAATCTCTACCAATCTTTAGTTAATATGCCCTATTCCCTTTAGTCTATTATAATTTTTTTTTTTTTTAATCCAATTAATTTAATTTAATTGTTATTATTTACCTTTTTCCCCTTTTACCTTCTATATATTAAGTTACCTCACACATATATTAGTTGATTTTGACCAAAAAATTATTATTATTATTTATTTAAACAAATTTATCAATTTATTTTTTAATTTTTGCTTCTTCATCTTCTGTTATCAAAAATTAAAATTTTTAAATAATATAATAATAATAATTATTATTATTAATAAATTTTGAACTTAATTCAAGAATCATTGATACCAATGCTCAAAACATTCCAAAGCCTTTTTTTTTCATTGACGGTGCCATTCCTAAACCATTCACTATCACTTGCTTATGGCCCTCTTAAACTAAATATAACTCAACCCCATCGTTCCCATTTTTGGTTGAACGAAGATGTATTCTGATTGCAATTATTATTTTAAGTTTTTATGTTAATTGTAAATCTGTTAATTGGACCTGGAACTATAGTTATAGCCCAGGTCTCATGGAACATTCTCGACATCCACATGTCAAATGATGCGAGATAAGTGTGTAGAAATGACTTGGCAAGTGGCTTGATTGCCACCTTCGATCCTTAGGGTTCTGGATTAGACGACTGAGATGAAATCAGGACAGTTAAGGATAACCACCACCTCCCATCCACTGCATCCAAGGTCATTTACAACTTTCCTTCCGATGGAACAATTAGCTCTGCAAGCAAACCCTAACAAGGTTGGCGGCATAGCAGGGTCGGCTCGTTCTGGTCTCCTGCCAACCTCCCTCCCATTCGAGGTATTACTTCTTTATGAATGCTATTAGTCTCCGATCGCTTCTGTTAATAATTCGTTGTTACCATCGATCTGCAGTTCTGAACGAGGCTTAGCACCAGAAGGCGTTACTGGAACACTGGAAGAGCGGTTTTCCTTGTGCAATTCTAGAGGTATCCGATTTGGTTTTTACTGTAATTTGTAGACCCCAGCTGAGTTAAACTTAAAAATACAGTAGGCTTACCTTTTGCTAACTATGGAATTCAACTGTACAATATGCATTAAGTGCCGCGGATGGTTCACCGAAATCTGCAAAGGTAGGAAGTCTTGATTATTTCCCTTCCAAGAATTCAAATGTGCGATCAATTATTTACATAGAGTACAAATAGAGTACACAATCACAGCACTTTTATCTCTACTATGATGTACTGTTTGGATATAATTATATAAAACAGCGTTTTTTCTTTCTTAAAAAAAAAAAATTAAAAATATATTGGACCACGTAACATGAGATTTTAATAATTTGTGCAGGTTTGGCTAGGAGATACATGAGCAGTATGTAAAAAAATCAAATTAGATATCTCTTCCATGATTAATGGATGGTTAGGTATACTGCGTTATGAGTAACATCCGACTTCCCTCAAATTCGAAGTTGAATCTATCTTTCCCAAATCTTATGATATCCGTTTTTTTCCAACCCTCAGCGTTCCCTCCGTCGTGTTCCCGCCGCCGCTGTTGGTTAAGAATTCAGACGAAGCATATTCGGCTTTGCAGTTAAATACCGAGACAACGGCTTTTCAAAAATATTTTAATTACAACTTGTCAAAAATATTTAATTCCAACGTTTCAATTTTAATTTCAACCTTTCCCACTCTTTTCATAATGTTTTCCTTTTGATCTCAGCTGCCAATCCAGCTCTAAAACTAATCATATTAAATAAAAAATAAAAACTCCTTTTCATAAAGTTCTGTACTCTTTTTTATTCTAACCGGTAATCCAGCTTTAACACGAAGCATATTTTTTTAAATAAATTCTTTTAAATAAATGCCTCTAAGCATATTTATTTAAATAAATTCTTTTAAATAAATGCTTTAAAATAAATGCCTCTAAGCATATTTTTTTTAAATAAAAAATAAAAACTTTTTTCTATAACGTTTTGCACTCTGCTGTAATGAGACATTTTGAGCAAAAAAAAATGATGTATTAACCCTCGCCCTTATTTCGACGCTGTTGTGATGAGACGAACCAGCAGCATAGTTATACACATCAACAACAAGGAAAGATACAACCAATAGTAGGATTTGTTTTTGATAGATCAGACATTTTTGAAATGCAGAGTTGTATGTGTTTCAAGGTTTTCTCGAATAGAAACATTATAACTAGCATAACTATATTTACACTTTATATTTACCAGTGTAGTTGATAAATTTCGATATGTTTATATGAAACATATATACAAGCACAATAATAAATGTGATTGATATAGGCAAAAAATAATTTATCAATCACATTAATAATTATTAGATGTATAGTGTTAATATATATATATATATATATATATATATATATAACAAAATTAATATGATGTTATAATAGTACAAATAATAATTATTTATCTCTCACCATCATTAGTATACATTTATTAACCTATTAATTTTATAAATAAACTAATGTGATGTTAGTATTAATCAAATAAATATAAATATTTATAACTAATAATTAAAATTAATATAAATATTAATATTAAAAAAAAATTATAATATTAATAATTATAAATTATTATTAACTAATAGTTAATAATTATTATTAATTATCAATGATTATAATTATTAACAATTATTAGTAATAAGTAATAATTAATAATATTATAATTATTATTAGTAAAAGGGATAAATATTATAAACAAAATGGATTGATACTATAAGCCCAAAGAATGAATATTATAAACCCCAAGAAATATTCATATTAAATACCAAAGAGAATAAAAATCCAAGGGATTAATATTAAAATTTTATGAGATTAAGAAACCCAAACGATTAGTATTAAAAACTAGAAGGATTAATAAACCAAAGGAATTGTGAATATTATAATCGCTAAAATAAACATTAAACCCTAAGGTTAATATTATAAATCTTAGTATCAACATTATAAGTGTATCTTATTAATAAACCCAAAGGATTAATATTAAAAACCTAAGGAAATGGAATTAAGCCTTAATATTAATATTAAATCCAAGGAACATAAACCCTAACATTAATAATCCCAAGGGATTAATATTATAAACCCAAGGGATTATAAACTAATTGGATTTATATTAAATCCTAACATTAATACTATAAACCATAGGCTTAATATTAAACCGTAGGAATTTAAGCTCTATGATTAATATTAGAAACCCTATGAATAATATTATAAACCGAGGGGATTACTAAACTCATTGGATTAATATTAAAACCCAGAGGGAATATAACCCTAAGGGAATAAAATCCTAAGATTAATATTAAACTCTAGGAATATAAACCTTAATATTAATATGAACCTTAAGATTAATCTTATTAACCCAAGAAATTAATAAACCTATGGGATTAATATTATAAACTCGGGGGAATAATTTTGGAATTAATAAACCTAAGGGATTAATATTATAAACTAAGGGGAATAATTTTAAATCCAACGGATTAATATTATAAACCCAAAGGATTGATAAACCCAAAAGATTAATATTAAAACCCCAAGGGACTGATACATCCAAGGGATTCATATTAAACCCTAAGAATAATATTATAAACCCTAGTACTACAATTTATAAATCCAATATTAAACTTTAATATTATAAACTGAATATTAAAACGCCCGAATATTATAAACCTTGTATTAAACCCAAGTTTTGTAATGTAACAATGCAACATTGAATAAATTACAATGTAATGTAACATTGTAATAATGATTGTTAGACTTATCTTCATATTGAGATAATGTTTGTCACAATGTTATGTTAGATACATTTTTGTACCATTCCAATGTTACAATATTAAACCATTGATATTATAAGCCCAAGGCACTAATAAACCCAAGGTATTAATACTAAAAATGCAAACAATTATAAACCCAAGGGAATAATATTAAACCCCAAAGGATTAATATTATAAACCCAAGGGATATTGACCCTAAGATAAATATTATAAACCTTAAAATAAGCATTATATCTAAGATTCATATCATGAACCTTACGATTAATATTATAAATGAAAATGATTAATATTAAAAACCCATGGAAATAACATTAAACCCTAGGAATATAAACCCTAAAATTAATAAACCCAAGGGATCAAGATCTTAAACACTAGGTTCAATATCAAACCATAGGAATATAAACCCTATGATTAAGATTAAAATCCTAATGGATTATAAACCCAAGGAATCCATATAAAACCCTAGGATTAATATTATAAACCCTATAAATAATACTATACCCTACGAATATGAACCCTTAGTTTAATAAAGCGAAGGGATTGATATTATAAATACAATGCAAAAAAAAAAACAAGGAATTAATACAAAAAACCTAAAAACCCGAAAGGATTAATATTGTAAACCAAAGGTATATAAACCCTAAGATAAATGTTATAAACCGCAAGGCAAACATGGTTGACCATGGTTGATTTTCATATTGATACAATATTTGTCACAATGTGATGTTGGGCCATGGTTGACCATGATTTCTTTTCATATTGAGAGAACATTTGTCACAATGTGACGTTAGACCATAGTTAATGATGATTGACCCAAGGGATTACTAAACCCAAGAGATTACTATATCCACTGGATTAATATTAAAACTCTAAGGGAATATAAACCTAAGGGAATAACAAAAGACCCTAATATTAATATTAAACCTTAGAAATATAAACTCTAATATTAATATTATAAACCCATAAACCCAAGAGATTAATGCAATGAATCCAAAGAATTAATAAACCTAAAGAATTAAAATTATAAACTAAATGGATTATAAACCATATTATATTATTATGCATATTAGGTATTAATATCATAAACCCAAGGTATTATTAAATCCAAGTGACTACAAACCTCATATTATAAATACTAATATTAAACCCACTATAAATATTATATTACGAGATATCGGATATTATAAAAACACTATATTATAAACTACACTATTTAATATTTTTAGTTCCCTACACATTCTAAACTATAATATACTAATATTGTTAACCCTTGGGTTGATAATAGTGTTAATCATAATGTTAACAATATTATACTATAAGATACTATAAATACTATTATAAATCCAATATTATAAATACAAATATTAAACCCATTATTATAAACACTAAAATAAAACTCAATATTATGAACCCAAATATTATAATACCTAATGTTATAAACCCTATATATTAACACAATATTATAAACCCTAATATTAAACCAAAATATTAAACCCTATTATTACAACCTATATTATAACGGTACATATTAAGCCATCATATAAATCATAATATTAAAACAAAAAATTATAGACCCTATATATATTAAACACTCAATATTATAAATTCTAATATTGAACCCAAATAATATAAACCCTAATAATATACCCAAATATTAAAAACCCTCATCTTACAAAATGAAAATATTATAGCCCCAAATGTTATAAACCTTACAACAACCACATTAATAAATGTGGTTCATATATGTTGATTAGTGTATATTAAGCACATGCATAACCACAATAATCAATTTTCTTTCATAATTTTATACTAAATACTATATTATAAACCCAATAACCCAAAAGATTAGTTAACTTTAATATTAAAACTCCCAGGGAATATAATCCTAAGGGAATAACAATAGACCCTAAGATTAATATTAAACCCTAGGAATATAAACCCTAACATTAATATTATGAACCCTAGGATTGATATTATAAACCCAAGAGATTAATGCAATAAATCCAAGAAATTAATAAACCTAAGAGATTAATATTATAAAATAAATGGATTATCAATCATATTATATTATTATACATATTAGGTATTAATATCATAAACCCAAGGTATTATCAAACCCAAGAGACTACAAACCTCATACTATAAATACTAATATTAACCCACTATAAATATTATATTACGAGATATCGGATATAATAAATATACTATATTATAAACTACACTATATTAATTTTTTTAGTTCCCTACACATCCTAAACTATAGTATTCTAATACTCTTAACCCTTGGGTTGATAATATTGTTAAACATAATGTTAACAATATTTTACTCTACTATATTATAAATACTAATATAAATCCAATACTATAAATACAAATATTAAACCCATTATTATAAACACTAAAATACAACCAGATATTATTAACCGAAATATTATAATATTCAATGTTATAAACCCTAATATTAAAACCAAATATAATAAACCAAAATATTAAACCCTACTTATAAACCCTATTATTACAACCTATATTGTAACCCTACATATTAAGTCAAAATATAAATCATAATATTAAATCATATATTATAGACCCTATATATATTAAAAACTCAATATTATAAACTGTAATATTGAACCAAACTAATATAAACCCTAATATTATACCCAAATATTAAAAACCCTCATCTTATAAAGTAAAAATATTATAGCCCCAAATGTTATAAACCTTATGACAAGCACATTAGTAAATGTGGTTTATATATGTTGATTAGTGTATATTAAGCACATGCATAACCACAATAATCAATGTTCTTTCATAATTTTATACTAAATAATATATTATAAACCCAATAAGCCAAAATATTAGTTAACTTTAATATTAAAACTCTGAGGGGATATAAACCTAAGGAAATAACAATAGACCCTAAGATTAATATTAAACCCTATGAATATAAATCCTAATATTAATATTATGAACCCCAGGATTAATATTATAAACCCAAGGTATTAATAAACCCAATGCATTAACATTATAAACCCTAACATTAATATTATAAGCCCAATAAATTATAAACCTAAGGGATTAATATTATATGCCAAAAATAGTATAAGTTCCCTAAGATTAATATTATAAACCCTAATATAAATATATGAAATCTAACATTAATATTATAAACCATATTATATTATTATACATATTAAGGATTAATATCATAAACCCAAGGTATTATTCAACCCAAGAGACTACAAACCTAACAATATAAATACTAATATTAAACCCACTATAAATATCATATTATGAGTTACGTTATATTATAAATATACTATATTATAAACTACACTATCTTAATACTTTTAAAACCTACACATCCTAAAATATACTATATTCATATTGTCAACCCTTGAGTTGGTAATATTTTTAACCATAACGTTAACAATATTATACTATACTATATTATAACTACTATTATAAATCCAATACTATAAATACAAATATTAAACACATTGTTATAAACACTATAATTAAACTCAATATTATGAACCAAAATATTATAATCCCCAATGTTATAAATCCTAAATATTAAACACAATATTATAAACCCTAATATTAAACCCAAATATTATAAACCCAATAATATAAACCTTAATATTATACCCAAATGTTATAAACCCAAGAGATTAATGTGATAAATCTAAGGAATTAATAAACCTAATGGATTAATATTATAAACTAAATGGATTATAGACCATATTATATTATTATACATATTAGGTATTAATATCATAAACCCAAGGTATTATTAAACCCAAGAAACTACAAACCTCATACTATAAATACTAATATTAAACCCACTATAAATTATATATTACGAGATATTCGATATTATAAATATAATATATTATAAACTACACTATATTAATTTTTTTAGTTCCCTACACATCCTAAACTATACTATACTAATATTGTTAACCCTTGCATTGATAATATTGTTAACCATAACAATATTATACTATACTATATTATAAATACTATTATAAATCCAAATATTAAACCCATTATTATAAACACTAAAATAAAACCCAATATTATGAACCCAAATATTATAATACCCAATGTTATAAACCCTACATATTAACACAATATTATAAACCCTAATATTAAACCCAAAAATTGTAAACCAAAATTTTAAACCCTGCTTATAAACCCTATTATTACAACCTATATTATAACGGTACATATTAAGCCATAATATAAATCATAATTTATTAAAACCAAATATTATAGCCCCTATATATATTAAACACTCAATATTATAAACTCTAATATTGAACCCAAATAAGATAAACCCTAATATTATACCCAAATATTAAAAACCCTTGTCTTATAAAGTGCAAATATTATATCCCCAAATGTTATAAACCTTACAACAACCACATTAGTAAATTGGGTTCATATGTGTTGACTAGTGTATACTAAGCACATGCATAACGACAGTAATCAATTTTATTTCATAATTTTATACTAAATACTTTATTATAAACCCAATAACCCAAAAGATGAGTTAAGTTTAATATTAAAACTACGATGGAATATAAACCTAAGGGAATAACCATAGACCCTAATATTAATATTAAACCCTAAGAATATAAACCCTAATATTAATATTATAGACCCTAGGATTAATATTATAAACCCAAGGTATTAATAAAACCAAGGCACTAACATTATAAACCCTAACATTAATATTATAAGCCCAATGGATGATAAACCTAAGGGATTAATATTAAAACCTAGGATTAATATTATATGCCAAAAATATTATAAGTTACCTAGGATTAATATTATAAACCCTAAGATAAATATATGAAATCTAACATTAATATTATAAACCATATTATATTATTATACATATTAGGGATTAATATCATAAACCCAAGGTATTATTCAACCTAAGAGACTACAAACCTAACACTATAAATACTAATATTTTTTTTTCTAAATAAGACTAATTCTATTTATATAACATAAAAATACATGTCGACCACAGCTTCAGCTAGGTGAGCCTGAGAGTTGGGTTTGACTGTCAAGAAATACATGATTTTGAACTGCCCTAGGAGGGGAAACCAGTCCCTTAGTTAATTTTCTTGTCGCCCTCACAGGGGAAACCAGCATTATGTTCAGAAAATAGACCCATGAAAACAAAAAATGACTTATGAAAATAACATTCTTCACTCTTAGCAAAGGAGAGCTTAACAGAAACACAAAAAACGACCCATTAAACCTGGGCTTCAGAGCCATGTTCCAGCAGAGGTTACCGTGTTTACTTGTCATTAGTAGGAGAGGGAGGTTCCTCCACAATGCGGCATTTGTATTCTTCGTTGCTGCCACCTTCGTCTTCAGTGGTTACACAGGTGGCTTTACTAGCTGCCTCATTCATCAGTTCCTGTTCCTTATTAGCACTTTCCATCCCCAGCGGCGCGCTCTTGTCTTTGGCATCATCTTTGTCCTGAGTGAACTGAGGAGCGGGAGAGTCGAAGGGGTTGAAGCTTGATGCTTCCTCCCGAAGGGTGACAGTAATGAAAGCAGTAATTACAGGCTTGTCCATGGTGCAAGAAAATTGGAGCTCGACTCTATGGGAGGTTTGGCGGAGAGCGTTTTGAGCAGGCAGAGTGGAGACAGGGGTAGAAAAGGCCTGATTGATTGGTTGCGAAGGAGACGTAGCATAGTGAGGTTGGGAGCCATGGGTGGAATGTGCCTGCTCAGCAAGGCTGGATCTTCCCCTTTTGCTCCAGCTTTCAGGGTAGTGGCCATGAGAGGAATCCTCAGAGGAGGAATCAGAGCTTAAGGTGGGCCAGGAGCGAATTTCTCTACCTCGACTGCTGCCTCGACTTCTTCTCATCCTTTTTCTGAGCCGAGGCATTCTGGCAGTGGAGCTCGGGCGATGAGGGTTTTGATGAGGACAGGAATGACGGTAATGACACTTCTCAGACAAGAATGGAAAGGCACGCTTAGCAGGGAGCTGAGAATTCTTGCAGCAGAGCGCACTCTAAGTGTAATGAAAATCTGAGCAAGTTTTCAATGCAGAAGAGCAACACGCAGCATCTCCATGTGTGTGTTCAAGCACTGGGATCAGCACAAGAAGGAGGATAGAAGCAGCTCTGCAGAACAGGATATCATCAATCAGGGAGAGCATGAACGGAATTGCAATGCTTCAGAAATATTAAAAACCAGAGAGGCAGCAAATTCTGGCGGTGGAACGAATTGATATCCCAAGTGTTGTGCAGGTTGGCAACATTAAATGAAGGTTTAATGTGCCTGTTGTAACACCTCCAGTTTAGAATTTTTTTTTTTTTTTTTTTTTTCCACATATATACTGAGGTTGCACTTTTATTTACATGATTTCTTGGATATTAAGTTCAGGAATTGGGTTTTATTTCCACCCTTTTTTAAAATTTCCTCTACAAATCTAGTGTCTCATTCTAACTTTAGGATTTCCTTTTCATTATCTCTTTCTAATAGTATTGAATACACTCTATGTATATATTATAACTATATATATATATGTAGAATTTCGGTACCCCTTTATATTAATATTGAGTACTCCTCATGTATATAATATATGTATACCCACATGTACCCATACACCCTTCGATAGCATCATTGGGTACTCAAATATATATGCATGTAATATATATATTCATTACATATATAAACCCTTTGAAAATGCTATTGCATCCTCCCAAGCATAAAATAGACATAGGATAAATGTACTTTGATAATATATTGGGATATCGTTTATGTATATAATACATAATATACAGTCAAATAACTCCATATATATATAGATTTATATATCCATGTAAGTTTATAATCGTAGAGATTACGGTGTTCGAATTATTGATATATATATACCTGTCAGTGCTTTCACCTATTCATCATGAATTTTCGAGACCTATCTAACCCTAATCATAAACCTTTTTGCATTGTTTATGTTCAATTCTTTGTCGGATTCGTTGCGGCGTATATTATCATTATTAGTTTATAATTATACGAATAGCATCACATGTGATAATGTCAATATTCTGCGTATTGACGTAGATGAATTAATATAAAATCCGAATTCATTTCACCTTGCAATGGTTGATCATTATTTTAGTTTTGAACCAGCGCATACACGTTTTGTTTTCATACGTATGGTACTCACCATGCGTACTGTTTATGGTTTGAATAGCCGCATAGCACTATGCTCTGTTCGGCTTGTTTTAACGTGTGAGTTTGGTTTTGATGTGTTCGCTGGTTTTGCATGCAGGGACGGTGTCTCGCTCTTGGGAGGAAAGTACCAGTTGCCGGCGTATATCGACATATGCCCAGCAAGACTTCGACGTGTGGCTTTGCTATAATTATTCCTGGCTGGTCCAAGTACTGTATGCGCCGATTTCTGTCTCGGAAAGTTAATAATTCTAGGGTTAACCCTCTACCTAGGTGCATACGATGCGTAGCTCCTACCAGTACCTCCTCTGCGCTCCTTAATATCGCCTGGTACCCGCCTATCGCCGTGGCTGAGTTTTTCCAATCGACATCGGGATTTTCTGAATTTCTGGGGCGGTGGAATTAGGGTTTCGAGGGTTCTTTTTAATTGGAGGCTCTTGTGCCGATTTGTTTATCCGACCTTCCTATTTATTTCTGTGACACAGAATTGTTGCCATTCAACACTCCCCTCGCCTGTTGTTGATGGTATAGCCGGATCAGGTTGCGGTTACAATTTATTTTCTCTTGTTTTCGTGCTTGTCTCCATTCCTGGCTTCTTCACCTAAGTCGCGGGGTTTTTTTTTTTTTTCTATGTGAATCGTGTGCAGGGATACTAAGTCATCGTGAAGGTGTCGGACTCCTGCATCGTGGAGAGTTCCAGCATAATATTTCACGTTTCTCTGAAATCCCATTGTTTTTATAATTCCTTAAGTTCTGAGACCCCTTGCTTTGTTTTTATTTTGTCTAGGTAATACAGTATCTCATCACCTACTGATTGTTTTGCGCAGAGAGGCAGGATGTCGGCATCTCAGGCTGTTCACTGGAGGGCGGAGACCTAGCCTGTTCTCTAGCACTAGTTAATCCTCGTTTTAATTTCCTGGCTGCGCTCTTTTTGATTTATACATACCCTTGTTCTTTTTCTTATCATAGTTTTGCTAGTCTGCTCTGATGTAAACCCTAGTCGTTTTGCCAGTGAGAGTTCTATTTCACCGATCTATCACGGCTGCATTCAGCACACATCACCTGTGCAGAAACCCTTAGCAGGCTTTCCTAAGGCTATACACCGAGGCCTTTGTTAACCTATTTTTCTTTTCTACGTCCTGGTGTGGAATCTTCGGTTTCTCTGCATCCAGATTTGATAGTCTCTCTACGACCGGCGTTCTAATTTCTTTAAACAATGTATGGATTTCTCGTTCTTTTTTTTTTATGTTGTTAACGTCGATGCGACGCAAGGGTAGGCAGAAAACCCTATCCCCAGGTAAATCCCTAATTTATTCCATACGGTTACAAAGGTTTATGCATTAATTTTGTTGGTCTGTGCTTTCATAAATCTGATATCGTTTGAAAACAACCGCCAACTGTCAGGACTTATTTCATGGCTACGTTTATATGTTTATGGTAAACTATCTCATTCGTGGCTAGGGTCAAAGGCGTCTTGTCCAATCAGATTCAAACTAATTCGATTGGCTTCGTTTCGACTTAATGGCAATAATGACTAATGATCCTTGCCAAGGAGGGTACCGAACTCTCATATCGGTAATCCCCATCCCTTAACGAACATTCAACTCTGCATTTCTATTGTTTTAATAATGGTAGCATTCCTCACGAGCACAGGTAACGTTCCGCTGCCTTTGGAATTTTAATATAATAACTTCCTGCATATAAAAATTGTTCAAATACGTTGCATGGAGATCAATACACAGCGTAAAGTCATGTAGTCGGCCATTACTATCTATGCGTTGTTTCATAGTTTTTTTTTTTGTTTATTTACTCATTATGTCTAATGTGCAAAAGGACCCAATAATACCGCGGACTAATTTGGTTGTTTGACCGGAGGAACTCCTTGCAAATAGGCTGAACGCATAATAGATTCGGTATATCCATAAATGAATATAGTTTGACCATAAATCAAACTGAACCCTATATGGTTCGTATATAATCTTCCGTCTAACATCTTCTTTACAATCGATGTTAATATGATATAATGCTTTAGCTCTCGGTACCTATTTTTTTTTTTAAGTGCATATACATGTATTCTGTAATTAATTTGGTAGTGTACCTTACATATAGGTAAATTCTATTGCTACGATATTTATTTCAAGGTTTAGAGGTAGATTAAAGAATGTAATATGCACTATAAATGCTATAAATGCCTTAACACTTCTTTAGAGTAGAATTACAACTTGATCTAGAAAGAACTCAAAATACATATTCTAATGTCTTTGCTTCTCTTTTATTGTACCATGTAGCTTTCAGTTCTGCTACAATATTTTTCTAGCATACATATGAGCATATAATTTCACCTTTGTATATATATGTGAAACAAGTTAATATTTAATTATCTGTGGAGACTAAGTACCTTCAGATTTAAACCGTCTTTGGTTTTAAAGTTTCTGTGGGTTTCTACTCTATAGATTACTGGTCTACAACTAAACAGAATCTGGAAGGTGAATGCCTTAAGATGGATTCTGTTAAATGTAGTACTAAAATCAATCATACCATTCCATTAAATTTTATATGTAGCCAATTCATGCCATAATAAATCAAAATAAACAAGAATTTCAGAAACATACCACTATTGCAAATGACCAACCTCCCAACCTTAGAGTCCTCTTTGTCTCCCAGAACTCACCCCCGAGCTGAGATCACCTCCATCACAGATCAACCTCTGATCTGCTTAGGAACAGCTTATTTAAGCTCATGTTTCCCTAAAGCATGTTTCTAATTCTGCGTCCAGAATAGCAGGATGCTTATCTTCCTGTTTAGCCTAGGCTTCCCATTTTGGGACTCTTTAAAGTTGTTTTATGCTTTTCCTCAGCTTTTCCAGCTTTTATTACCTCTTCCCAACTACTTTCCTCATCATTGGGGAAATTTAGATTCCTCCTCAAAATCTAAATTAATTTCTTTCAAGGATTTTTGAAAGATGGTGGGGATTTATTGCCTTATCCATCCTCATGGATTTTTGCAAGTGATCTCTAATTCTCATCTTGGTCAATATGCACAATCATTTTATTTATTTCATCAATTTAAATATTAAATTACATTCACACCATACTTATCCTTTGGGGTCCACTCCCCTTAGGATTAAAGTTCAAATGTCTAACTTTTTCAAATTCAACACAGAAATTGGGGGTGTTACATATTCCCCCTCTGAAAATAAACACCGTCCTCGGTGTTATTACTTTACTACTAGAGTTCATTTTTCAAACAAAAATGGATATCTTTCTATCATTTTAGCCTCTCTTTCCCAAGTAGCTTCTTCAGCAGTAAAATGCTTCCACTGCACTTTTACTCTGGCCATTGTTCTGTTTCTCAATTCAATTTCTTCCCGCTCCAATATTTGAAGCGGCTCTGGCAGAAACTCCCCTTCTAGTTCCACCTGTACAACATTCCAATCAATTATATGAGAAGCATCATGTACATATCTTTTTAATAACGAAACATGAAACACATTATGAACTCTAACATGGGGGGGTAAGGCCAGTTTGTAAGCCACTGGTCCCACCCTTTCTAAAACTTCAAAAGGCCCACAATATCTAGGAGCAAGTTTTGCACAACTTCCAGCATAAAGTGTGCTCTTTTTGGGTTTGATGCGCAAATACACATGATCCCCTTCTTTGAATTCTTGGTGCACTCTTTTGTTATCAGCATAGCTTTTCTGGTGATCTTGTGCTGTCTTGATATTTCCTTGTATCTGTTTAACAATTCTCTCCATCTCTTGTAAGGCATCAGGTCCCAGCATTAATTTATCCTCTGGTTGGCTCCAACTCAAAGGAGTACGACACTTCCTACCATACAGTGCTTCAAATGGGCTCATCTTGATAGAAGATTGGTAGCTGTTATTATAGGAAAATTCAGCTAAATGCAAATACTCTTCCCATTTTGATGGTCTATCCATCACATACATTCTCAGCATATCTTCCAATACTTGATTAATCCTCTCTGTTTTCCCATCGGTTTGAGGGTGATAGGCAGTACTAAAATTCAACTTAGTACCCATCCCTCCAAATAATCCCTTCCAAAAGACTGCAGTAAACTTAGCATCTCGGTCTGAAACAATTACCTTTGGCACCCCATGAAGCCTTACTATCTCGTTCAAGAACACATTCGGTACTTGAGCTATGCCAAAGGTAGACTTTACTGGTATAAAGTTGGAAGCTTTTGTGAGAGTGTCTACTACTACCATTACAGAATCATGTTGATATTTGGTTTTGGGTAACCCTGTTATAAAATCCATGGAGACTGTGTCCCATTTCCATTCTGCAATTGGCAAAGGGTTTAAAAGACCTGCTGGATGTTGATGCTCAACTTTGACTAATTGACATTCCATACATCTACTTAAATACTCTGCCACATCTCTCTTCATTCCTAGCCAGAACAACTTCTTCTTCAAGGCTGTTAACATCTTTTGGTATCCTGGATGTCCCGCATAGGGCTGTTTGTGATATTCATCTAAAATTTCTCTTTTTAATGACTCTACATTTGGAATATACAACCTGTTTTTGTAATAGAGTAGCCCTTTTTGGTTTTGAGTGAAATCAGTTTTATCCCTTTTCTGTAGTTTCACCAAGAGTGTTTCATAGTTGGGATCTTGATTTGCTGCTTTTCTCACCAATTCCTCTACCTCCATCTGGGCACTACTCCCAATGTTTTTTAAATTTTGACAAGCATTTCTACTTAATGTATCAGCAACTTTATTTTCTTTTCCCTTGATATGTTTTATGTCCATATCAAATTCACTTAAAAAGGAAAGCCATCTAGCTTGCCTTGCATTCAGGTCAGTTTGGGAAAAGAAATATTTGAGGCTAATATGATCAGTCATCAATGTGAAATTTTTCCCAAGAAGATAGTGCCGCCACATTTTTAAAGCATGGATAACAGCTGCAAATTCTAAATCATATGCACTATAATTCTGTTCATGTATTTTCAGTTTTCTAGAATCATATGCAATAACTGAATTTTCCTGCAATAGGACTCCTCCTAGCCCCTCTCTGTAAGCATCTGTACATACAAAAAACTCTTTATCAGGATCAGCAATTTTTAGTATAGGGGCTGAAATAAGTTTTTGTTTTAATTGTTCGAAACTGATTTGACATTTCTCAGTCCACACGAACTTGACACCCTTTCTTTGCAATGAAGTGATAGGATGTGCTATGGCAGAAAATCTTTCCACAAATCTACGATAGTAGCCTGCCATCCCCATGAATGACCTTACTGCTGAAACATCAGTTGGGACTGGCCATTCATTAATGGCTTTTATCTTTTCAGGATCAACTGCAAGCCCTTTTTCAGAAATAATATGACCCAAATATTGAATCTTATCCTTGTAAAATTCACATTTACTGAACTTGGCATATAGCTGATTTTCTTTCAGAGTTTGTAACACTATCCATAAATGTTCCTTGTGTTCCTCTTTGTTTTTGGAGTAGACTAAAATATCATCTATGAATACCAGAACAAATTTATCCAAATACTTATTTAACACACTGTTCATCAGGCACATAAAGGTGGCAGGGGCATTTGTCAATCCAAAAGGTAGGACTACAAATTCGTAGTGTCCATACCGAGTTCGAAAGGCTATTTTGCTAATGTCTTCTTCCTTTGATTCTGAAAGCCGTAGGGATACCCCAGATTTCCTAAGTCAATCCTTTGAAAAGAGCGAGGCTCTCTCACTCTGATCAAAAAAGATCATCAATTCTAGGAAGTGGATATCTATTCTTAATGGTCAACTTGTTCGAGTTGACGATAATCAATACATCATCTAAAAGTTTCCATCCTTATTTTTCACAAATAAGACCGATGCTCCCCACGGAGACACACTTGGTCTAATGTAACCTTTATCCAAGAATTCTTGCACTGCATCTTGATCCATAAGTTCGAAAGCGACTCATTCGATAGGGGAGGCTCGGAGAAACAGGTGTGGCTCACGCACTAGATCTATGGGAAAGTCAATTTCTCTTTGGGGGGAAGATGAGGATCTCATCATGGAAAACTTCTTTAAATTCCCTACAATGTAATTCATTCAAGTAGATTTCCTTCAGGTCCTCTGTTCTACTTCTTCCACATGTCTTGCATAAACTTGGTATCCTTTTCTATCGTTCTTTTCAATTGTAAAGCTTATATTTGTCTCACCGAAATGGATTTTGGTTTTCCTTTTAGTGTAAAAGGTTTCCTTCTTCATCCACACAATGTAGGGGTTTTATCCCGTGTAGTTCATCGAGGGCTTTCTTCTTTTCCGACCCAATCCATTCCTATCAAATAGTCATAGGATCCCTAACGGAAATATGTTCAAATTTACTACGTTGGAAAGCCATTTAATTGTATTATCGTTTTGGGCAATTTATGTGTGACTTTTCTCTAGTTCCGGTGCACAAATTGTGCCAACCATGACTGCTAAAAATTTTTTAGGTTTAATTTTTACATTTTTCTACAATTCCCGAGGACTAATGTAGCTCGAAAGAAGCACCTGGATCAATCAAAAGCAAGATGTGTGAAATGTAAATCTTACCCTCCATTTCCACCATGGTTGCTTGAAGTGTCTACTTGCCGATTTTCCAATGCCGCACCGATAGTTGGTATATTTCATCGCTGTGTCATTTCTTGTTGTTGCCTCTCGCTCTCTCGCTGATCATATGAATATTTCGATGGGGGAGCCCCTCATCATATGGGGTTCTCCATACTTCAACATTTCAAGGTTCCTTCATTCTGATGTCCCTTCTTTTTTTAGTGTTCCCTTCAACTTGTTTTGAAGCCACTTGGGGACTTGAGCGGTTTGGCTTTCTTTTGGTTTATTGAATTTTTTTCCACACGATGATCTCTACAAAAATTCCTTAGATATGCTTTGGCTTTTTGTCTTTTGCCCTTGAACTCACCCTTGTTCGGTCAGACTCTTCCCTTGTTTAGCCTTTCCTTTAAAGCTAGCGATAACATAATCTTTCTTTTCTTAAACCGCTTCGTCCATTGTCTTTCGGGTTTGTCAGACTCAATTTTCTCTTTATATCTGAGCGACAAACAATTCAAAAACCTTTGAACTTTGCCTTTTCTTCCCTAATGTAAGGGACATATCTCGATGAATTGGTAAACTTAGTGACAAACTCATCAATAGTGAGTTGTCTGACCCTAAGTTCATGAAATTCTTTCGCTTTGTCGTCATAGTAACGCTCATTCAAGTAGCGATTCTTGAAATTAACCCATGAAATCTTCCCAAGTAACTGCGTCTTTTCATCAATGGCATGCACCATTTTTTGTCTCTTCCCACCACAGCTGTAGCTTTTCCTTGTAGCTGGTACATACTGATCAGCCTTTAGATTGCTTTCATATTCATAAACTTGGAAATACTTAATCATGTTCAACAACCAAGCTTCGACATCTTCTTCCTTCTCCCCATCATAGGAGGGAGGCTTGATCTTTCGGAATTCTCCTGCGATTCTCTTTTCTGTTTATGTTGATGTCTAGTCACATCATCATCATCGCACTCATCCATCTTTCTCTCTCGGAACCTTCGCCTTCCGGTCGTTCAGGGAAGTTTAGCTCTCCCGATGAGATTTTCCGCTTCTCATCGGGTCGATGACAAACATGTCATTCGGCTTCTTAGATCAGAGCCAATTCTCGTTGCATCTCGTGCAACATAGCCATTACCGGGGCATTGGGATCCGGAGTAGCAAACTCATCACGCGGATCCACATAAATTCCTCCATCTTCACTACTTTAGCACCATCAGTACACACTCATAGTTTTGATTAGTAAAACAAAAAAAACAATCTCTACAATGTTCAATACATTCGTGAATTCGATGAGCTACTAATAACAATGTACTCAGCTTTTTGCACTTGGGCTGCGATACCACTTTGTAACACCTCCGGCTTTAGAATATTTTTTTTCCACATATATACTCGAGGTTGCACTTTTATTTACATGATTGCTTGGATATTAAGTTCGAGAATTGAGTTTTATTTCCACCCTTTTTTAAAATTTCCTCTACAAATCTAGTGTCTCATTCTAACTTTAGGATTTCCTTTTCATTATCTCTTTCTAATAGTATTGAATACACTCTATGTATATATTATAACTATATATATATATATATATATATATGTAGAATTTCGGTACCCCTTTATATTAATATTGAGTACTCCTCATGTATATAATATATGTATACCCACATGTACCCATACACCATTCGATAGCATCATTGGGTACTCAAATATATATGCATGTAATATATGTATTCATTACATATATAAACCCTTTGAAAATGCTATTGCATCCTCCCAAGCATAAAATAGACATAGGATAAATGTACTTTGATAATATATTGGGATATCGTTTATGTATATAATACATAATATACGATCAAATAACTCCATATATATACGGATTTATATATCCGTGTAAGTTTATAATCGTAGTAGATTACGTACGTTCGAATTATTGATATATATATACACCGTAGATGCTTTCACCTATTCATCATGAATTTTCGAGACCTATCTAACCTAACCATAAATTTTTTTGCATTGTTTAT
Organism: Pinus albicaulis; assembly: GCA_034641835.2. Lineage (NCBI taxonomy): Eukaryota > Viridiplantae > Streptophyta > Pinopsida > Pinales > Pinaceae > Pinus > Pinus albicaulis. Next base: position 30,632,065 of record CM076578.1, read on the forward strand.
GTTCAATTCTTTGTCGGATTCGTCGCGGCGTATACTATCATTATCAGTTTATAATTATACGAATAGCATCACATGTAATAATGTACAATAGTCTGCGTGTATTGGCGTAGATGAATTAATATAAAATCCGAGATTCATTTCACCTTGCAAACGGTTGATCATTATTTTTAGTTTTGAACCAGCGCATACACGTTTGTTTTCATACGTATGGTACTCACCATGACATCTGTTTATGGTTGAATAGCCGCATCAGTACGTGCTCTGTTCGTCTTGTTTTAACGTGTGAGTTTGGTTTTGATGTGTTCGCTGGTTTTGCATGCGCAGGGACGGCGTCTCGCTCTTGGGAGGAAAGTACCAGCCGTCGCCGTATATCGGCATATGCCCTGACGCAAGACTTCGACGTGTGGCTTTGCTATAATTATCTCTGGCTGGTCAAAGTGCGTACTGATATGGGCCATTTCTGTCTCGGAAAGTTAATAATTCTAGGGTTAACCCTCTACCTAGGTGCATACAATGCGTAGCTCTACCCGATACCTCCTCGCGCTCCTTAATATCGCCTGGTACCCGCCTATCGCCGTGGCCGGAGTTTTTCCAATCGACATCGGGATTTTCTAAATTTAGGGTGGTGGAATTAGGGTTTCGAGGTTCTTTTTAATTGGAGGCTCTTGTGCCGATTTGTTTATCCGATCCTATTTATTTACGTGACACGAATCGTTGCCATTCAATGCTCCCCTTACTCGTTGTTGATGGTATAGCCGGATCATGTTGCGGTTACAATTTATTTTCTCTTGTTTTCGTGCTTGTCTCCATTCCTGGCTTCTTCACCTAAGTCGCGTGGTTTTTTTTCTATGTGAATCGTGTGCGGGAGGATACTAAGTCATCGTGAAGGTGTCGGACTCTCGCATCGTGGAGAGTTCCGGCGTAAGATTTCACGTTTCCCTACGAAATCCCATTGTTTTTTATAATTCCTTATGTTCGAGACTCCTTGCTTTGTTTTTATTTATTGTCTAGGTAATACAGTATCTCATCACCTATCGATTGTTTTGCGCAGAGAGGCGGGATGTCGGCATCTCGGGCTATTCACCGGAGGGCGGAGACCTAGCCTGTTTCTCTAGCACTAGTTAATCCTCGCTTTTAATTTCTCGGGCTGTCGCTCTTTTTGATTTATACATACCCCTTGTTCTTTTTCTTATCATAGTTTTGCTAGTCCGTCTCCGATGTAAACCCTAGTCGTTTTGCCGTTGAGAGTTCTATTTCACCGATCATCACTGCCGCATTCGAAAGACACATCACTCGTGCGAAAAACCCTTAGCAGGGCTTTCCTAAGGCTATACACCGAGGCCTTTGTTAACCTATTTTTTCTTTTCTACGTCCTGGTGCGGAATATTCGGTTTCTTCCGCATCCGCATTTGAGATAGTCTCTCTACGACCGGCGTTCTGACTTTTCTTTAAACACGTATGGATTTCTCGTTCTATGTTGTTAATGTCGATGCGACGCAAGGGTAGGCGTAAAACCCTATCCCCGTGTAAATCCCTAATTTATTCCATACGGTTACGAGAGGTTTATGCATTAATTTTGTTGGTCTCATGCTTTCATAAATTCGATATCGTTTGAAAGCAATTGCTATCTCGTCAAGACTTATTTCATGGCTACGTTTATATGTTTATGGTAAACTGTCTCGCTTGTAGCTAGGGTCAAGGCGAATCTAGCCGATTAGATTCAAACTATGTTGATTGGCTTCGTTTTCGACTTAATGGCAATAATGCCTAATGATCCTTACAAGGAGGGTACCGAACTCTCACATCGATAATCCCCACATCCCTTTACGAACATTCAACTCTGTATTTCTATTGTTTTAATAATGGTAGCATTCCTCACGAGCACAGTAACGTTCCGCCGCCTTTTGGAATTTTAATATAATAACTTCTGCATATAAAAATTGTTCAAATACGTTGCATGGAGATCAATACACAAATACAAAGTCATGTAGTCGGCCATTACTATCTATGCGTTGTTTCATAGTTTTTTTTTGTTTATTTACTCATTATGTCTAATGTGCAAAAGGACCCAATAATACCGCGGACTAATTTTGTTTTGTTTGACCGAGGAACTCCTTGCAAATAGGTTGAACGCATAATAGATTCGATATATCCATAAATGAATATAGTTTGACCATAAATCAAACTGAACCCTATATGGTTCATGATATAATCTTTCAGTCTAACATCTTCTTTACAATCGATGTTAATATGATCTAATGTTTTAGCTCTCGGTACCTATTTTTTTTTAGTGCATATACATGTATTACGTAATTAATTTGGTAGTGTACCTTACATATAGGTAAATTCTATTGCTACGATATTTATTTCAAGGTTTAGAGGTATATTAAAGAATGTAATATGCACTATAAATGCTATAAATGCCTTAACACTTCTTTAGAGTAGAATTACAACTTGATCTAGAAAGAACTCAAAATACATATTCTAATGTCTTTGCTTCTCTTTTATTGTACCATGTAGCTTTCGCTCTGCTACTAATATTTTTTCTAGCATACATATGAGCATATAATTTCACCTTTGTATATATATGTGAAACAAGTTAATATTTAATTATCTGCTGGAGACTAAGTACCTTCGATTTAAACCGTCTTTGGTTTTAAAGTTTCTGTGGGTTTCTACCTATAGATTATCGGTCTACAACTAAACGTAATCTGGAAGGTGAATGCCTTAAGATGGATTCGTTAAATGTAGTACTAAAATCAATCATACCATTCCATTAAATTTTATATGTAGCCAATTCATGCCATAATAAATCAAAATAAACAAGAATTTCAGAAACATACCACTATTGCAAATGACCAACCTCCCAACCTTAGAGTCCTCTTTGTCTCCGTGAACTCACCCCCAGGGAGTTGAGATCACCTCCATCAGCGGGATCAACCTCTCGATCACGCATAGAGCAGACTTATTTAAACTCATGTTTCCCCAAAGCATGTTTCTAATTTCTGCGATCCAGAATAGCAGGATGCTTTTCTTCTGTTTAGCCTAGGCTTCCCATTTTTGGGACTCTTTAAAAGCTCGTTTTTATGCTTTTCCTCGACTTTTCCAGCTTTTATTACCTCTTCCCAACTACTTTCCTCATCATTGGGGAAATTTAGATTCCTCCCCTAAAATCTAAATTAATTTCTTTCAAGGATTTTTGAAAGATGGTGGGGATTTATTGCCTTATCCATCCTCATGGATTTTGGCAAGTGATCTCTAATTCTCCTCTTGGTCAATATGCACAATCATTTTATTTATTTCATCAATTTAAATATTAAATTACATTCACGCCATACTTATCCTTTGGGGTCCACTCCTCTTAGGATTAAAGTTCAATGTCTAACTTTTTCAAATTCAACACCGAAATTGGGGGTGTTACACTCGTGGGTGGCCATATGGCCACACCACGCACATGATCACGGGATCCTCATAGGGATGGACATCCCATCCATGTCAAATGAGATCCCATCCCAGACCCGCAATGTCTTTGTGCACCAGTAGTGATTCAATCCTCGTAGAAGAGCACTCTCATGGAGAATTTTGAGGGGGCCATGTTTGAGACTGTCTACACTTTCCCTACCCAACATTGGCCAAGAAATCTGCAACTTTTTTGCCATCTCGTTTGATGTGAGTAAAGCGAGACAACTTTATGAATATTTAACCATCGGTCCATCATTTCGAGTCGTGCTCTGCTAGTCTCTAGTCTGGTAGCCACTTTGGTCGGTGGTTCCCTAGAGTAGTTGATTAGCCATGTTGATAAGCACCTATGAGTCTCCTTCACTACAATGGGGAAGTAATTATATCATTTTATTAAGCAAAGACCTTGCCATGAACCTTCCAATTTAGGTGAGTTTTTGGTGTCCCAACCAATAGAGTTGAAGTAGATTGCTAGAGGAGCTCCACTAGAGTCTCTGAAAAATGCTAGAAAATCCTCGCTTTTTTGGGATTTCCTTAGAAGCGCCATTGAAATTAAGTTTAACTAGTCCTATCGAGGGAGAGACCATTTCTTTGGAATTCTCGGAGTGTTCTTTGTCGTGTTGGTTGGAGTGTGAGTAATATTAAGTTGCCGCTCTCCCGGATGGATTTTTCCTGTGGCTTTGTGGGGAGATATTCTTCCTTCCATTCATGAAGAGCCGGGATTCTTGAAGGTTATTGCTAAAGTTGCTCTAGATTATTTCCAATGTTGTACTTTGGCTTCCGAAGATTCTCTTATTTCTCTCCTTCCAGATTATCCATAGGAATAGGCCTAGAATAAGTCGCCATAGTGTATGTTGAGAAGAGTACTATTGTAAGGTGTCATAGGCCAATTACGTATGGTGTTAATTATATCCCCCGAAGGTTTCCTCCTTTTAGCAGAAAGCTTAGTTTCTCCCGAGTTTATTTGCAAGAGTGCTTGGAGACCATGAGGTGTTGAATTGTTTCATTGCTTTTATTACGGTTGGGACATCGAGAGGGTCCTAAGAAGCCCCTTTTTATCGAAATTATCCCAAATGAGAATTATTTTGTGGTCGAGAAGCCAAAGAAAAGTTGAAACTTTGGGCTGGATTCTCAGAGACCATATAAGTCAGCCAAAGAGGATCGGGAGGATCGGTGGTTGGGTGCATCAAAATGTTGGCTTCTTTTTGGGTGAACATTCCTTTGGTAGTGTAACCCCACCTAAGAATGTCTGAATCCTCCGAGCATCTGATCTTCATTTGTTGTAGTTTTGTACTCGAGTGCTTCCCAAGTGTCGACCTATTCTTGCGGGGCGATTTGAGCGAGTGTTTCCATTTCCTCGAATCCATTGTTTCTCGTGGGGAGCCGTTGCTGATTTTCCTTGTCTTCCGGATTAATGGTCGCATCCGCCAAATTGTGAGGATTGAGAATGTCAACAATCTTGTGCTTTTGATGCCATGAGTCCACCGAATCTAGTTATGCCTCCATTATAGACTTCCCAAAAAGCTCGTGTTGATGTATCGAGTTGCACTATGTTGTTTAGCGAGCATTCCAAATTAGCGAGTCCGTTTCTTCGAGGAGAGTCTTATTAGGTCTTCTAGGGGTCCGTTGTTGGCATATTTTGCGATCCATAATTTGGCTCAGTGTGTGTGTGGAGCTGAAAACCATTTTCACCATATTCGCGTTCCCATTACTTCATTGTTGTGAGTCGGATCTCTCGAGCCGAGTCCTCTCGCTTCTTTTAGGGTGCACACGGTGCTCCACTTGACTAGAGCCCATTTGTGATTTTGTCCGGAAGAACGCCATAGAAAATTCCGTTGCAAATATTTTATTTGTTTGAGAACCCATTTTGGTGCGACAAATACCAAGAAAAGGTATAGAGGCATGGATTGCGAGACTTGCTTTGATGAGAATTAATCTGCTTTCCATGTTGAGGGCTCTATAGGTCCGGGAGGAAAGCGGGCTTCAATTTTTCTAGGAGCTATTTCCATGAAGAATGCTTGATGGCGAGTCAATGAGAGGGGCTCCTAGGTATCAGCGAGAAAGAGTAGCTATAGAGAAGCCCAAGATGTGAGCAATATTGGTATGAGTTTGGACAGAGGGTGTTAAAGAATTAGATTTGAGATTTGGCAAAGCATTAATGGAGGTTTCGGAGGCTTCATAGAAGAGATTCAGAATGGATTTAAACAAATGAGCTTCTTTCATAGATGGATGCCCAAATAACATATTATCATCCACTAATTATTGATGGGTGGTGGAAGGGGAGCCATGGAGGGTGATACCTTTTAATTTCTAGGTTTGAAGAGCATTTTGAATTAGCTGCCCTCAAGCCTTCTACCATTAGAACAAAAAGAAAAGGAGATAGTGGGTCTCCTTTTCAATACCTCTCGAAGGAGAAAACGGTTGAGAGGGTATCCCATTAACCAAGATGGAGGAGAAGGTGGAGGAGATGAGATTCATTACCCATCTTACCCACATTTTATTGAAACCAAAAGCAACCAGACATCTCGTTGAATGTAATTCTAGCTTAATTTATCAAAAGCCTTGGACAGGGTCGATTTTAAGAAGCATACCTACCTTTTTGCTGATCTTTGAGGAGTGAATGACTTCATGCGTTAGGATGATTCCATCCGAAGTTTGACGTCCTTTCACATATCCGAGTTTGTTCGAGCAATATGAAAAGCGGGAGCAATGGTTTGAGTCTATTGGAAATGACCTTTGAGATCACCTTATAGATAACATTACACAGAGCTATGGGGCGAAATTTCTTTTCCGGCGTGCTTGATTGATCTTCTTTTGGTACGAGAGCAATAAAAGTGGCATTGAGAGAAGGGAGTAGCGTGCATTGATCTCGATTCCTCCACTAGTTGCCAAACTTCCGACTAATAAGGTCCCTGAGAAATGGTGAAAGAAGTTTGAGGTAAAGCCGATTCGAACACTGGGGCTTTGCCATCCTTGTATTTGGCCATTTTTGTTTCGACCTCCTGCAGGGTGATTAGTCGCGATAGCATTTGATTGTGCTCCTCCAGTTATTATTTTAGGAATATCTTGAATAATTTTGTTGATTCTTGGTTGTCCATTGATTGGAGGTTCTTGATGGACATTTTTTAAAGTGCTCCGAGAGCACTTGTTCGATGTCATCATGATTTTCCAATCGTTCTCTTTGTTGATTTGTGATATGGGCGATGTGGTTGTTCATTCTTCTTTGAATGGTGGAACAATGAAAGAAATTTGTGTTTCTTTCAACTTTCTTTAACCATAGAATTCTCGGATTTTTTGTCGCCAAAGTATTTATTCTTGTTTTCTTCTCTCATCCAACTGCTCTGGAGTCTTTGTTCTCGGCATGCAAGAGGATCTGTTCTTCCATTGTTGATGATTTCCTATTGAATCTCAGCCATTCGTGTTCAAGGAGCTTTTTCTCCTAAAAGACGTTCCCAAATATAGAGTGGTTCCAAGATTTGATTTGGGATTTGAGATATTGAAGCTTTTTCTTTGAAACTCATACATTTTGGAACCAACTCGGTAGAGAAAAAAATTCTTCCAAGCTCGTGTGGACCAGGGGTTTTGAAGTTGGAATGATCGAGCGTAGAGGCTTCGAACTCGAAGGGCCGCCTTGATAGGTTGTTGGGTCGTCGCTAGTGGAGAGATGGGCCAATGGTCCGAGCCCAAGATAGAGTAAAATAGAAGCAAAGATGTCTCCACCCAAATGTATGGCATTATTTGAGATTAAGAAGTGATCCAATTTGGATGCTATTTGTTGATTTTCAGATCTTTTGTTGTTCCAATTGTAAATTCCATTGGAAAAATAGAAAATCAATAAGCCAACTTACGTTAATGAATTCTTTGAAGTGGGAGCTTTCAAGCTCCAATCTTGGTCGGCCTCTATTTTTTCTTCATGCTTGGTGATCATGTTAAAGTCCCCTCCTATTATCCATAAGGGGTGTGTTCTATTGCATTTGAGAGCCTCCATTGTGTTGAGAGAAACATATTTCTTGTTGAATCTTGAGGAAAGTAGACATTTGAGAGTTGCCCATGTATATTGGTACCCATGAGATGGAAGGTTTCCTGAATGAGGTTATGCAAGGCATGGTAGTCTGTCAACTGAGATAGTTTGAGTATCCCACGCCATAGCTAAGCCTCCCGAAGAACATGAGGCATAAACCGCCTACTCGAGTGGCATCCTAGCCATGCTTTGGTTAGGATATTTCCCGAGAGCCGTGCTATTGCATTTGGTTTCTTGAAGAAAGAAGATTTGTGGTCTATCTTATGAATCATGTTTTTAATCATTTTGTATTTCCCTGGGGTTATTTAGCCCTCTTACGTTCCATGAGATGAGCTTCATGAGGAACTATTGGGAAGCGGCTTAAAGAACCGAGTCAATCTGGGTATCTTCTTGACTCCACTAGCATCTCCCCCTATGGTGATGGTTCGTTTCCAATCGGGTTTTTTGCCTCTTTTCTTTGACTCCTTTATAATCTTTAGACCATCCCAATGACATCCCGGTTGAATGCAGCTTATTTTGTTGTTGTGCTCGGAAAAGGACCACTTCTAAGGTTTTAATCGTCGAGGATTGATTTTGTCAAACTCCTTTCATTTGCGAGCATTCTCCGATCCAAGAATATCAAGCTCGCCTGTGTCAAAGCTCTCGGTTCCTCATCCATGAGGCTTGGTTGACTAGCTTTCTGGGTTTTCCTTGTTGGAGAGGTTAGGATCAAACGAGAGGCGATCAATGTCCATACTATTAGGTTTCCAAATGACAAGTTTTGTTTCCGGATTTGGCTTGGAGTCCATGATATCCATATTTTGTGGTTCTTGTGGGCTAGGTTGGGAATGAAGGATTTTGGATTGCGGTTGAGGAGGAGGGCTTGGAAGAGGGGTCGGAGGGCACCGAGGGAGTATTCTGCGAGAGGTTTTGTCTGGGATAGGATATCAAAGCTATTGTCGTTGGAGGGTATTAGCTTGTGGGTTGGATTTTTGGCGCCGATGGAGGTTTCTTGTTGTGCCTTCTACAATTGGAGACTTTGGTGAACCCATTCGATTCATACTTCTCTTCAACTTCTTTATTCTTGGGAATATTGTTGAGAGGGAAGTCTATGAGTATATTCCCATGGAGCATGACACCTATGAATTCGAAATGGAACATGTTCATAGTCGATGGGTCGGATCCATTCAAAATCATCATAGAAACAAACTTACCACATCCGTGAAGAGCTTTGTTGAGGTTCATGTATACACATATCCGAGCATAGGAGGTGTATCTTCGAGCTTTGTTTCTTTCACTATCTTGATGAACTCGCCCACCTCTTTTTCCAATAGCGATGCAGTGATTCTTCATCCTAGTATTCAAGTAGCGAAGAATACAAACGTATCCAAACCCAGGAGCCCATTTGAAGTTTTATTTGTCGAGATTGAATCTTTCAATCCAATCTCTTAGGTATAAGCCAACAGAGTTGAAGAAGTAAGGTCCTCCGTCGAGTACTCGTTTCGGTCCTCGATGCAGCTTCAATACAATGTTGAATAAGCCCTTTGGCCCTAGCCGTAGGGTGACATGTCCTTTGGGCCTCCATTTTCGAATCAATCCATCCTGCAGAAGCTTTCTCGGTTGGCCGGAGCCAATAAAATTCCCAATGAGAGGATGATCTTTCATGAACTGATCTAGGCATTTATGCGGTGGTCGGGAAGATCAATCTTAGGTCTTTCAGCCGCAATGGGTTTGCATGTTGCGGAGGTCGTAGCTCGTGTTTCCGAAGTGTTCGTTGAGGGCTCGTGCTTGTGGTACTTCATTTCTCCGTTCGTTGCATCCTTGTCGAGGGTCGTCCTATTACGTTCGGCTGAAGCATCATTCCTTTCCTCTTTTTGTAGGGAGAGCCGATGCCTCCCCTAGGTGCGCTGCTATAGCCCGTGCACGGGACTCCGTTGAATCTATTAGCCGGGTGCATGCGAACTCCACGATATTCCATTTTCGCTTAGGGGCGATGCGTGCAGAGGTAGTCGAACCCTAGTAGAGTCGTGATCCATTCGAGCTCATTTTTTTTCACCCATCTACGCCAATTCTTAGTTAATGGTGCTCTCCACTCATTATTTCTTAGCTTCTATTTAGTTACTCTATAAATACTAATATTAAACTCACTATAAATATTATACTATGAGCTATGTTATATTATAAATATACTATGTTATAAACTACACTATATTAATATCTTTAAAACCGTACGCATCCTAAACTATACTATACTCATATTCTCAACCCTTGGGTTGATAGTATTTTTAACCATAATGTTAACAATATTATATTATACTATATTATAAATAATATTATAAATCCAATACTATAAATACAAATATTAAACCCATTGTTATAAACACTACAATTAAACTCAATATTATGAACCAAAATATTATAATTGCCAATGTTATAGATCCTAAATATTAAACACATTATTATAAACCCTATATATTAGAACCTATATTATAACCCAACATATTAATCCATAATGTAAATCATAATATTAAAACCAAATATTATAAGCCCTTATATATATTAAACACTCAATATTATAAAGTGTGATATTGAACCCAATATTATAAACCTTATTATTAAACCCAATAATATAAACCTTAATATTATACCGAAATATTAAAAACCCTCATCTTATAAAACACAAATATTATAGACCCAAATATTATAAACGTTACAACACCCACATTAGTAAATGTGTTTCATACATGTCGATTAGCATATATTAAGCACACTCATAACCACAATAGTAAATTTTCTCGATAATTTTATACTAAATATTATATTATAAACCCGATAACCAAAAAATATTAGTTAACTTTAATATTAAAACTTAGAGGGAATATAAACCTAAGGGAATAAAAATGGATCCTAAGATTAATATTAAACCCTAGGAATATAAACCGTAATATTAATATTATGAACCCTAGGATTAATATTATAAACCCAAGAGATTAATGCTATAAATCTAAAGGAATTAATAAACCTAAAGGATTAATATTCTAAACTAAATGGATTATAAACCATATTATATTATTATACATACTAGGTATTAATATCATAAGCCCAATTTATTATTAATGTCACGTCTCCCAAACCCCCTTTTTTTTTCTTTTCTTTTTTAAATGGGATTAATAATATCCATTATACCTCATGATTACTCCTCCTAAATTTCTAAACTCCTCTTCTATAAGAGGTTCATTTTACTCTGAATGAGATTCAACATGTCTCTCTTAAGGTCTATATTCGCCATGAGTATTTTGAGGATAGATTTAGTTGGTTGGAACTTAATGTTCAGGGGTACTGGTTTGTTAACATCTTCTGTTTATACACACAGAAATTAAATACTCCTTTAAAAGATAGCCATCTATATCTTTGCATAGTTCTTATATTGGCTACTCAATTGATCTATCATCTCAACCCTCATTATTACCATGTACTCATCTCTACACCCAACCATTTCTCTCTACTGTCAATAGCTGTATTTGCAATTACATAATTTACTGAACCATTAATCCATCTAACAGGGCATACTGCAACTTAACATACAATTCATACATTCCATAATGCACTATAACATTGCAATTTCATAATTTTCATAAAAGAATATAACATCAAAATTTTACAATTTGCATAAAGTAATATAACAGCCCAATTTCATAAAACAGGGATACATTTAACACAGACTTACAGATATCTCCAAATGTACGCATGCACCCTTTACCATGACCAGTCCTCCCAACCTTAGAATCCTCTTTATCTCCCAGGATTCACCCCCGAGCAGAGATCACCTCCCAACACAGATCAACCACTAATCTGTCTAGGATCAGCTTATTTAAGCTCATACCCCAAAGCATGTTTCTAATTCTGCGTCCAGAATAGCAGGATGCTTTCTTTCCTGTTGAGCCTAGGCTTCCCCTCTTGGGGTTCCTTAAAGCTGCTTTAAGCTTTTCCTCAGCTTTTCCAGCTTTTCTCACCTCTTCCCAACTACTCCTCTTCATTGGGGAAATTCAGATTTCTCCTTAAATCTAAATAAATTTCTTTCAAGGATTTTTGAAAGCTTTTTTGGGGATTTGTTGCCTTATCCATCCTCATGGATTTTGGCAAGTGATCTCAATTCTCTTTTTGGTCATAGTGCATACATAATATTTTATTTATTTTTCAAATTTACAAAATTAACCACATCCACACAATAATCATCCACTGGGGTCCACTCCCCTTTGGATTTATGTTCAAATGTCTCATTTGAAAAGCATAGAACTTGGGGGTGTTACATATTCCCCCTCTGAAAAATAAACACCGTCCTCGGTGTTGACAAATATCTACTAGTTGATTTTGAACATAATTATGAATGCTTTTCCATCATTTGAGCTTCTCTGTGCCATGTGGCGTTTTTAGCAGTAAAGTGCCCCACTGCACCTTTACCCGAGCTATTGTTCACTTCCGCCATTCCATTTCTTCTCGCTTTCATCCTTGAAGCGACTCTGGAAGGAAATTCCTCTTCTGGTTCCACCTGGACCACAATTCAAATCACTCATGTGAGAAGCATCATGTATTATAACGTTTCCTTTCCAACAAGGAGACATGAAATATATCAAGAAATTTAATAAGCAATAGTAGGGCTAATGTATAAGCCATTAGTTTCCAGCAGAGTACTCTCCTGCCCTCACTATATTTACTGATGCCTTATGCAGTTGGCTTTCTTCCTACTTCTTTACAAGAAGTTTGTATGGAAGATCCGTCATTCTGGTTTCTCTGTCCACAATCCATACCAATGTAAGTAATATCAGGTACATATAATTGATAATTCACAATAGCATTCTGCATTTCAATAACTTACGACATTCAGTTATTAATCAAACCATTCAGGTTCATAATAGTTTAGTGCACTTTTAGTACACTACTTATCCTTTCTTGTTTTTCAGGTGAGATTCCTTCCTCACGCAACTTGGTTCAGTTCAGCTTTTCTGGATTTTCCAGGTGATTTATCTTCACCTTTTTCCTCTTCGTTTCCAGAGTGCCCAATTTCTTGTTACACACTTGGCTACACAATTTTTCCAACTTTTTCATTAGTACTCATAATGAGAGAAAACAATTGTATCCTATGCATGGTTATGCTTACCCTTTCTCATTTTATAGTGGTACTTCTAGTATCTGTTCATTGTTTCTTTTGTTAGTTAATCAATTTAACTAGTAACAACTGGACTCATTAATAATCTCTACAATTCCATGCTTACCTCTCACATGAAATTGTATCCACTAGTTCAACACTTAAGTGAAAACAATTTTGGAGCTGATGGGTTTCCCCCACACCCAAGTCCAAAATACAACTCATCCTCTTTTCTCTCGGTTTGTAGCTGGATGATTATACCTCATTTCTCTGTCGTTGAATTTAAGACTCAAGAAATTTAACTTTAATAAAATTTGCACCAACAAAAATTTTATAGTGAGAATTCATGTTTCCTTTTCTAGTGATAAATGTAATTTCTATAATTCATCACATTCACAATATCAATACTTGTTAATGCCAAAAATTATTTTGACACTGTTTCCCTTTTTCAAAGATTCATCAGCTTAAAATGGAAAAGATTTCATAAGTCATAAAAGTATTCCAACTTTTTCCCGAGTCATCAAAGAATTCCTTCTTTTCTATTGCATAAAAGCATTCTATTTTTTTTTTCTAACAAAAGCAACCCATAAATCTTTCATGCTTTCTAACAAAAGCAACCCATAAATATACCAATTTGAAAATATACTTTATTTCCATGAAAGAATATAAATTATTATAACTAAATAATTAGGAAGTCATTCTTCCACCATTACAAGAATATTCTTCCTTAAGTAAGTCATCAGGAAATTTTCAATTTTCCCCTTCATTCGTTCCTGCCTAACTCCATGTAATGGTTCTACAATTACTAAATCAACCATTTAATTGTAATTAACACATGTACTTCAATCCTCTTTTCTTTTATGGCAGTATACCTGCCTTATTTATAGGATACAATTTCCACTTACTCATATACTACTTGCATCTCAAACATTGGGCAATATACCTCTCATGAGCATGTATATATATATATCCACTAGGTTTGTATATATCATATATATTTCCAAACCTTATTGTATAAGTAACCATGATATATATATATATATATATATATGTATGATATATATATAACCTTAGCAATATTAATTTGATGAACATATGAATATATATATATATCCCTATATTTATATATATTCATATATAAGTTCAAGCCTTTTTTGAAAGTGTTACCATATATATACCAAATTTAAAATAATCTCTTTTATGGATTTTCTACTAGCAACTTTTCCAATTCTAGTTAATTTCCATAGGATAGATTTTCATTCTCAAAGTTTCCCCCATGCACTTATTGAATTCACTAAAGTGGAATCAAATTAAAGTGCCACTTTACCAATCCTATGCATATATATATATATATATATATATATATATATATATATATATTTCTATATAGGTATATATATATCCAATCTCATACCCATAGAAGTCTAAAATGCCTCTTTCTTAACTTCCACGTATATGTCATGGTTTTATCTATGCACATATATATATAATTATTCATATATATGTAGGCCTATACCATTGGACTACTAACACTTTTAAAGTGTGCTTTATACCACCTCCTCATATATATTAAGGTGTATATATTTATATATATCTACATGCATCGATATATACTATTCTCCCATAACACTTATAAAGTACAACTTTTATTCTACATCTTAGACGTTTGTATGCCGACATATATATAATTTGTGGTTGGAGAATCTAATAACTATTTTGGGTCTTTGCGTTCTATACGCTGGTCAATCCCTTTCATTAATTTAGGTTGACTTATTCATATCACTTCATTCATATAATCTACATATATATTGTCACATATATATATATTATATTAATATTCAATATCCTACCCATCGAATATTCAATATTAATGTTCAGTATTATAGTAATACCTTTTATTTTTTTTGAATTTCCCATATACTCCATACATATGCCTATGTATTCATATATACATAGAGTTAATATCCTTATATAGGTAGGTTTTAGAGATCACTATATGGATCTACTTACCACATATGCTACTTGCCTATGTAGTGTATTGTTTTAATTTAAGGAGTATATGTATAGCACTTCTGGGTATACATAAAATATATGAACCTAGAATCCTTTGTATAACATATTTTGTATACCTAATCCTTGGTAATATTAACTCAAGGATCATTATTCTATACACATATATATCGTATCTACATATATATTATATATATGACCAACCCTTTTACATCATTGGTTGGAGTTTTTCTCTTTTACAACTTTGGATAACTTACTTACCCCTACACGTAAGGATAATAGGTTATGTATATATACCTCAATTCCCACAAAAATTTTTTTTTCCCAACTCTCATAATCATCGACCAATAACCATATTGGGACATTTGAAAGAGATAATTATATGATTATTACAATCCTAATTCTTAAGTTGCGGTCCAATGAATGTGGTTCGATGCGTGTTATTTACGTCTGCTCCCCGCATGTACAATGCTGACCGTGACCTCTTCAGTTACTAATTTTCCGTTTGCCAAGTCTGTTGGCGTCCGACATCTAATGAATACTCTTTTACGCAACTTTAACACATTACAGCTGTTACTAACTGATTTCGGGTTTTTTTTTTTTTTTTTTTTTTTTTTTTCAGTAACTGAGATGTTGCACAACGGCTATGTAGTTAAGGTATATCCTATTATTTCCAAGTTTTCATACATAGGGTCAATATAACGTGTCGATCAATCACGCAAAGATTTTTTTTTTTTTTTTTTTTTCTCAAACCCTATTTCACAATGTGCTGGTAGGGTATTTTCTAATAATCTTCCCTCTTATATATTCAACACCTATACATTTGAGTCCACCCATCGAACTCAACCATGTATCGTGCAGCCTTATAGATACTCTTAGGTAGATTTTATAATCTTGAATCTATATCGATAAGTATATATATATTTCATGATATATATTTAACCCTTATATAGATTCGACCCTTATATATATATTCGACCCTTATATATATATAGCACTTATATATATTCGAACCTATACCAAGAATCTTTTATATTATACATATACCCAAAGGTATACATATACCAATTGCCTACCTCTTCTCTAACACTTTTCCACATTATAAAATTAATACAACTACTTATCGAGTCCACTCACCGAATTCGATTAGGTCTATTACAGTTGTATACCTATACATATACATAGGTATATATAGCGCTTCCTTCTTAAACCGATATATTCAAACATATTTATTTCCTGAATTATACACATAACCCTTATATGGAGTCACTATATATCTTTTGATCATTTTATAAACGACATTTCGATATATATATATATATATATATATATATATATATATATATATATGTAATACTTATATACATATATATATGCGACCCTTTTTAACGCCGAATTAATTGTATGCTCATAGAACCGGCACCATACTCATGATTTATTCTTTTGACTTTAGCGTTGAACTCGCCCACGTCGGCGCCACACTATTCCGCGTTTTCCTTCGACTGGTTACGTGCCACCTGGCTCAACCCTATATTAACCCTTTTAAATTTTTTTCCTTGTGTTATTATGCAACCGTAACAATACGTGGATATTTTCGTCATCATTTATATGATAGGAATTGGTTTCTACAATAATCGACTACGAATTCCCCGCAATGCGACGGCTAAGTTTCATTGCCGACATTTGGCCTTGGAAGTTTTCCGCCTTTGTTGATTAACTTCGGTTTTTCACGATGGTGCTATTTCTGATCACGCAGCCTTACACAAACCCTAACCCTACCGCTCGGAGAGTTTATTTTATTTTATTATTTTTCTGTCCAGTCTATTCGTCGTCGTGTCGAAGGTTCACAAATTGGTTCTTTCGCTTTACTCACGCTACTGTCTGTCATGCTCTCTGATCGCGATGCAGGTGAAATCTATTTTTGGGGATCTCAATTGGGGTTAAGTGTGCGAGCTCATTCTGAGTTCGGTTGATTTTCTTGTGCAGCGACGGCGCCTCACACTGCAGAGGAGGTACCCGATGCCGAAATTTGCAGGTTCCTGTCCCTGCACAGCAATACGTGTAGGATTGTATTCCTACTTAGCTCAGTACAGATTTTATACAGAGATCGCTGTGCGTACAGGTGGTTGGAGTATACAGCGCCGTCACTTGCCGACCCCAGCTCGTCCCTGTGGTTACGTCTAGCTATTAGCTACCTTTTTCTATTCGACTCAGTAAGCTGCAAGTCTATCAACGCAGACTTAGTACCGGATGTGAATTTATTTTCCCACTTCCAGGTACCTAGCTGTCACTAAGCGAATTGGGAGTCAAATCGATCCTGGATTTGTATGTACGCATAGTGCAGGGGATTTAGGGTTTTTCATACCCTTACTTCACAGGAATTCCTCTGAGCGATTGCTTCTATATTTATTCAGCTCAGGGTTCCGTAAATCCCATTCCGGTTGAGCGATTTTCCCTTTTACTCCCATGCGTTCCACCGACCCCATTGTAAACTCGTCCTCCATCGTTCTGTCGAAGGATTTCAACTTCCTGAGTGTGATACAACGTTCCCTTTGCGACCGGGTTGCTGTGTATTTACTACTAACAATTTGTATTTTATTCAGTTCTCTATGTCTACGTTTTTGAATCTGTCGAAGAACTTTTACTGTCCGGTTTCTACATTAGTTAATCCACCCCTCTAACCAGAGATCTATACCTTTCGTTTAACTGTATTGGTCTTTATTAGACCTTGGTTGCATTGATACCCCACGCTAACTGGTGTACTCACTGTATGGATGCGTATTCCTGATTGATGGCGTGGTTCGGTTGGGGTATGATCCACAGGACTCTGACATCCCGCTTTTAATTTTAGCAACTTATACTAGGGTCTTGCTATACTCTTTAGGACGAACGCCGAACGCGGCCAATGATAACTTCTTTCCATTTATGCTATCATCTTTTTGTTTTTCTGGGATTTAATGTTGTAAAGTTCTGTAATGAAATTAGAATGATCGCAGGTTCGGCACTTTCGAGTTCTACTGTCGTCCCTTGCGCCCAAAAGGTGGAGCGATCCTACCCACCTCCGCATCGGTTTCTCGTGTTAAAAGCCGACTGTGGTATTGCATGGCAATATATTGTTCTGTATTATTGAAACGAACTACTCTCTCTGTTCAATTTGATAGATGATAAATTATACGCCATGCGACCAATATGGACCCGCACGCAAATAATTATCGTTAATTTTGTACAGGTTATATTATGATTAACTCTGCATTACCGGGCCGCACCATACGCAGCCCACTACCAGTTTTGAGTTTTTCATCGTTTAAATCGTGCGCCCTACCGCCAATGCATTATAGTTTTCCTACCGAATCGTAGGATTTCCACTTTTAATTTTTCTGAATCATTATTTGATTATCTGAGTTCGATTAATAACCACTTAGTATGGTTTACACGTTTTGTATTTTTGTTTCTTTGAACCCATATATATATATATCCAGGTGTCTGTATGCATTATTTAAAAGCGCTTGTATATACCTATATACGCGTGGCATGCCATATCCACTCACCACGTACCCGTTACCGTCTATCCGTCCACCTTGGCACGGTTAACAATTAGAGTGTATGTAGATTAACCAACGCCGCATCTATACCCATATATATCTCACGCCTTCATCGCTATTGATTTCAGCGTTCATATGTTTTTATTTTTATATGCACAAATATGATTTTCACTTTATTTTATCAATGCATATATATCTATATATATATATATAGCCGAGATACGTCTTTCTTCTTTTTGCTTACACGCATCGTTGCCCTATATATATATATGTTATTGCGGTCATGTTGGTAATATGTCAATTTCAAATTTTTTTTTATACCTATTACTCCTTGGGGGTTTCGGAACTATGAAGTACCGAATCGTATAATACTTTCCCAAAGTATATCATGCATATAACATTGGTAATGCTATTTATGCTTGGCAGGAAACATATGCACTTACTTTTAGACTTTACGAGCATATATTTATATATTTGATGATGATAGGTCTTGCGCACATTTCATCTAAAATTTTCTAATGTTTAGTTCAAGGTTAGAAATGATGTCAAAATACAATTTACTTTGTAATTGCTCGGAATTCTTATATAACTCTTCTCTAGGATACCTTTACTTTGTGATTCGATAAGAGTCAACTACTTGTTCCAGAATACTTACTTGTAAAATTTTTTATTTTTTTTCCTGTTAAAATTTATCTACAAGTATTTAATGGAGTTTGACTATAGAGCATTACTTATAAACAAGTATTTGGCTATGTTACAGGTTTTTGTAAGAGTAAGAATGTAATTAAATATGCAGCCTATGACCTGATAATTTGTATACTGCACATATAGGATAGAATTACTACCTTTTTTTTTCTAGCACTTATGATGATAGGTAGAATACTCATCTATGCAATCTACAAATGTTATAAATATTATCATGCTCATAGATGCAGCCTAGATTTCAAGTATCTGGTTTCCACACTTTCTGCTTCATAGCATGCAGAGTCAGTACTACTATACTGTTTCTCTAACATACCCATAAGCATTAGAGATAGATTCCTGGAGATAATATGTACTCTAAGATATAGCCCTTATGAAAAATAGAGTTTCTTTTTAAGCTAGAAATGTCATCCTACCTACATACTCTAACATGTGTCTTATAACTTCAGGCCTGCTAATATATCTTTCCCCTTACCTGTAAGCATAAAATTTCACCATTGTAATTTTATAGGAAGTAAGTTAATATTCAGTATTTCTATGGAGACTAAGTACCTTCAGATTTAAACCATCTTTGGTTTAGAGTTTTCTTCGAGGTTTCTACTTCCATAACGAAATTCTACAACTAAAAACAAAACTGGAAGGTATGAGCCCTAAAATAGATTTTGGTCGTCACTTACAGGTAGGTATTTCAACATCAATAATTTCACAAAAATATAATAGCTTAGTTCTTTGCTTCATCTTGCCCAATTTTGAACTTTAGGCCTTCTACTACTTTAATTTGTCAATGCCTTCCAAACCCCTTTTTTTTTTAAAATGGAATTAATAATATCCATGCATTATACTCTCGATTACTCCTGTTAAATTTTTTAAACCTCTTCTATAAGAGGTCTATTTTATCTCTAATTTGAGATTCAACATGTCTCTCTTAAGGTCTATATTCGCCATGAGTATTTTGAGGATAGATTTAGTTGGTTGGAACTTAATGTTCAGGGGTACTGGTTTGTTAACATCTTCTGTTTATACACACATCAATTAAATACTCCTTTAAAAGATAGCCATCTATATCTTTACATAGTTATTATATTGGCTACTCAATTGATCTATCATCTCAACCCTCATTATTACCATGTAATCATCTCTACACCCAGCCATTTCTCTCTACTGTCAATAGCTGTATTTGCAATTACATAATTTACTGGACCATTAATCCATCTAACAGGGCATACTGCAACTTAACATACAATTCATACATTCCATAATGCACTATAACATTGCAATTTCATAATTTGCATAAAAGAATATAACATCAAAATTTTACAATTTGCATAAAGGGAAAATAACAAATGACTTCATAAACAGTAGGATACATTTAACACGACTTACTGTGATATCTCATAAATGTAATGATGCACCCCTTTTACCATGACTCCAAACAACCTTGTAGAACTTTCTTCCTTTATCTCCCAGATTCACCCCCGCAGAGATCACCTGCAGCACGCATCAACCACCAACTGCCTAGGACTGCTTTATTTAAGCTCATACCCCAAAGCATGTTTCTACCCTATATCTAATAGCAGGATGCTTCTCTTCCCGCTTAGCCCAGCTCCCCCTCTCGGGTTCCTTTAAAGGAAGTAGTTTTTCCTCAGCTTTTCCAGCTTTTCTCACCTCTTCCCAACTACTCCTCTTCATTGGGGAAATTTAGATTTCTCCTTAAATCTAAATAAATTTCTTTCAAGGATTTTTGAAAGCTTTTTGGGGATTTGTTGCATTATCCATCCTCATGGATTTTGGCAAGTGATCTCAATTCTCTTTTTGGTCATATTGCATACATAATATTTTATTTATTTTTCATAATTACAAAATTAACCACATCCACACAAAAATCATCCACTGGGGTCCACTCCCCTTTGGATTTATGTTCAAATGTCTCATTTGAAAAGCATAGAACTTGGGGGTGTTACAATTAAACCCAAGAAACTGCAAACCTCATACTATCAATACTAATATTAAACTCACTATAAATTATAACTTACGAGATATCCCATATTATAAATATACTATATTATAAACTACACTATATTAATAATTTTAATTTCCTACACATCCTAAACTATACTATACTAATATTGTTAACCCTTGGGTTGATAATATTGTTAACCATAATGTTAACAATATTATAAAATAAAATATTATAAATACTATTATAAATCCAATACTATAAATACAAATAGTAAACCCATTATTATAAACACTAAAATAAAACCCAATATTATGAACCCAAATATTATAATACCCAATGTTATAAAATCTGTATATTAACACAATATTATAAACCCTAATGTTAAACCCAAATATTATACACCAAAATATTAAACCCTACTTATAAACCCTATTATTGCAACCTATATTATAACCTTACATATTAAGCCATAATATAAATCATAATATTAAAACCAAATATTATAGACCCTATATAAATTAAACACTCAATATTATAAACTTTAATATTGAACCCAAATAATATAAACCCTAATAATATACCCAAATATTAAAAACCCTCATCTTATAAAGTCCAAATATTATAGCCCCAAATGTTATAAATCTTACAACAACCACATTAGTAAATGTGGTTCATATATGTTTATTGGTGTATATTAAGCACATGCATAACCACAATAATCAATTTTCTTTCATAATTATGCTTTAAGGCATTCCTATTTGAGAACAACTCCCCTAACTTCCCACCGTGTCTTTGTTTGCACCATTTGATCAAGTGTTAGAAGATTGAAATGTTTTAGACCATTAGATTCACTGTTTCATTTATTTAAACTCTCATAACTACCTAACTAAGTGACCAAACTCTATTAATTTCTTTTATTTAAGCTCTTCATAACTACCTAACTAAGTGACCAAACTCTTGCACCATGTTCATTTCCTCTGAACGCAACTGCTCCATGGGCAAAAGACTTTTGAAAAAATCCATCGCTCTACTGCCGCTTCTGCTGCCTCCCATTGCCCCCACCAACGTGGGAATCCATAATTTCGAATGCCATGATTCTCGATATTAGATCTTCGAACCCCTGAAACGTCGAAATCATCAGAAACCCACTTCAAGTTAGCAAAGAATAAAATCTGTGTTCGAAGAGGTCAGATCAGTCTTTGCGACGAACTAGTGTGCGGAGAGTTATATGCATATATTATCATTAGTATTTATTTATTTATGGCTTGTTGGGGACATAAGCGAATTAGATCTCAAGGAGGCATGTAACTGGTGAGAATACTCTATATATGACATATTTTATATAGATATCTATATGTTATTTAGGTTGTGCGTGATTCTCCAATTTCATCTCTTTGTTTAGTTGCGACTAAACAGTGAGGAGGGTGAGCTCCTGGAAAAGATTGTTCAATTTGTGCTGCAAAATGTTAAAAATCCATATATCTTTGTAGCCAAACCAGATTCCTGTGTGATCAAATATTTTGTTGGTTTGAAATAAATGGTAAGAATATTTTCAAAATAAAATGCTAAAAAGCCAGCAGAGCGGTAAATCCAAGGTCATGGGATTCTGTTGATGGGTGGTGCCAAGAAAAAAAACGTTGACAACTAAATTCTTCAATAGCAAGAGTTCGAAGAATTCAGTTTGAAGAATTCATCTTACAAGGAAGCCTAATTTTAGATGAGGTTTGGGAAGGTAAAGACTCTTTAAGTTCTTTACAAAGTAGACTGATGAAGGGCTTGACTAAAAATGATTCTTCAATAGAGAGCGTATGTGAAGGGATAAATGTGCTTTCCCGTAAATTTGATTGGGGCATTTGAGTTATAATTTTTTTGGTTTTATTGGTAGTATATTTTTTGGTTAATTTTGATTAAGTCCTTATATAATTTTTATAATTTAAATGTTAATATTTTTGGTTTTATGGGTAGGTATATTTTTCAGTTAATGTTATTTTGAGTTTTATTGGTAATTATATTTGTTGGTTAATTTTGATTGAGTCATTTGAAATTACTAGTGTGTATAATAAATTATTTATAATATAAATGGTTAAAAAAACTTTAAGATATTAAATTAAAAACAATTTTTGAAAAAAACTAATTTTTTTGAGATATTAATATAAAAACAAAATACTTAAGTCCTCATATAATAAATTTTAACTCAAAACTAAGATAACTAATAAATTAGAATATATTTTATTAAAATTATTAGATTTTATTTGCAAAATTTAATATGTGAGTAATTATGCATAACATTTTTTATAACACAATAAATTTAAATTAAAAACAAAATATTAATAAATTTCAACATGACCTTTATTCTATTTTGTTTAGATGAAAACAAAAATTATTTGAAATTAAAAAAAATGATTATAAATCAATTTCAACATGACCTTTATTCTATTTTGTTTAGATAAAAACAAAAAAAGTTTAATTTTTTTAAAAACCCATCATAAATAACATATGTCACACTAAATAATATATGTCACACTAGGCAGGGGTAACCCTTGAGTTAAGAGTGTATTGTGTTGTTAAAAAATGAATATATGTAACACTAGGGAGGGGTAACCTTTCAGTTAAGAGTGCATTGTTTCATTAAACAATGATGGGTTGGGATGTATTTCTTTCAAAGGTATAATCCTTAGAAACTTAAGGATTGACATTCACTGAGGAGGTATCTCTTGTGAAAATAAGAAAATAGTTTTGAAGTCTCTCCTCAAAATCAAGGAACATAGCATTCTGAGATGGAATATTGCTACCAATTGGATCTATTTAGGTTCCATAAATTCACATGACTACACAGTTATCTACTGAAAAATTTGTCATCGTTTTATAAATGATTCATAAGAAATGAAGATTCAATAAAAAAGATGAGTTTTAAATGGCCTTCCTTTGCACTGTAGTTTCCATTATGACATTTGGACTCAAGTAATCTTAGAACTATGTTGATTTATATTTTTGAAATCATACTTGGCTCCATATGAAGTGGTGTGTCACTTTTATTTTTATTTCAGATTCAGGATTTGGTAGTGGTATGAGTCATGCATGGGCAAGTGGAAAATATTAGGAGAAAGATGTGATGGATGATATCGAGGTCTGAGCTCTTGCTTTAGATGAAAGTGTTGTGTTCCCCTCCAGTTACTCTAATAGAAAGTTTGCGAAATCAATATGTCCTTGAATTTAAAATTTTGAATGAACATGTTAATCTTATGTGCAGTAGAAACATGAACAAAGTCAGTGGGGTTTTTATTGAGTTTTTGATCAGTTGTAATAAATTTTATCTATGAGGATGAGGTCCAAACTTCACAGATATTAATCTTATATTTCAAGAAACATGTTGGGATTCTTTTAATTTTATATGAAGTGTAGATTTCATTATATTGGACACAAAGAATTCCATTCATGATCAAAATTAACTTATAGATGCTTCACTCTGTATATATATGTTTGGTGAATAACTTGAATTCAATGTTTGTTAGCTTTCCATTCTTGTTCTTGTATTGAATTATTAGGTCATCTTTTTACTCTAAAAATGTTGTAATCAAATCTCAAATTGGCTCTGAGAGCTTGGATGCATATATTTTTGAACTATGTGTATTAAGGCATTAAAACCTACTCTCCTTGTATAAAAGGGATCTTGAAGAAAATTTGTTAGGTAGAATCCTATGATTAGCTACAACCGTGAGGATCAATTTTTATGGTTTGCACAAACTTATCATAGGAGAATGACTGAATTTAAATGAATATGGACTCCCAAAAGAAGGAAATAGGAAAAAATTTAAACTTCAGAACATGACCTTAATTTTATTTTGTTTAGATGGAAACAAAAATAATTCTAAATTTTTTAAAAACGAGCATAAACAAACTATGTGACACCCAGGCATGGGTAATGCTTCATTTAGAAGTGTATTGTGTTGTTAAAGAATGATGGGATGTATTTATTTCAAAAATTTGAAAAAGGTATGTGACAAATGGAATAGGGAAAAAATGGAATATTGGATTTTCGAGACATTTGTGAGGATCAATTTTTGGAAGAAATGAAGAAAACATAATAGGAGTTATGGTCACTCTAAGTTGGACATCACAACTCCTAAGCCTTGCAGAGGATGACAGAGGTTAAGGTTCTTGCAAATGAAATATTATTTAATGGGTTGCTTACTTGCAATATATTTTTATGACCTACAAAATTCTCTAGGTCCATTGGGGACTTGTCATTATGTGATACTAAATTTATTTGTGCATAATTCGATGAAGAATCTTTGTATAATGACCCAAAAATTTGAGTACCATCCAATTTCTTTACTTTGATGAATGAAAGGCCATAGGATGAACTTGGTATGCCATCACATAACATATCACATCTTCTTTCTTCTCTACTACTCTTACCTAGGCTATCTCCTTATCGCATTTACTTTGCAACATTAGGTGCAATTTCTAGCTTTATACTAAATACAATATTATAAACCCAATAACCCAAAATATTAGTTAACTTTAATATTAAAACTCCAATGGAATATAAACCTAAGGGAATAACAATAGACCCTAAGATTAATATTAAACCCTAGGAATATAATCCCTAATATTAATATTATGAACCCTAGTATTAATATTATAAACCCAAGAGATTAATGCGATAAATCCAAGGAATTAATAAACCTAAGGGATTAATATTATAAACTAAATGAATTATAAACCATATTATATTATTATATATATTAGGTACTAATATCATAAACCCAAGGTATTATTAAACCCAAGAGACTACAAACCTCATAATATAAATACTAATATTAAACCCACTATAAATATTATATAAATATACTATATTATAAACTACACTATATTAATATTTTTAGTTCCCTACACATCCTAAACTATACTAATATTGTTAACCCTTGGGTTGATAATATTGTTAACCATAATGTTAACAATATATTAATATATTATATTATAAATACTATTATAAATCCAATACTATACCCATTATTATAGACACTAAAATAAAACCCAATATTATTAACCCAAATATTATAATACTCAATGTTATAAACCCTCTATATTAACACAATATTATAAACCCTGATATTAAACCAAAATATTAAAGCCTACTTATAAACCCTATTATTAAAACCTATATTATAGCGGTACATATTAGCCAAAATATAAATCATAATATTAAAACAAAATATTTTAGACCCTATATATATTAAACACTCAATATTATAAACTATAATATTGAACCCAACTAATATAAACCCCAATATTATACCCAAATATTAAAAAACCTCATATTATAAACTACAAATATTATAACCTCAAATGTTATAAACCTTACAACAACCACATTAGTAATTGTTGTTTATATATGTTTCTTATTGTATATTAAGCACATGCATAACCACAATAATCAATGCTCTTTCATAATTTTACACTATACTATATTATAAACCCAATAACCCAAAAGATTGGTTAACTTTAATATTAAAACTCTGAGGGAATATAAACCTAAGGGAATAACAATAGACCCTAAGATTAATATTAAACCCTAGGAATATAAACCCTAATATTAATATTATGAACCCTAGGATTAATATTATAAACCCAAAGTATTAATAAACCCAAGGTGTTAACATTATAAACCCTAACATTATTACTATAAGCCCAATGGTTTATAAACTTAAGGGATTAACATTAAAACCTAGGATTAATATCATATGCCAAAATATTATAAGTTCCCTAGGATTAATATTATAAGTCCTAAGATAAATATATGAAATCTAATATTAATAGTATAAAATATATTATATTATTATACATATTAGAGGTTAATATCATAAACCCAAGGTATTATTGAGCCCAAGAGACTACAAACCTAACACTATAAATACTAATATAAAACCCATTATAAATATTATATCATGAACTATGTTATATTATAAATATACTATGTTATAAACTACACTATATTAATATTTTTAAACCCTACACATCCTAAACTATACTATATTCATATTGGCAACCCTTGGGTTGGTAGTATTTTTAACCATAATGTTAACAATATTATACTCTACTATACTATAAATACTATTATAAATCCAATACTATAAATAGAAATATTAAACCCATTGTTATAAACATGACAATTAAACTCAATATTATGAACCATAATATTATAATCCCCAATTTTAAAAATCCTAAATATTAAACCCAATATTAAACCCTAATATTATAAACCCAATATTAGAACCTATATTATAACCCAAATAATGTAAATCATAATATTAAAACCAAATATTATAAGCCCTATATATATTAAACACTCAATATTATAAAGTGTAATATTGAACCCAATATTATAAACCTTATTATTAAACAAAATAATATAAACCTTAATATTATACCTAAATATTAGAAACCCTAATCTTATAAAACTCAAATATTATAGACCCAAATTTTATAAAGGTTACAACACCCACATTAGTAAATGTGTTTCATACATGTTTATTAGTGTATATTAAGCACACTCATAACCACAATAGTAAATGTTCTTGCATAATTTTATACTAAATAGTATATTATAAACCCAATAACCCAAAAAATTATTAAACTTAAATATTAAAGCTCCGAGGGAATATAAATCTATAGGAATAACAATAGACCCTAAGATTAATATTAAACCCTAGGAATATAAACCCTAATATTAATATTATGAACCTTAGGATTAATATTATAAACTAAATGAATTATAAACCATATTTTATTATTATACATATTAGGTATTAATATCATAAACCCAAAGTATTATTAAACCCAAGAAACTACAAACCTCATACTATAAATACTAATATTAAACCCAATATAAATTATATATTACTATATATTCGATATTATAAATATACTATTTTCTTGTGTGAGGACGCTTGTGAAACATGGCTGACTAGGTTTTTTGACCAAACCTCACTACGACTGAATCACTGGTACGACAGACCCCTGTTGTAGCGACATAGTACCTCATGCTTTAGTTAAGAAGCTTGGATAGGGTATTCATCATGAACATCCAGATGGGGGAGGTCGATGGGCCTCCCACCACTGGAAAAAATGACAAAAATGAAAGGACTGAGTCTGAAACAGTAGAGAAAACAACGAATCAATCAGTACAGCAACAAGAAACGGAAGCTTCGAACAAGGGGAAGGAGAAGGAAGGCACGGCGAATGCAGAGCATGTGCAGGAAACCTCGTCCAAGCCAATAGCTATCGAGCGACCCAAGATTGACTTACCAAGTCATTGAATCAATGACCAAATACAGTTTATGAAGGACCATGTGCTCATTGGTAAATTCATGGGATTTTGGCCAACAAAGAAAGCCTTACAAGGATGGATTGCTTCCAAATGGAAACCAAAAGGACATGTTACCTTACATCTAGGGCCGAAAGGCTTTTTTAATGCCATCTTCAACTGCATCGAGGATAGGAACAGAGTCTTAGACGATGGCCCCTATTTCTTTAATGTAGCGGGTCTGTATCTAAGGGACAGGGTGGAAAGATTCAACCCAGACAAAGAAAAATTCAGTTGGGCACCAGTCTGGATCAGAATGTACACCTTGCCCATGGAGTACTGGGATGAAGAATGGCTAAAAGACATCGGCAATGGCCTCGGCAAATTCATCAAGACTACAGAGGAAACAAAGCTCAGAAGATACACCTCTTATGCCCACATCTTTGTCTACATGTGGCTTGGCAAGGCTCTCGCGGACTCAGTAAGCCTATTTCATGATGATTTTGAATGGATTTAGCCCATATATTATGAGCATGTGCCTTTCAGATGTAGAA
Source organism: Pinus albicaulis (assembly GCA_034641835.2). Classification (NCBI taxonomy): domain Eukaryota; kingdom Viridiplantae; phylum Streptophyta; class Pinopsida; order Pinales; family Pinaceae; genus Pinus; species Pinus albicaulis. The sequence goes on from CM076578.1 coordinate 30,660,747, forward strand.
AATTCCATGCACATGGCCATCTTTTTTGTGACTATCCCCTCAATGCTCCACCCAAAACCACAGATACAATGGAGAAATCTAACTCAGAAGGTTTCACCAAAGTTAACAATCGAAAGAAGCATGCTAAAAAGCCAGCCTCAACCCAAAAAAAAACCCCTTTCCCACTCCATCAGGATCGTTCACAAGAAATAGCTTTGATATTTTGTCCCATCATTCCATTCCTAAAGCAGAACCCTCCAAACCCATTGAACAGCCCACCAAACGCTCCTCCTCCACCCATGGCAAGGAACAGAGCACACCTATGAATGAGCCACATGTTGCGCAAAAGGAAACAGACACTCCCGCCATTCTTAACACGAAGAAAGATACAGCAATATGGCAAGAAAAAGAAATGGAAATCGACAGCTTCCTATTAGACCCCGCCGAGATCAATAGCGCAATGCCTGAAAATAGCCAAAGGGTATACATGGAACAAGACTCAGATTTTTTTGACATAGGAGATCTTGATATTATCAGTCTAGAACAAGCTTGCTAGTAGAAAGAGTTTGAAAAAATCCCGGAGGGGCAACTTGAGACCTTCGAAGTAGTTCTTTCAAGAGAACATCAGCAAAGAACCTTGGGCATTCAGCTAGGCAGTAGTTGGGATGGGAAAATCTTGAATAAAGATACCAAGAAAAGGGGCAGGAAAATAGATCTACAAAGAACAATCATTGTAGGGCAACTCCTGGTGGAATCAGGAAGATATGCTAAGTTAACGAAGTACTATAGTCCGCTATCTAATAGTCAATCATGAAGCTCATCTCATGAAATGTATGAGGGCTCAATAGCTCCGGGAAATTCAGAATGATAAAGAACATGATACAACATGAAAAACCACAAATTTTTCTCATGCAAGAAACAAAATGTAACATTACTACATTAGGATCCCTTCTCTCTCGAGCGTGGCCAAGTTGCCAATCAGTGGCGATTGATTCTTTAGGAGCTTCGGGGGGACTTTCCATTGCATGGAACCTACAAGCCATCACTCTCTCGGATTTTCATGCATCCCATCATCTCATTCAGACCATATTTCACATAATGGGAACTAATATACATGGTCACTTGAATAATGTATATTTTCCTTAGGATACCTTGAAAAAGATTAAGCTTTTAAATACTTTAGAAGCTCTCAACTCTGATCGGAATCACCCACTATGGATTACAGGTGGCGATTTCAACATGATAACTAAACTAGAAGAGAAAAAAGGCGGTAGAGTCAAACTGGAGAATGAAAGAAATTATTTCAGAGACTACATACAAAACAACTGGCTGATAGATCTACCATTCAATAATGGTATTTATACCTAGACTAACAGAAGATCAGGGTGATAGAAAATTACATCTCGGTTGGACCGATTTCTCATCTCAGACAACTCCATTCACTTGGGCGGAGATATCATAGCCTCTATCCTCCCATTATCAGGCTCATATCACTGGCCAATCTCTTTACAATGACAAATTTCGGGGGATTTAGCCAAAATACCTTTTAGATTTGAAGCCTTTTGGCTCTCACATCTAGATTTCAAAACTCTGGTCAAAACATCTTGGGAGAGCTTCATCCCTCCAGCTGGATCAATAATGTATCAATTCCAGCAACGCCTCAAGCATCTGAAACGACTTATCAAGCATTGGAATCATTCCACCTTCAAAAATATTTTTCAAGCTCAAAAAACTCTTGAACAAAATATGAATGAGCTGCAGCAGCAAATTATTGAGGAAGGGAGAATGGAAACACTAGCCAATGAGGAACAATACCTCGCTACTCAGATATAAGACGGAAGGAAGCAAGAGGAAGTGTTATGGAAACAAAAATCAAGGATCTGATGGCTAAAAGAGGGGGAGATAAATACTAAATTCTTTCATTGGACCACCATACAGAGAAGAATGCACAATAATATAGCTCAGATTCAGAATCAGCAAGGTGAAATATTGGAGGAACATGCTGATATTAAGCGATAAATCCTCAATCACTTCAAATCTGTTCATTAAGAGCCTCCAGTGAACAAGCAACTAGCATAAATATAATTCTTCAGCATGTGCCCAAAATAATCACGGAAGAACAAAACCATCTTCTTCTCTAATCGATTACTCCAATGGAATTCGACACTACAATGGCTCAATTGAAAGACGAGAAAGCCCCTGGACCCGATGGATTTACATCCAATTTCTTCCATCACTTTTGGTATCTTTTCAATCTCGACATTTGGAAAGCTGTGGAGGGATCTAGAACAATGCATTGGCTACTTCCCTCGATCAATGCAACTTTTATAGCTCTTATAACCAAAGAAGATCAACCCAACACTCCGGATAAGTTTCGGCCCATAGCTCTGTGCAATGTTATCTACAAAGTAATCTCAAAAGTCATAGCCAATAGACTCAAGCCACTGCTTCCCCTACTAATCTCTCAGGAGAAATCTGGATATGTGGAGGGACGTCAAATCCTTGATGGCATAATATTGACGCATGAGATCATACACTCTTTGAAGCACAACAAAAAAGAAGGTATGCTTCTCAAAATTGATTTATCAAAAGCTTTTGACAAATTAAGCTGGACATATATAAAACAAATGCTGACAGCCTATGGTTTCAGTCCAACTTGGGTAAGATGGGTGATGAGTCTTATTTCCTCTTCTTTCTTCTCCATCCTAGTCAATGGCATTCCTTCTAGACCATTCTTCCCTTCTATAGGCATACGTCAAGGGGATCCCCTTTCACCGTTCCTCTTTGTCCTCATGGCTGAAGGCTTAGGACGTCTCTTAAAGCATGCTCTCCACACTCATAGCCTCAGAGGCATCTCTGTGCACGGATCCCCTGCTATCACTCATCAACAATTCATATATGATAATATGTTATTTTGGCACCCCTCTATTCAAGAAGCATCTACTTTTAAATCCCTATTAGATACCTTTTCTGAGGCCTTCGGAACTACTATAAACACTGTCAAGTCTTATATTTTCTTCTTTCATACCCCCACTATCTCCCAAAGAAGTATAGCTAGAATCCTAAGCTTCACTATAGCGAAATTACCCTCCAAATACTTGGGCGCACCTCTGATCGACTCAGCCATCAAGCATTATTCCTGGAAACTTCTCCTCGAGAAACTAGAAATTCGCCTCTCTTCATGGACCTATAGAACTTTAAATATGGCCAGCCGACTTGTGCTAATCAAAGCGGTACTTCAAACTATGCCTCTATACCTTTTTTCGATGCTTGCAGTGCCAAAATGGGTTCTCAAGAAGATTAAGGACCTACAATGCAACTTTCTATGGGGGTCCTCAGGATAGAATTGCAAATGGGCTCTAGTAAAATGGACAATAGTCTGCACACCAAAAAAACATGGAGGTCTCAGGTTACGAGATCCACAACACAGTAATGCAGTGATGGGAATGAAAATATGGTGGAAATGGCTATCAGCTCCACACACTCCTTGGGCCAAATTATGGATAGGAAAATATGCAAATAACAGACCACCAGAAGAACTAATTAGACTCACAAATAATAATGTCGGCTCTCTTATTTGGAATGCAGCAAGACAGCACAAGGAAATGCTACAGCAACATAGTTTTTGGGATATTAGAAATGGTGGTACTGCCAAATTCTGGGTCGATTCTTAGCAACAACGACCCAACCTATTATACAACATCCAACCCTAGAACCTTGAGGAGCATGCTATTCTTCAGAATGCAATAGTGGCTCAATTCTGGACTCAACATATCAATCAGGGATACGGACAATGGAAAAAGGCAGAACAGATTGCTCCACAGGAACACGGGGACCTACAAAAAGAAATAGACAAAGAGCTCAACAAATGGAAAATAAGATGCTTAGATCAAAAGGACATTCTAAGATGGGGATACACTTCGCAAGGTATCTTCACCACCAAGGAGGCATATGGACTGATGATTCAAATGCAGGAACCTGTGGATCCTTTATGGGAACGGATGTGGCTCCCTGAAATCTGGCCCAAAGTTTCCACCTTCATCTAGCTACTCAACCATAAAAGGATCCTCACTTGGGATAATCTTATAAAACGAGGATTCCATGGACCCTCACGCTTCCCTAATTGCAATCAACAAAATGAAACCATTCATCACCTTATGGACACGTGCACCTTAGCCACTCAACTATGGGAAAAGCTCAGCTTCAGGTGTCAAAGAACATGCAAAGTTTCAGAGGATATCATCAGCACAATACGCAACTGGATCCCCATTCCATACAATAGTAAGATTTTGAATTCTCTATGGTAATTCCTCCCGGGTCTACATCTTTGGACCATATGGAAAGAAAGAAATAAACGAATTTTTAAAAATCAAAGCACTCCCCTTGAAGCACTATGGAGTAATTTCTGCCAAAATATTCAAGAAACACTACATCTACAAACTTGGAAAGAAGAAGACTTCCCCACTGACGCTCAGGAAAAGAATATTTTGGAAAATTGGCACATACATCTCCCCCCTGTTCAGGATGAACCCCTCATCCCCCCCACCACTTTAGGCTCTCTTACTTAGTGGAATCCCCCTCCACCTGGAATCATCAAATTAAATTTCGATGGTGCCTCAAAAGGCAATCTGGGTAAAGCAGGATATGGGGGCATATTCAGAAATCATGAAGGTGTTCCTCTTCTCATCTACTATGGATCCATTGGCTGGGACATGAATAATTCAGCAGAAATGGAAGGATTGTGGAAGGGACTCAGCTTAACTCATCAACATAATTTTCACCTTGTTTTAATTGAAGGGGATTCCCAATTACTCATCAACATGGCCAACAAAATACAATTGGAGACCCCAGCTTGCAAGGTAGCCACTAGCTGGCGACTAGCAGCTCACTTGGGTATCATTGAACAATGGTTAAGACAAGGGAGAGCTATTACCTTCACTCATATCAGAAGGGACGACAATGAGATTGCTGATCTTTTGGCAAATATAGGGGTTGACAAAGATAGAGTGTTAGAAGCAAGATCCCTTACCATCCTAAATGATAGTGCTCAATTCCAGGAATGCACTGATCTGGTGCACAAAGAAGAAAAATCCCCGGATGCGGGTGTTTTTCAACATTAATGCGATGGTGAACGTTTGGGTTGGCAAGTGGCGCAGCCACTTTGCTGCCTGTAACCTCGCACTAATGCGATTTCATAAATGGCCTTTAATGCGGCACTGTGTTCGATTTATCACTACCCTTCTGCTTCAATACTCCGTCATGGCTTCTCCCGATGCCTTCAGACCTGCATTCGCGAACGGTCCTCTGTCTCTGCAATGTCGATGCCCCCAGCTAGCTGCGAAGTCATTTCTCTGCACCACCACTGGTAAGCACCGCCCAATTCTCGATTTCATTGATTTTTGGCTAGGCTTCCATTACTCTCAGAGCACTCATTTTAGTCTTTGCCTCAACTCTGCTTCCATTGCTACCGGCAGTGACCAGTTCTTCACCATCCCAATTTCGCAAAATCTATTCCCCTCTCCCAGTGAAGCCATGCCCAGGGTGCACCATTGTATGCGATGCAGACGGGGAAACAACAGAGGGAGAATGCCTCGCTCCTCACCCACGCCTGATTCGAGCTCCACTTCTTCGCCCTCTTTTGAATACTTCTCACCTCGCTACCCAGACACGCCTAGCGGCAGAGGACGCACTCATTTTTCCAGCTTTCAATCCTAGCACTCTGGCCCTTCTGCTGCCACCATCCCGTCCAGCTCTCAGTCTTCCCATTACACTGCCCATTTCACCTACCAATGCACCATGGATAGACCCACTATCAAAGCCACCATAACCGTCATGTTCCAGGAGGAGAAAAAAGATGTCACTCAGGGCAAGAGTCAGGACGAGCCTTCTTCTTGCACATGCAAACGGATACATACAGGAGAAGGCACCGCAGATGTAGATAACGCAGAGTAGACACAGGACCATATGGAACAGGTAACTGGCGCCGAGCGGGAGAAGGACGACACGGGTGCAAAGCAGAACGAAAAGGATGACTTCGACTCCTACAACTGCCGAATTATGGATGAACACCCAACTACACCAAATGACAACTAATTCTGCTAGTTACTTCAGGAATAAGGTTCACATCTCCCAATCACTTGGGTGCATTTTTGTTTTTTGAAAAATTTAGACAGTTCTAAAATGGACGTAAATAGAACAATATTTCCTGATCTTATGTCGGTTTCCCCTATGAGGGTGGCACATAATTTTTGGACTCGACTCGTTTCCCATCATTGGGCAGTCTCTAACATGTTTTGGATGCTATATGCCACGAATCCTGGCTAAGTACTACTGAGGCTAGTGCCTTATTGTAAATTATGTTACAATAATAGATTTTAGCCAAAATTAGAAAGAAAGAAAAAGATATTATAAATATACGATATTATAAACTACACTATATTAATATTTTAGTTCAGTACACATCTTAAACTATATTGTACTAATATTTTCAACCCTTGGGTTGATAATATTATTAACCATAATGCTAACGATATTATACTCTACTATATTATAAATACTATTATAAATAGTCTTATAAATCCAATACTATAAATAACCCAATAACCCAAAAGATCAGTTAACTTTAATATTAAAATTCCTAGGGAATATAAACCTAAGGGAGTAACAATAGACCCTAAGATTATTATTAAAATTTAGGAATATAAACCCTAATATTAATATTATGAACCCTAGGATTAATATTATAAACCCAAGAGATTAATGTGATAAATCTAAGGAATTAATAAACCTAATGGATTAATATTATAAACTAAATAGATTATAGACCATATTATATTCTTATACATATTAGGTATTAATATCATAAGCCCAAGGTATTATTAAACCATAGAAATTACAAACCTCATACTATAAATACTAATATTAAACCCACTATAAATTATATATCACGAGATATCTGGTATTATAAATATACTATATTATAAACTACACTATATTAATTTATTTAGTTCCCTATGCATCTTAAACTATACTATACTAATATTGTTAACCCTTGCGTTGATAATATTGTTAACCATAATGTTAACAATATTATACTATACTATATTATAAATATTATTATAAGTCCAAATATTAAACCCATTATTATAAACACTAAAATAAAACCCAATATTATGAACCCAAATATTATAATACCCAATGTTATAAACCCTATATATTAACACTATATTATAAACCCTAATATTAAACCTGAAAATTATAAACCAAAATATTAAACCCTACTTATAAACCTTATTATTACAACCTATATTATAACGGTACATATTAAGCCATAATATAAATCATAATTTATTAAAACTATATATTAAACACTCAATATTATAAATTGTAATATTGAACCCAAATAATAAAACCCTAATATTATACCCAAATATTAAAAACCCTTGCCTTATAAAATGCAAATATTATAGCCCCAAATGTTATAAACTTTACAACAATCACAATAGTAAATTGGGTTTATATATGTTGATTAGTGTATATTAAGCACATGCATAACCATAGTAATCAATTTTTTTATAATTTTATACTAAATATTATATTATAAACCCAATAACCCAAAATATGAGTTAACTTTTATATTAAAAATCTGATGGAATATAAATGTAACCGAGTAACAATAGACCTTAATATTAATATTGAACCCTAAGTATATTAACCCTAATATTAATATTATCAACCCTAGGATTAATATTATAAATCCAAGGTATTAATAAATCCAAGGAATTAACATTATAAACCCTAACATTAATAATATAATCCCATTGGTTTATAAACCCAAGGGATTAATATTAAAACCTAGGATTAATATCCTATGCCAAAATATTATAAGTTACCTAAAATTAATATTATAAACCCTAAGATAAATATATGATATCTAACATTAATATTATAACCCATATTATATTATTATACATATTAGAGATAAATATCATAAAATCGAAGTATTATTCAACCCAAGAGACTACAAACCTAACACTATAAATACTAACATTAAACTAACTATAAATATCATATTATGAGCTATGTTATATTATAAATATACTATGTTATAAACTACACTATATTAATATCTTTAAACCTTACACATTCTAAACTATATTATACTCATATTGTCAACCCTTGGGTTCATAGTATTTTTAACCATAATGTTAACAATATTATATTATACTCTATTATAAATACTATTATAAATCCAATACTATAAATACAAATATTACTGCAATTAAACTCAATTTTATGAACCAAAATATTATAATCGCCAATGTTATAAATCCTAAATATTAAACACAATATTATAAACCCTAATATTAAACCCAAATATTATAAACCCAATATTAAACCCTAATTATAAACCCTATATATTAGAACTTATATTATAACCCAACATATTAAGCCATAATGTAAATCATAATATTAAAACCAAATATAAGCCCTATATATATTAAACACTCAATATTACAAAGTGTAATATTGAACCCAATATTATAAACCTTATTATTAAACCCAATAATATAAACCTTAATATTATACTCAAATATTAAAAACCCTCATCTTATAAAATACAAATATTATAGACCAAAATTTTATAAACGTTACAACACCCACATTAGTAAATGTGTTTCATACATGTTGATTAGGGTATATTAAGCACACTCATAACCACAATAGTAAATGTTCTTGCATAATTTTATACTAATACGATATTATAAACCCAATAACAAAAAATATTAGTTAACTTTAATATTAAAACTCCCAGGGAATATAAACCTAAGGGAATAACAATAAACCCTAAGATTAATATTAAACCCTAGAAATATAAATCCTAATATTAATATTATGAACATTAGGATTAATATTATAAACACACGAAATTATTGCTATAAATGTAAAGGAATTAATAAACCTAAGGGATTAATATTATAAACTGAATGGATTATAAACCATATTATATTATTATACATATTAGGTATTAATATCATAAACCCAATATTATTAACCCAAATATTATAATACTCAATGTTATAAACCCTATATATTAACACAATATTATAAACCCTAATATTAAACCAAAGTATTAAAGCATACTTATAAACCCTATTATTAAAATCTATATTATAGCTGTACATATTAGTCAAAATATAAATCATAATATTAAAACAAAATATTATAGACCCTATATATATTAAACACTCAATATTATAAACTGTAATATTGAACCCAACTAATATAAACACTAATATTATACCCAAATATTAAAAACTCTCATCTTATAAACTCCAAATATTATAGTCTCAAATGTTATAAACCTTACCACAACCACATTAATAAATGTGGTTTATATATGTTGATTATTGTATATTAAGAACATGCATAACCACAATAATCAATGTTCTTTCATAATTCTATACTAAATACTATGTTATAAACCCAATAACCGAAAAGATTGGTTAACTTTAATATTAAAACTCCAAGGGAATATAAACTTAAGGGAATAACAATAGACCCTAAGATTAATATTAAACCCTAGGAATGTAAACCCTAATATTAATATTATGAACCATAGGATTAATATTATAAACCCAAGGTATTAATAAACCCAAGGCATTAACATTATAAACCCTAACATTAATATTATAAGCCCAATGGTTTATAAACTTAAAGGACTAATATTAAAACCTAGGATTAATATCACATGCCAAAAATATTATAAGTTCTCTGGGATTAATATAATAAACCCTAAGATAAATATATGAATTCTAATATTAATAGTATAAACCATATTATATTATTATACATATTAGGGATTAATATCTTAAACCCAAGGTATTATTCAACCCAAGAGATTACAAACTTAACACTATAAATACTAATATTAAACCCACTATAAATATTATATTATGAGCTATGTTATATTATAAATATAATATGTTATAAACTACACTATATTAATATTTTTAAACCCTACACATCCTAAAATATACTATATTCATATTGGCTACGCTTGGGTTGGTAGTATTTTTAACCACAGTGTTAAAAATATTATACTATACTATATTATAAATACTATTATAAATCTAACACTATAAATACAAATATTAAACCCATTGTTATAAACACTACAATTAAACTCAATATTATGAACCAAGATATTATAATCCCCAATGTTAAAAATCCTAAATATTAAACACAATATTATAAACCCTAATATTAAACAAAAATATTCTAAACCCAATATTAAACCCTAATATTGAAACCCAATATTAGAACCTATATTATAACCCAAATAATGTAAATCATAATATTAAAACCAAATATTATAAGTCCTATATATCTTAAACACTCAATATTATAAACTATAATATTGAACCTAATATTATAAACCATATTATTGAGCAAAATAATATAAACCTTAATGTTATACCCAAATATTAAAACTCAAATATTATAGACCCAAATGTTATAAAGGTTACAACACCTACATTAGTAAATGTGTTTCATACATGTTGTTTAGTGTATATTAAGCACACTCATAACCACAATAGTAAATGTTCTTGCATAATTTTATACTAAATACTATATTATAAATCTAATAGCCCAAAAAATTAGTTAACTTAAATATCAAAACTCCAAGGGAATATAAACCTAAAGGAATAACAATAGACCCTAAGATTAATATTAAACCCTAGGAATATAAACCCTAATATTAATATTATGAACCCTAGGATTAATATTATAAACCCAAGAGATTAATGCGATAAATCTAAGGAATTAATAAACCTCAGGGATTAATATTATAAACTAAATAGATTATATACCATATTTTATTATTATACATATTAGGTATTAATATCATAAACACAAGGTATTATTAAACCCAAGAAATTACAAACCTCATACTACAAATACTAATATTAAACCCACTATAAATTATATATTACGAGATATCTGATATTATAAATATACTATATTATAAACTACACTATATTAATATTTTAGTTCAGTACACATCCTAAACCATCTTATACTAATATTGTCAACCCTTGGGTTGATAATATTGTTAACAATATTATACTATATTATAAATACTATTATAAAGACTCTTATAAATTCAATACTATAAATACAAATATTAAAATCATTATTATAAAAACTAAATTAAAACCCAATATTATGAACCCAAATATTATAATACCCAATGTTATAAACCCTATATATTAACACAATATTATAAACCCTAATATTAAACCTAAATATTCTAAACCAAAATATTAAACCCTATTATTACAAACTATATTATAACGATACAGATTAAGCCATAATATATATCATAATATTAAAACCAAATATTATAGACCCTATATATATTAAACACTCAATATTATAAACTCTAATATTGAACCTAAATAATATAAACCCTAATAATATACTAAAAAATTAATAACCCTGATCTTATAAAGTGCGAATATTATAGCCCCAAATTTTATAAACCTTACAACGACCACATTAGTAAATGTGGTTCATATATGTTGATTAGTATATATTAAGCACATACATAACCGCAGTAATCAATTTTCTTTCATAATTTTATACTAAATACTATATTATAAGCCCAATAACTCAAAAGATTAGTTAACTTTAATATTAAAACTCCAATGGAATATAAACCTAACGAAATGCCAATAGACCCTAAGATATTGGATATTATAAATATACTATATTATAAACTACACTATATTAATATTTTTGGTTCCCTACATATCCTAAACTATACTAATATTGTTAACCCTTGAGTTGATAATATTGTTAACCGTAATTTTAAAGATATTTTACTATACTATATTATAAATATTATTATAAATCCAATACTATAAATACAAATATTAAATCCATTATTATAAACACTAAAATAAAACCCAATATTATTAACCCAAATATTATAATACTCAATAATATAAACCCTATATATTAACGCAATATTGTAAATCTTAATATTAAAGCAAAATATAATAAACCAAAATATTAAAGCCTACTTATAAACCCTATTATTACAACCTCTATTATAACGATACATTTTCATCCAAAATATAAACCATAATATTAAAACCAAATATTATAGATCTTATATATATTAAACACGCAATGTTATAGACTGTAATATTGAGCCCAACTATTATAAACCCTAATATTATACCTAAATATTAAAAACGTGCAAATATTATAGCCCCAAATGTTATAAACCTTACAACAACCACATTAGCAAATGTGGTTTATATATGTTGATTATTGTATATTAATCACATGCATAACCACGATAATCAATGTTATTTCATAATTTTATACTAAATACTATATTATAAACCCAATAACCCAAAATATTAGTTAACTTTAATATTAAAACTTGGAGGGAATATAAACCTAAGGGAATAACAATAGGCCCTAAGATTAATATTAAACCCTAGGAATATAAACCCTAATATTAATATTATGAACCTTAGGATTAATATTATAAACCCAAAGTATTAATAAACCCAAGGCATTAACATTATAAACCCTAACAAGGAGCCCAATGGATTATAAACCTAAGGGATTAATATTAAAACCTAGAATTAATATCATATGTCAAAAATATTATAAGTTCCTTAGGATTAATATTATAAACCCTAAGATAAATATATGAAATGTAACATTAATATTATAAACCATTTTATATTATTATACATATTAGGGATTAATATCACAAACAGAATGTATTATTCAACCCAAGGGACTACAAACCTAACACTATAAATACTGATATTAAACCCACTATAAATATTATATTATGAGCTATGTTATATTATAAATATACTATGTTATAAACTACACTATATTAATATTTTTAAACCCTACACATCTTAAACTATACTATACTCATATTGTCAACCCTTGGGTTGGTAGCATTTTTAACCATAATGTTAACAATATTATACTATACTATATTATAAATAATATTATAAATCTAATACAATAAATACAAATATTAAACCCATTGTTATAAACAGTACAATTAAACTCAATATTATGAACCAAAATATTATAATCCCCAATTTTATAAATCCTAGATATTAAACACAATATTATAAACCCTAATATTAAACCCAAATATTATAAACCTAATATTAAACCCTAATTATAAACCCTATATATTACAACCTATATTATAACCCAACATCTTACGAAATAATGTAAATCATAATATTAAAACCAAATATTATAAGCCTTATATATATTAAACATTCAATATTATAAAGTGTAATATTGAACCCAATATTATAAACCTTATTATTAAACCCAATAATATAAACCTTAATATTATACCCAAATATTAGAAACCTTCATCTTATAAAACTCAAATATTATAGACCCAAATGTTATAAAGGTTACAACACCCACATTAGTAAATGTGTTTCATACATGTTGATTAGTGTATATTAAGCACACTCATAACCACAATAGTAAATGTTCTTGCATAATTTTATACTGAATACTATATTATAAACCCAATAACCCAAAAGATTATTTAACTTTAATATTAAAACTCGAGGGAATATAAATCTAAAGAATTAATAAACCTAAGGGATTAATATTATAAACTAAATGGATTATATACCATATTATATTATTATACATATTAGGTATTAATATCATAAACCCAAGGTATTTTTAAACCTAATAAAATGCAAACCTCATACTATAAATGCTAATATTAAACCCACTATAAATTATATATTATGAGATATCCGATATTATAAATATGCTATATTATAAACTACACTATATTAATATTTTTAGTTCTCTACACATCCTAAACTATACTACACTAATATTGTTAACCCTTTGGTTGATAATATTGTTAACTGTAATATTAACAATATTATAAATACTATTATAAATCCAATACTATAAATACGAATAGTAAACCCATTATTATAAACACTAAAATAAAACCCAGTATTATGAACCCAAATATTATAATACCCAATGTTATAAACCCTATATATTAACACAGAATTATAAACCCTAATATTAAACCAAAATATTAACCCCTACTTATAAACCCTATTATTCCAACCTATATTATAACCTTACATATTAAGCCATAATATAATCATAATATTAAAATAAAATATTATAGATCCTATATATATTAAACATTCAATATTATAAACTCTAATATTGAAACCAAATATTATGAACCCTAATATTATACCCAAATATTAAAAACTCTCATCTTATAAACTGCAAATATTATAGACCCAAATGTTATAAACCTTACAACAACCTAATTAGTAATTTTTGTTCATATATGTTGATTAGTGGATATTAAGCACATGCATAACCACAATAATTAGTTTTCATAATTTTATACTAAATACTATATTATAAACCCAATAACCCAAAAGATTAATAAACCTAAGGGATTATATAATAAACCCTAATAAGATTGGCATATTAATATTATAAAACCATGGTATTAATAAACCCAAGGCATTAACATTATAAACCGTAACATTAATATTATAAGCCCAATGGTCTATAAACCTAAGGGATTGATATTAAAACCTAGGATTAATATCATATGCGAAAAATATTATAAGTTCCCTAGAATTAATATTATAAACCCAAGATAAATATATGAAATCTATCCTTAATATTACAAACCATATTATATTATTATACATATTAGGGATTAATATTATAAACCCAAAATATTATTCAACACAAGAGACGACAACCTAACACTATAAATATTAATATTAAACCCACTATAAATATTATATTATGAGCTATGCTATATTATAAATATACTATGTTATAAACTACACTATATTAATATTTTTAAACCCTACACATCCTAAACCATACTATACTCATATTATCAACCCTTAGGTTGGTAATATTTTTAACCATAATGTTAACAATATTATATACTATACTATATTTTATATACTATTATAAATCCAATACTATAAATACAAATATTAAACCAATTATTATAAGCACTACAATTAAATTCAATGTTATGAACCAAAATATTATAATCCCCAATATTATAAATTCTAAATATTAAATAGAGTATTATAAACCCTATATATTAGAACCTATATTATAACCTAAGGGATAATAATATTATAAACCTTATGGATTATTAATAGTATAACCCAAGAGATTAATAAACCTAAGGGATCAATATTATAAAACCAAGGCATTAATATTACAAAACCTTAGGATTAATATTATAAAGTGAAGAGATTAATATTATAAACCCAAGAGATTAATATTAAACACTAGGATTAATTTTATAAACCGTGCAATTAATATTAAATCCAAGGAATATAATCCTTGACATTAATATTATAAGCCCAATGGATTATAAACCTAAGGGATTAATATTAAAACCTAGGATTAATATCATATGCCAAAAATATTATAAGTTCCCTAGGATTAATATTGTAAACCCTAAGATAAATATATGAAATCCAACATTAAAATTATAAATCATATTATATTATTATGTACATATTAAGGATTAATATCATAAACCCAAGGTATTATTCAACCCAAGAGACTACAAACCTAACACTATAAATACTAATATTAAACCCACTACAGATATTATATTATGAGTTGTGCTATATTAAAAATATATTATGTTATAAACTACACTATGTTAATATTTTTAACCCTACACATCCTAAACTATTAAGTATATTGCCAACCCTTGGGTTGGTAGTATTTTTAACCATAATGTTAACAATATTATACTATACTATATTATAAATACTATTATAAATCCAATACTATAAATAAAAATATTAAACCCATTGTTATAAACACTACAATTGAACTCAATATCATGAACCAAAATATTATAATCCCCAATGTTATAAATCTTAAATATTAAACACAATATTATAAACCCTAATATTAAACCCAAATATTATAAACCCAATATTAGAACCTATAATATAACCCAACATATTACGCCATAATGTAAATCATAATATTAAAACCAAATATTATAAGCCCTATATATATTAAACACTCAATATTATAAACTGTAATATTGAACCCAATATTATAAACCTTATTATTAAACCCAATAATATAAACCTTAATATTATACCTAAATATTATAAACCCTCACCTTATAAAATGAAAATATTATAGATCCAAATGTTATAAACGTTACAACGCCCACATTAGTAAATGTGTTTCATACATGTTGATTAGTGTAAATTACGCACACTCAAAACCAAAATAGTCAATGTTCTTGCATAATTTCATACTAAATACTATATTATAAACTATAGTATATTATAAATCTAATAACCCAAAGGATTAGTAAACGTGAGAGATTATATATTAAACACTAATAATATTGACATATTAATATTATAAAACCAAGGAATTAACATTATAAATTGTTGGGTCCCTATATTACTAGTTTAGTCCCTTATTGTTATTAGTGTAGCCCCCTTATTGTTATTCTTGTACCACTGTAACGCCAATATTGTTATTATTATGCCCTTACATTATTATTGTTAGGTCGGCTAGGATTATATGGTGGCCCCATGGACTCCTATATATAGAAGGAGGTTTTAGTCATTTGTATCATCCAATAATTGTTCATTTATGTAATTTATTGGAGGTTTCCCCCTCGAAGTGGCTGATTTCTAATGCGTTGATCTCTCTTTTCTTCTATTTTTGGAGGTGGTTTCATAACATTTGGTATTAGAGCTTTGGATTCTAGCATTTTGCTGCTCCAAACAGGTCATCGTGGAATTTTTGCTATAACCTTTTTTCTACGAAGGTTCAAAAGTTGAAATTTTTACAGAGCGAAGTCGAAATCCTGAGGAACATCGTGGAAAAATTTCAGATCTTGGTTCACAATATTTTTAGAGATATGATATGTGCAATTTAGGGATTTTTGGAGGCTCTTGAATTTAACCTAAACTGGTCATTGTGGAATTTTCGCTATAACTTTTTTTCTACGAGGGTTCAGAAGCTTAAATTTTTACAGAGCGAATACACAATCCTGAGGAACATCATGGAAACATTTAAGAGTTGATTCATAATATTTTCAAAGATAGGGTCTATGGAAATTAGGGATTTTTCAGGCTCTCGAATTTCATCTCAAAGAGGTGTCCGTGGGAAAATAGTCATAACTCACTCTCTGAGCATTGGATTGGAATTCTGTAAAACATGGCCGTAAGAACATGGATAGTAGTTTCCTCTATTTAAATTTTAGAGTCGAAGGAGGAAACAGTGATACATGGCATGCCGTACAAGTTCGCTCCATTGAATCAGTCCATAAATAGGTCATTGTGGGAGATTGGGTATAAATTTGTCTTGAACAATCCAAATCAGGTGATACCTATGGAAATTTAAAGAAGCTTCAGAGGGCTACTATAGAGCCGAATTTCATATAGTGAAGATCCAAAATAATAGATATAATTCAGTTTCAATATCAAGCTCCTCAAAATCAATAAAAAGGTGTGTATTGTTTTTTCAAATTGCATAAGTCTTGTTTGAAAAATCAATTTGAATTGATTCCAAGGGAATATTGTAGAATAAATATCAGTGTTCAGTTATAAAATGCCCCCTAAAAATAATTCAACACCCATTAAGCCTTTATAAGGCTCTACTATGAATCATGAAGACGAAGAATTGCAACATGACATATCAAAATTACAAGAGAAAGTGCACCAAATTTCGCTCTCGAAAAGAGAAACAAAAAATGAAATGGAAGTTTTGAAGAAAGGCATGGAAAATAAGATGGATGGTTTGAAGAAAGGCATGGAAACTAAGATGGATGGTTTGAATAAAGGTGTGGTTTGAAGATGGATGGTTTTGACAAAGTTGATACAAGAAATGTTTCCTAATGTCAAAAATATAGTAGAGGAAACTAATGATGAGAACAAAATAAATGTTAATCGTGATTTCACAAACTCTAATATTGGATGGAAGAACCACCATATTTCAAAGATGGATATGAGGAAGTTTCATGGAAAGGATCCCGTAACATGATACTACAGATGGAGCAATATTTTGATCTCAATAATGTGAAAAACACACAAAAGGTACGCATTGAAACTTTACATTTAGAATAAAATACATTTGTATGGTATCGATGTCTTTTTTCCCGTAAAAAAAATGTCACTTGGTCAATTTTTACGGAGAAAATCATAGCACATTATAAGGATACAAAAAGCAACACCTTCTTTAGCCAATTGATAAATCTCAAACAAAAGGTTTCAGTGGTGGAGCACATTGAGGACTTCCAAAAATTGAATATAAGGGTAACTAATATTCCATAGGAACACAGGATTGATGTATTCATAGGTACTTTAAAGGATAACATCCAACATGAAGTTTTCATTTTGGAACCTGATTCATTGGAAAAGGCATTCAGATTGGCAAGAAAAATTGAATGTAAAATTTTGGCGACAAGGAAGCCTACCACTCACATATATAAAGATATAAGTGTTGCTACTCCTAGACTTCCACAACCTACAAGGTTGACACCACAACAATTGGAAGAAAAAATAGCAAAAGGGCTTTGCTACAGTTGTGATAGAAAATACAATAAAGGTCATAAGTGTGTTGAGAATAAATTTAATTTTACATAGATTGTAAAGAGGAAGAAGAAAATGAACAATAATCTTCAATAGAAGAGGATATACACTGGGAACCAACCCTATAAGATGAATAAATGAATCCGACCATATCGTGTAATGCACTGGCAGGAATTACCACTCCTCAAACTCTCAAGATAGAAGGACATATCAAGAAGAAAAAGGTAATAGTGTTGATTGATTCGGGTAGTACCCATAATTTTGTTCATTGTAAGGTAGCCAAGGAATTGAATTGTTTCCTATGCCCAGCGCTAGAATGTCAAGTGATGGTTGCAAATGGAGGAACTATAAATTGCTCTGGAAAATGCCATAATATCAAACTAACCATGGGGGAATATGTATTGAATAGTCCAATGCTTTTAATTCCAATGGGAGGTGCTAATGTTGTATTAGGAGTACAATGGTTAAAATCTTTGGGGACGATAACATTTAATTTTCAAGAATTTTTCTTGAAATTTTTTTCAGAAGGAAAGGAAATCAAATTACGGGGTATCGCAGGGAAGCCGGAAAATATAATAAGCTCTAATGTCATGACAAAGCTTCTGAAGAAAGAAAAACGAGGCATAATTGCACAACTATGCTCACTAGAAGTTCAAACATCAAAATCATCTATATCTGCAGATCTCCAAAAAGTCTTGGACAATCATTCCAAGGTGTTTGAAACTCCCAAAGGACTCCCACCTATTCATGATCATGATCATGCTATTCATTTGATTACAGGTAGTGTTCCTCCAAACATGAGGCCTTATAGATATCCTTATGTCCAAAAGAACGAAATTGAACGTATGATTCCAGAAATGTTAGAGGCTGGTATAATTCAACCTAGTCAAATTTCTTTCTCTGCTCCAATAGTATTGGTGCACAAGAAGGATGGATCATGGCGCATGTGTCCAGATTATAGGGAGCTCAATAACGTCACCATTAAAGATAAATTTCCCATTCCTATGATTGATGAATTATTGGATGAATTACATGGAGAAATTTATTTTACCAAGTTGGATCTTTGTTCAAGATATCATCAAATTAGAATGAAGACTAAAGATATTCTGAAAACAGCATTTTGAACTCATAAGGGTCATTACGAATTTTTGGTCATGCCTTTTGGCCTTACCAATGCACCTTCTACATTTCAAGGGTTGATGAATTCCATTTTCAAACCCTTCCTTAGAAAATTTGTGCTAATATTTTTTGATGAGATACTAATCTACAAAATGTCTTGAAAGGATCATGTTCAACATGTTGAGAGGGTGCTCAAACTATTGCAGTAGAAAAAATTATATGAAAAAACATCCAAATGTTTCTTTAAGGTACAAGAGGTGGAATATCTAGGTCATATTATATCTCACAAGGGTGTTAAGAAAGACTCTAACAAAATTAAAGCCATTAAGGAATGGAAATTCCCCACAACCATAAAGCAGTTGCAAGGATTTATTGGGTTAATAGGGTATTATCACAAGTTTGTTGAGAATTATGGGAGAATAGCAGCACCTCTAACAAAATTATTGAAGAAAGATGCATTTTCATGGACTCTTGAAGAAACTACGGCCTTTGAACATCTTAAAGAGGCAATGTGCCTAGCACCAGTCTTATCTATCCCTGACTTCACAAAAACCTTTATTGTGGAATTTGATGCCTCAGGAAATGGAATTGGTGTTTTTTTAATGCAAGAAGGAAGACCCATTGCTTTTTAAAGTCATTCAATCAAAGGAAAGTATTTGCATAAAGTTATTTATGAGAAGGAAATGTTAGCAATACTACATGCACTAAAGAAATGGCGACATTACCTAATGGGAAGACACTTCAAGGTAAAAACTGATCATGATAGTCTTAAACACTTTTTGGAACAAAGACTATCTTCAAAAGAGCAGTAAAAATGGGTCACAAAGATGTTGGATTATGACTTTGAAATAATCTACAAAAAGGGAAGCTAAATGTTGTTGCAAATGCACTCTCAATAAAGAATGGAGAGGTGGAAGCATTGCTTTGTTCCATTTCTATTATCCAACCATATTGGATAACCGAAGCAAGGGATGAATGGATGAAAGATGAAGAAGTGTGGACACTCATTCAAAAGTTGCAGCAAGATCCTAATACATCTAAGACATTTAGTTGGAAAAATGATTCCTTATGGTATAAAGATCACTTATATCTTTGTAAGAATTACCAACTAAAACAAAAGTTTCTTTTGGAATTGCACACTTCTACTTTAGGAGGACACTCAGGATTTTTAAATACTTACCATAGGGTGAAGAAAGAATTTTTTTGGGATGCATTTTTTTAAATCTGATATTCAAAATTTTGTAGTGGAATGTTTGTTTTCCTAGCAAAATAAAGTTGAGAAAATTAAGACCCCGAGTCTTCTACAACCTTTATCCATTCCAAGTCAACGTTGGGAGGAGATCAATGGATTTATCGTCAGCTTACCTAATTCCGAAGGAAATAGTTTCCCACCATGGTGGTAGTTAATAGACTTACCAAGTATGCACTCTTTTGTGCATTATCTCATCCATTTAAAGCAAGTGCAATTGCTACTTCATTTATGGAAACAATTCAAAAACTACATGGAAACCCGAAGTTTATTGTAAGTGACAGAGATCCCATTTTTACAGGAAATTTTTGGACGAAATTTTTTTCTTGTTTGGGTACTCAAATAGCTCATAGATCATCTTATCATCCTCAATCCGATGGTCAAACATAGACAGTGAATAAATGTTTGGAAGGATATCTTCGTTGTTTTGTATATGAATAATCACAATATCAAGCCAAGCATATTCTCGTTGAATGGTGGTATAACACTTCCTTCCATAATTCAAAGAAAATGACCTCATTTATGGTAATTTTTATGGATATCATCCACCATCCATCACATCATCTTTAAGATAAAATTCTAAGGTTCACAAAGGAAGACTGTACATCTAGCATCAAAAAAGTTATACAACTCTTTAAATAGATAATCCCAAATTTGGCACAAAATTGAATGAAACAACAGCAGAAAGAGGAGGTATGGGATGGCCTTAAATCTGATATTCAAAATTTTGTAGTGGAATGTTTGTTTTCCTAGCAAAATAAAGTTGAGAAAATTAAGACCCCGAGTCTTCTACAACCTTTATCCATTCCAAGTCAACGTTGGGAGGAGATTTCAATGGATTTTATCACAGGTTTACCTAATTCCGAAGGAAATAGTTTCATCATGGTGGTAGTTGATAGAATTACCAAGTATGCACACGTTTGTGCATTATCTCATCCATTTAAAGCATGTACAATTTCTACTACATTTATGGACACAATTCAAAAGCTACATGGAAACCCAAAGATTATTGTGAGCGACGGAGATCCCATTTTTACTGGAAATTTTTGGATGGAGTTATTTTCTTGTTTGGGTACTCAATTAGCTCTTAGCTCATCTTATCATCCTCAATCCGATGGTCAAAATGAGATAGTGAATAAATGTTTGGAAGGATATCTTCATTGTTTTGTATATGATAATCAAGCACAATGGGTCAAGTGGTTATCTCTCGTTGAATGGTGGTATAACACTTCCTTCCATAATTCAGCAAAAATGACCCCATTTATGGCACTTTATGGATATCATCCACCATCCATCACATCATCTTTAAGATAAAATTATAAGGTTCAAGCAGTGGAAGATCACATCTAGCATCAAAAATAAGTTATACAACTCTTAAAGGATAACCTAAATTTGGCACAAAATTGAATGAAACAACAGGTAGATCAACATTGCAGCGAGAGAAGTTTTGATGTAGGAGACTGGATATTTTTACGGCTACAACCATACAAACAAATTTCCCTCAAGTAAGCTAAGAAGGATAATAAATTATCCCCAAAGTAATATGGTCCTTACAAGGTGTTGCAAAAGATTGGTACTATGGCATAAAAATTGGAGCTTCCTTATTCTTCACGAGTGCATCCAGTTTTCCATGTTTCATGCTTAAAGAAGGTTATAGGTGAAAATATTCTAGTTCAAACAATATTTCCAGAACTTGATGAGGAAGAAAAAAATCATATTGGAACCTGAAGCGGTCACGGAAATAAGAACTTGACAGCTACAAAATCGATCAATTTCATAGTATCTCATCAAGTGGAAGAACTTACCCACTGAAGATTCTACATGGGAGAATGAGAATTTTATACAGAAGCACCCAAATCTACTCAAGCATTGAGGAAAACACTGTTTTGAAGGAGAGGGGCATGTTAGGTCCCTATATTACTAGTTTAGTCCCTTATTTTTATTGGTGTAGCCCCCTTATTTTTATTATTGTATCCCTGTAACCCCAATATTGCTATTATTGTGCCCTTACATTATTATTGTTAGGTAAAATAAGATTATATTGTGGCCCCATGGACTCTTATATATAGAAGGAGGTTTTGGTCATTTGTATCATCCAAGAATTGTTCATTTATGTAATGTATTCTAGGTTTCCCCCTCGAAGTGGATGATTTCTAAGGCATTGATCTCTCTTTTTTTTTTTGGAGCTGGTTTCATAACATAAACCCAAGGTATTATTATTATAAAATGAAGGGATTAACAAACCCAAGGGATTATATATAATATAAACCCAAGTGAATAATGAACCCAACGAAATAATATTATAAACCATTGATATTTAAAAACCCAAGGGATTAATAAATTGAGGGGGTGTTATAAATGCAAGGGAGATTAATAAACTCAAAAGATATTATAAAATTATAAAGCATTACAACATTAAAAAAAAATCATGTTGAATATGGTTGATCATGGTTGACCATTTTCAACCATGATGATGTTAATTATGGTCGATTATGGTTAGTCATGGTTGATCATCATTGATTCGGGTAAATTCCTGATACCTTTAACGAATACCTTTAACTTCAACTAATGTGTTAGAATTGCATTTGATTAAAGCGTTAATGAACATGAATGAACAACTTCCTTTAGTAAAGAAGAGGAACATAACATGAGCAACATAAGACATTGATAACGGAGTTCATCCAGGAGGGACTACATCTCCAGGCCTCGGTGTCAAGATGGTGCAGGTCACTACATTAACTATTGTAAGGAGTGAAGATGTACATGGATGGTGTTTTATCTGTCATAAAAGGAAAATTCCCTCACGCAGGAGTGGTTGGACCTCTCTATGAGATGTTCCACAATAGGAACTCTCATTCACAAAAAGGATTCCTATCGGCATGACAATAACTCACACATAATGACTATGAGTATCCCACCAACATGGAAAACAAAGAGATCTCAAACAACATACATGTGACCGTGAGTATCTCGCCAACATGGCATCAAAGGGATCTCAGAAATAATACAAATCCATGATAGAAAGTACATCTCACATCAAGAACAAAACAAGATCCCACATCAAACATCAATAGGGATCTGTACAACACAATGAATCTCAAAGTCAAAGAGACAAATAAGTATGTGAAATAAACACATCATATACCTCACGCTGAAAATTACTGAAGAATTATCTGCTCTGCCGCTGGATCTGAAATCACCATCACAATCGTGGCGTCGAAAGGTGTGAAATCAACTGCTCAGTTACTGAATGATGACACCTGCAACTTCACTTCAAAAAGTAGCTGAAAAATATAAAGCTCAGATGGAAAATCTAAATATACCATCAGATTCATGACGTCGAATAGTGCAAACTCGACTGTTCATTTTCTGAATTCTGACAAAGTGAAAATCTAGGGCAAAAAGGAATATTTTAGATTCCCCCTAGATTCCTCAAAGATGTTGCTCCATGGGTGGGCTGGAAATCTGCAACTCAAAAGGTGAATCCAACCTCGCCATTGTGTTCCCTATGAAAAACCATGAAAATTGACTATAAACTTGACTATATTCCGACATGGAGAAAAATTACCTCCTTGGGAAAATTTCAAGGATCATGGTTTTGCTCCCTATTTATGGGCCTGCTCATGGTTCCGCTTGCATTAAAAATGATTTTCTCAAACCGTGTGCACACTCCACTCTTGGTCTGACCTCCCGCACTAGTGAAAAACTAAGCTTAAATAAAAAACCAGGCGGACTCTACAACCCTCGCCGGTTGGTGCATTGGTTATGCTCCACATTAGGAGGAGAGGGGTCGGGGGATCAAATCCCATCCCTCTCTTTTTTTCGTTAAATCACATTAAAATAGTGCAAATGTGGGTCGGCAAGTCCACTCCACACAGCTTGACCCAACCCCAAACCTCGGTGGAAACATGTTATATATGTTTTAACATAGTGTTGGTTGGAGTGGTGGGTGGGTCTGCCTCCACGCAGCCCGACCCAACCATAGCCCATTATATGAATCTATGTTGAATCAGTGCGGGGGTGGTGGGGTTGACCACCCGACCCCCAAAAAAATTTGTTTTTAATATATATATATATGCATATCTGTGTGGGTGGGGTGGTGAGACTGGTAGCCTGCCACCCCTTTTTTAATTATTTTTTTGGTTTATTAAAACAAACTAAGTCTTTTTTAAAATTTGTTAATTTGATCGAAGGAGTTAAATTAACGATCCCACAAATTTTCCCTGAATCTGGCCAGAGCTAGCCAGAATCTAGTCGTCGGAAAAGTGCGAAATTTTGCCTTCCTTAAGCCTACCAAGTCACCAAGTCAACCCAAAAATTTGAGTGCCTCTAACTTTCTCATACGAGCTCGATTTAATGAACCGTTAACATCGTTTTGATCAAGACGAAGAGATCTTCAACCTGAAATTGGTCCAAGAGAAATCCAAACACTTTTATTTTTGAGCTTCTCCTTGTCTTGTATGTGTCTCTAGAGCCACGTGGATCAATCCTCCCCACTGAAGAGATTTTGGTCCTCTAAAAGCATCAATAAGAATCGGCAAATGTTGTGTACTATGTCTACACCATGAGTGTCCTAAAACGCCACCCTTTCTTATCCTCCACCTATGTCCTTCGAAGCCATAAGTGATGAAATGACACCTACACCTTCTGCAAACTTGTAGTACAATCCCCTGCAAATTACATGCTCAAATTGACCAACAATAACCCAAAATATTTCCATACTTGCCACGAGTTTATAACATGTAATCAGTGGTCAATATTACATCAAAAAGGAAATCACACTGAGTTATCATTACAATACAAGACATCATTTTCACATTTTGAAGTGATGTAAAACACCTCATCACTTTTACATGAAATAAATGCATCACACGACTCATAAAACAAGGCCAAAATATCATTATTTCTTAAACAAGTGATGGAAAAACACATCATCACTTTTACAGTGTAACATGCAACAAGTGATTTACAATCACAGCCATGAAAAGTTAACATATCTAGAAAAACAATCTAGAAAAACCATCTTTCACTTTTCAAAGTGAATGGGTAGTCTCCCCATAGCAATTTTTCTTTTCGATTCATTTCAACCGGTTCATGCACCGATGCTTTGTCCTTAAGGTGTTGCTCTGGATGGAGCCTTCAACACGTGGCTCTTTGATGGCCACTTCAGCCACAATGAGTGAAAAAGGTATTTTTCCTCCAAACCTGCTTAACTGACTTATTTTCCTGCTGGGGAGAAGGCTTTCCATGCCTCATCCTCCTTTGTGTTTCCATCCTTTTCCAACACTTAGAAAACACATGGTTATTTAAACCACAAAAATGACACATTTTTCAATGCCATGATTTATGACCATGGTTATCAATATTATTATAATAAAAATGCACTTTAGAATAATGAGACTTATTATACCTTCTCTGGTGATCTCTGGTGCGATCATGGTGATGGGAGCCCACCTCAGCTCTTTCACTACAACATGAATTACCATAGAACAATGGCAAAGTGTCCCCATCATTCCTCTTCCCTCGAGAGTTGATCAATGCTTGTTTTCCTTTGAGAGTTGATCAATGTATCCCAAACCTGCATAGCGAGGTCTCTACACAACCTCCAATGCTTGAGTGATGCCTTGTCCTCCTCCTTTGTACCCCATCTTGGTGAGGAGTCTCATGTCGGTTCTAGTAATAGATATCTCCACACTTCCAATCGAAATGATATCAGCCGAAGATGAAACTGAAAAGAAATCAAAACTGTTTACCTTAGTTGTTGATTTCAAAATAGGTGAAGAAGGCTTCTCTAAGCCTTCGTTGCACTTCACTTCCTCCAAGGCCTCCGTTGCAGCTTGTAGCTGAAATTGCAACCACTGCTTCACCTCCTTCTCATCATGTAGGAGTGCCTTCAATGCATCATGATCTATTTGAAGACTTTCATTGTTGCGCTTCAATTTTTCCCACGCCTCTATCGTGGATTGCAACTGAAGCTGCAATTGATGTTTATCCTCCTTCTCTTCCTGTAGGAGTGTCTTTAATTCAGCATTCTCTGCGGCTTCTTTTTCATAAGCCTCATACAACATGTCTGATTTTTTGGACACCCTGAGCATGGTCTCGTACATGTCCTTGACATTCTCCATGGATCAACTCAGTGAACTTTCAACAATTTACACCTGCAATCCAATCAGCCAGCAGACCTGCTCTAATACCACTTGATCTGGGTAAATTCCTGATACCCTTAACTAAGACCTTTAACTTCACTTGATGTGTTAGAATTTCATTTATTTAAAGCGTTCATGAACATAAATGAACAATTTCATGTTGTAAAGAAGAGGAACATAACAAGCATGAGCAACATAATATGTTGATAACAGAGTTCGTCGAGGAGGGACTACATCTCTAGACCTCAGTGTCAAAATGGTGTAGGCCGTTGCACTAAGTGCTATAAGGAGTGAAGATGTAAATTGATGGTGTTTTATCTGCCGTACAAGGAAAATGTCTTCACGTAGGATTGGTTGGACCTCTCTACGAGATTTTCCACAATATGAACTCTCATTCACAAAAAGGACTCCTATCGGTATGACAATAACTCACACATAATGACTATGAGTATCCTACCAACATGGCAAATAAAGGGATATCAAACAACATACATGTGACCATGAGTATCCCGCCAACATGGAAACTAAGGGATCTCAAAGAACATACATGTGACCATCAGTATCCCACAAACATGGCATCAAAGGGATCTCAGACATAATACAAATCCATGATAGAAATTACATCTCACATCAAGAACAAAACAAGATCCCACATCAAACATTAACAAGGATTTATACAACACAATGCATATGAGAGTCAAAGAGACAAAGAAGTACATGAAATCAACACATCATATACCTCACGTTGAAGATCACTGAAGAATGAGCTACTTTTCTACTGGATCTGAAATCAGAACTGCAATCGTGGCGTAGAAAGGTGTGAAATCGACTGCTCACTCACTAAATGTTGACACCTGCAACTTCACTTCAAAAAGTGTCCAAAAAATATAAAGCTTAGATGGAAAATTTGAATATACCATCAGATTTGTGACGTCAAATAGTGCAAAATCGACTGTCCATTTTATGAATTCTGACAAAGTGAAAATATGGGGAAAAAGGGAATCTTTTAGATTCCCCTTAGATTCCTCAAAGATGTTGCTCCATGGGTGGGCTAGAAATCTGCAACTCAAAAGTCGAATCCAACCTCGCCATTGCATTCTCTGCAAAAAACCATGAAAAATGATTGCAAACTTGACTATATTCCGACATGGAGAAAAATTACCTCCGTGGGAAATTTTCAAGGATCATGGTTTCGCTCCCTATTTCTGGGCCTGCTCATGGTTCCGCTTGCATTAGAAATGATTTTCTCAAACTGCGTGCATGCTCCACTCTTGTTCTACCCTCCCACACTAGTGAAAAACTGAGCTTAAATAAAGAATCAGGTGGACTCTACAACACCCGTTGGTTGGTGCATTGGTTATGCTTCACATTACGAGGAGAGGGGTCGAGGGATCAAATCCTACCCTCTATTTTTTTGGTTAAATCGCATTTAAAATAGTGCAAGGGCGGGTTGGAGGGTCCTCTCCATGTAGCCCGACATAATCCCAAACCTCAGCAGAAACATGTTTTATATTTTTTAACATAGTATTGGTTGGAGTCGTGGGTGGGTCCGCCTCCACGCAGCTCGACCCAACCATGGCCCATTGTATGATATGTTGGAATAGTGCGAAGGTGGTGACGCTAACCACCCGCTCCTCAAAAAACTTTATTTTTAGTATATATACGTATATTTGTGTGGGTGGAGTGGCGTGGGTGGTGGCCCACCACCCCTTTTTTTTAATTATTTTTTTGGTTTATTAAAACAAACTAAGCCTTTTTGAAAATTTGTTAGTTTGACCGAAGGAGTCAAATTAACTACCCCACAATTTTTCTCGAAATCTGGCTGGATTTGGCCGGAATCTGGTGGCCGGAAAAGTGCGAAATTGTGCCTTCCTTAAGCCTGCCAAGTCACCAAGTCAACCCAAAATTTTGATTGCCTCTAAATTTCACATACGAGCTCGGTTTGATGAACCGTTCACACTATTGCGATCAAGATGATGAGATCTTCAACCTGAACCTAGTTCAAGAGCAATCCAAACAATTTAATTTTTAAGCTTCTCTTTGTCATGTGTGTGTCTCTGGAGCCACCTACATTAATCATTGACCATGGTTAACCATAGAGATAATGACCATGGTTAACCATATTCAACCACGGTTAATCATGGTTGACCATAAAAACATTGATTTACCATAATGACCATGGTTGATGATGCTTGACCATGGTTGATCATGGTTGATAATGGTTCACATTAAATGACGATGGTTGGCCATGGTTGATCATGGTCTAAAATCATTTTTTACCACACTCAAGCACGGTTGACCAAGTTCAATGAGAGAGACCTTAATCATTGTCGATAATGGTTGAAAACATTTAACCACGGTTAATCATGGTTGACCATTGTTAACACTGGAAAATCGTATAGCAAAAGATGGCATTAATTAATGTCAAGCCTAAGGATTTATAGGGCAGGAACACATTATGGAATCAAGAAGTATTTAAAATATCTAAGGTTTTGAGAAAATCAGATTTGAACCAGTCTTAAATGCTAAATTGTGCACTTAATCCTTCGAGAAGAGCGCCTTCTGTGCGCCTTTTTTCCCGATAAGCGCATATTCCTGGAAATGGAAAAATGTCACTTTCCGGGACCACACAAAGCAAAGGACAGTTACTCCTTATATGAAGACGCCTAAGGACAGCCACCAGCGCCTCCTTAGAAAATATGTGAGCACACAAAGGAATATTTGGAGCACACAATGGAATCATACCTCTCCCTTGGGTCACCATCCATCATGTACCAAGGGAGGGAAGGAGGACTTGAAATCCCCTATATAAGGCCACCAAGAGATGAAGAAATGGTGATCACATTGTTATGCTGGCCAGAATTTCCCAAGCAAAACCAGCAGTTGGTGACCTGGAGTTGGAGATAGAGGGGACTTGATTGTTGTCCACCCAACAATCCTAGTCCATCACAGCGGAGAGAGAGGGAGACTGCACCAAAGGAAGAGCTTGGAAACCAACATCCTTGCATCAGGACCTAGAGCCATTGCCTAGGGGCCCTTTGGCAAGTCGGTAAAATTTCTTCTCCATTTCAAACGTTTAATAAGAAGAGGCCTTTGAGCCATTGTTTGCATTATTATCATTTTGACTCTCTTCAATAGCTTCTGTATATTTGTGTTTTATTTTTTAGTTTAATTTGAGCATACTTTCACATATTTTTTCTGCTAGATTATATGATTTTGAGCTCCACTACTTTCTACATGTGACCAATAGTTTATAGGGGTATACCAAACCCCTTAAACTCGTGTGATTTCGAACACCCGTGTGTCAAATCCACCAACACAGGATTGGTGACTGCACTAACAGTTTACAAGTTTATGTGGTTGTGCCATCTCTTGGAGGAGACCTTTGTCTATGCTGGAGAGTGGACCTGATAGTTCTCTGATCCATCTTAGAGTCCCTATATTCACTTGGAGTGACAGACTGAAGAAGGCATCTCCTAATATTTTTACTTGCAGGATTTTTGCGGCAGTGTTTTCTCACAGACGCGTAGTGCGTGCGTTCAGGACTGACCTAGGTGTAGGAAAGTGCACCTATCAAAGCCTTTTCCACGCAAATCATATAATGAGATTTTTTTCTCTATATTCTTCATTTTTCTACTTGTAAGTGTGTTGGGCAGCCCCTAATGTATCTACCAGCACTTGTGTTGATGCCCCATAGTTTCTGAGAACTCACTTTTAGCTGCCTTCTGTAAGCTTAGAGTTAGTTTTCATTTAAGTTGATTTTTTGCAAAAAATATTCACATAGTTTAAGTATGGGGTGAATTAACCATTGCTTTTTGAACTATTTATGTTTTGAAAATTCTAGTATGCACACTTAGATTAACTAGTCCAAGTAAGCTAGTTTTATTTTCTAGTGTAGGAATTGTTTAGTTTAGTTCAATTTATGCATTAGGGATTGCGGGACTAGGATCAATTTTTCGATTAGAGCAAGTAATATATGTTGCCTTTGCACCATTCGGTGATCCTAGGTAAGCATATGAACGCTCTATATTTACAATTCGCCATCTCCCTTTAGTTAGTCACATAGATTAACTAGGAAAATTTGAAAGAAACCCTTTATCCAAAAATGTTTTCCATTTGAACCAGGAACAACATCACATAGTTTAACTAGGGAACTTTTGTAAAGAATCACCAATATCCATATGTTCAAACTATGATATTTTTCACCATATTCTCACACACACTCACCCACTAAGCAAAGGAAGACACCTAAAACTAACTTAGCCAAAGCTCACTAATTTATCCCTACAAGGGCCGCAAAATAATTTATAGTTTAAGTTAGGATCAAGGGGGTAGGCATCCAATAAGCCGCCTTGATCATAATTCATATTGAAACATAGAATTTGTGTATTTAGGGAGCTTAAAATCCACCTATCATCCCATGGAAAAGAAAACCCGAGTACGAAAAAGACCTGATTCAGAGGGGGTTAGGCTTAGGCGCAGTGTGTGTGGTATCAGTTGGGGCTACCTGACCTGGATGATGCTCGGTATTGTTAGCTAACTACCAAGATTCCCAAGACTCGAATGCTCATGTGGGATGGTGGTTCTTAGTGGCCAAAAAATAGGGCATCCTTTACCCTATAGGTGACGGTGTAGGCAAGCGCCAGACCCTCTACCCTTACCTTGGTGGATTTTCTTCAGTTGACTAGGGGCATCGCCAGCTCTTATGGGATGTTGTGCCAGCACTCGTAAGAAATATTCTCAAGGCCCAGTTACTTTAGGGTGTGTGAGGACGCATAGGTCTTCTAGGATTTTGAGTATCATGTGCAAACAAACAAAAAACCATTTTTGCTTGATTGATCACATAGATTAAGGTAAAGGAAAAATTCATTTCATTTTCACTTTCTTTTATCTATGTGGCCATAAATTTGTCGTGATCATACACTTTATCCTCTCAAATTTTTCTGAAACCTAACCTGATCGGCACCCCAACAGTCCCAATGGAACCTCGTCGATCCAGGTGTCTTTTGAACCTCCCCCATTACAGGGAGGGGTTCCAAGTGTTTCGCCATTTAGGCATCAAAGCCGGAACATTGCCACTGTCAATGGTTCATCCTTAATTAGAGAAACCATAGTTGGGAACCCTAGTCGGTCTCCCAACACCACATCGCACACCACTCCCCCCTTGACCCCTAGAGGGCAGAGGAGCGCGTCCCATTCATGAAGCCAGCTGAACACACATCAAGGTACGTCAAATGATAACCCTCATTCTAACCAGAACTTCGTGTCTTCACACGTTGCCATGGTGTCAACCTCCCAGTCACCCTTCTTAGCTGCATTGAATCTACCCGATTTAACCAAGCTCACAAATGACCCCATCGCACATGATCCTTCATGGCCTCCCATGCCCATGAAGCTCCCTTCAGATATACAAAAGTTCGAAGGCAAGCAAGCGGAAGACCCAGGTAATCATGTAATTACCTTTCACCTGTGGTGCTCATCGAATAGTATCATCAACGACACTATTCGATTGAGGCTATTTCAACGCACTCTTATGGGAGTAGCCATGAAGTGGTACGTGGAGAAACCTCTTGCTTCACATGGAACCTTTAGCGCCCTCGCTACTATGTTCCTTACTTATTTTCAGTTACCCATTCACCATGATTTGGGAATGGAGTTACTAACTCATTTTAGACAAACCCCCACCATCCATGTCTCTGACCATCTTCATGAATGGAGGCAGCGACGCAGTTTATGCAAAGCTAAAATCGAGGATCAAGTCCTCTTAGATTTATTCTTGAAAACTCTGAAGGTGGAGATTTCAAAGGATGTGGCACAACAATACCCCAAATTTGAAGAGGACACAACCAGTAAGACCCAGAAGCTTGAACTGATTTATACAAAGTCAGGATACATTTACAATATCCTGCCTAACACCCCGCGCTTGCAAACTTATCAAGAATTTCTAGGTGCGTTGAATTCTGTAGATGGATTAATTGGGTCAATTACCCAAGGTTACCTAAGCAACAGTAGTCACAATCCCGGCTACGCACATAATTCTACACAGTACATGCCTCAACCCAGATTTCAAAGTCATCACATGCCTCAGCAATATTTGACTAGTAGGGCGCAAGCGTATCACCAGGGAGGACCCTCTCCTCCGACTGAGGGGACCTAGTACGCAGAAAGAAACACTAACGGAAGGGCTCCCCACCAATGGATAGGTGAAAACAAGGGATATCGTTATGCTCAGTCCCAATCACATGACACACCTACACAAACCAATGCATAGGTGAACTTTGTGCAACTGTCCCAAAATCAACCACACCAGTATAACCAGGAGAACTACCCTCCTAATGTGGTTAAGAAAAAATAAAAAAACAAGCCAGAAGGGAACCCTGGACAGGGGGAAACAACCAACAGTGCCCACTGCGATCCTAGGCTGGAGGAAACTCTAGCAGGAATCAAAACCAGGAGCCAATAAATTCCCAACGGGAAGTCAAAAGTGCACCTCTGTGAACAAATCATTCTTTTTCAATATGTGGTGAGTACGAGCACTATACTCACCACTATCCCGATCTTCCTGAGCTAAAAAAGCTTTAGAGTAACCGAGGACAAGGAGGATCTTCCCAACAACCCATTGTTATGCAAGAACCTTTCTCCCACCAAGGGACGGTTAGCACTCAGCAACAAAACCCAGATGATTCCAGGAAAAACATCCATAAAATTTACATGACTAGGGAAGAAATGTTTTTTCAAACACGGAATAGCAGTCACCACACCCCATCGGCCTCCACTACATCAGGGGCTAGTACTAGTGCACCGACTACACCTTTGACCATTTCAAAGATGCCTATAGAAAAATTTCCAAAGATGGAAAAGGGACCTAATAGGTAGGTAGGTAAATACTCCAAAGCGGTCCATAATTATAGCATCATGGACGATTTATATCAATCACCCGTTGCTATGTCCATATTGAAAGTACTGCAGTTGTGCCCAAAGCAACAGAAATCCATACTTTTCACCTTAGGTGCTATCGACCCTGCCGATATGTGCATGATGACTTTTGACTTAGACAAATCCACCCCTAGGCTTCCTTCCATGGTCGCCTTGCAAATACCAGTATTGGTCCAGAATATCACTGTTCACCGATGTGTCATTGACGAGGGTGCATTTACATGCATCATGTCAAAAAAATGTTTGGTAGAAGTTGGGTTATCCCGAACAAAAACCCTCGGTCATAACACTTCGAGCCTACGACGGACGTACCTCGACCCCCGTTGGCCTATACCAAAATGTCCCAGTTTTTTTAGCCTGCAAGACGTTCCACATAGACATTGAAGTCTTGGACACTCACCTAGATAACAACATACTCCTCGTGTGGATTTATATGTATGCCATGTCTGCCATAGCCTCCTCCATCTTCCGCATTATGATGTTCCCCCATGAGGATCGCATCATTATTGTAGAGCAGCTAACACACAGCGAGAAGCTTCCCTTAACCATCACAGATGTAATTCTACCCTATCTAGATACAGTTGCAAATGTTCTTTCATGGTACCAAGAATATGGCCTTGTCCAATTCAAACCGTTGTCCATCCTAGGGTCATTCCTAGGAGATCCTCCCATTATCCCTGAGGCATCGCTCGATGCCACAGGGGCCCTGGTGTGCACGATGTCAACATCAAGCACTGAGGTCAGTCAGGACATAGACTCAAGCAGTAACGACATTGAGGCATCAGCCACGGCAGCCTCTGTAGCCTACGCCGCCTCCCAAACCCCTTTCCTCTACCCCCCAGCTGGCTTTGTCTCCCAGTAGGTTTTGGCAACACTGGTATTACCCAACATGTCATTGGCATTCCCAGTTTGGTACCTCGTTCCCCCTTCCAGAACAGGAGCCACCAACGTTACTGCCATAGGGTTAAAGCCCCTCAGCCCCAAGGAGCCCCAACCAACCCAAGAAACAGTCGAGACCACCCCCACAAAGGAATATCCCATTGCGAAATCAGTTATCACGGCCAAGAAAACCAAAAATAGAGGAAAGAAGATGGTGACCACCGCCATTCAAAGGGAATCACCAGTGTGCACCATATGCGATGTTATAGGCCACCCTACCCACATATGTCCGTAGTTGAACGAGTTAAAACCACTCCTTGGCTCCGAAGCATACATCTCGATGCCACGTTCCTGTAAAAAGGAACCTGCCACCAAAGGTAAAGGCAAACCGTTGCGTACCAATCACGCATCTGCTCTCTGTGGAAACTATGGGCACTATACCCACCATTGTTCAGAGATACCATGATATAGGGACGCCTTACATGCGGTTGAGAGATCCTACCAAGAGGATCCCACCGCCCAATCGGTCGAAGATGAACCTCACGTCATCTTATACATGCAGGAGGAATGACACTCACCAGAAAGACAACCATTTGTCTCTACTTTCCCCCAAGCCACCATACACTAACCAAGTAAAAGGGAACCTAGTTGCCTCATCATCTTGAGTTATCAGGCGCTTCGATTAATACGGATGGCTTGGTCGGGTCTTTGACCTAAGGTCACCTAGGCAGCAGTAATTTGTATTCGGTTAGATCCTAGACGGGGGGTAGTAACTGGAAATGCCCCCTCCCATGATCTCAGTCTGGGGGCAACCATAATTGAAATCAAAACTAGGAGCCAAGTAACAACTCCCAAGGGAACAGAGGCGATGCCACACATTCGCACTCCCAAAAAAATAATTTTTCAGCGCTGGCAGATATGCACCCTCCCATCTTCCTTTTTTTTAAATCTCATGTCTTTTAATAATGTTTGATGAAAATAATATGCTTTCACTTGAGGTATTTTTTTTTGCAGGAAGAACCTACAAACAACTTACAACACCATCCACTAAAGGTTCCGGAGTAGGTATCATTCTACCCCCAGCATGATAGAGTCTCAGAAAACTTTGCATATCTTGAAAACATTTCTCCATCAAAAATAAACCATAGGGTCCTCATACCCGATCGTGTTTATCATCACCTCACCCTGCACATGATAAA
Source organism: Pinus albicaulis (assembly GCA_034641835.2). Taxonomy (NCBI): domain Eukaryota; kingdom Viridiplantae; phylum Streptophyta; class Pinopsida; order Pinales; family Pinaceae; genus Pinus; species Pinus albicaulis. Next base: position 30,696,931 of record CM076578.1, read on the forward strand.
CGTTCGTGTTGGTCGGTAGAGCCTCCCCTCCATGGCGCTCGTCACCCAAAGTAGACCATATATCACAGCACAAGTGATGCCATGGCCATACCATTTCAGTCCAGGAAGCACCTCGTGCCCATCCATTCATCATGCATAAGGTCAATTTTACCATTCAAACTCAAACCCCCTTCCCGGATGACCAGGTTGTACAAGCAGATTGAGAGAGCACCTTCGCGCATCGCATTTGACCCACCATACCTCCATCAGCATTATCCCATTTGCGACACTCCTCCATCCACTTCATCAACCTCGCACATGAGACCAACCAATGGGACCCCCACCCCCAGAAAAACACCGTCCTCACACCTTCAGTGAGTGAATCCTTTCATGTTTCAGGTTACCCGTCTCTGTGTTTTGTAGAAACCAAACCTCATTATTTTATTCTTTTGGTAAGTGTACAAAGACTACAAACGATGCACTTCACCGCCTAGCCCTCATATTTCATCTTTTCACCCATGGCAGCAATCCCTCATTCCCCATGGTCAGAGTATTTCACCCCCACGTATGCACCATCACAATATTCATAGCCGGTTCATACTCGCCCTGGAAGTCCTACTCACTGTAGGGATTTTCCCTTTAGAAATAACTATGACTGCTGCCAAGCTGCTAAAGTATACTCTGACCTCGGGCCACTGAATCCCCATCATTTAGTCACCTCTCACCATCATGCCTATGTTAAACCCATCACATCTAGGTCCTCGACCCCTCAGGTCAATGACCCATGGTTTGGTTAAGGCTTCCTTTTTGTCGACCTTGACACCTCCTTTCCAAAAAGGAAGCGGTACCTTGGATCACCTCTCCCCATGCAAAGGGGTATCCTGGGGTGGCACTTTGGGAGACATCATTGTCCACAGATGTCATCGATCCTCCTGACATTCGACTACGACAAAAGCTTTCATGTCAATATGGTATCATACCTTACAACCATTTCACTTTGATTAAGATCTGTCGAAGACCTGTGCCTCCATCAGCGTCTCTGTCAATAATGCTTACACAGGGAGGTCCCAGTGTACATATGTGTACATTGCGCAGCTAGATGCAATACCAAGTTTATGCATATGGGTACCACATTCCACCTATCGTCAAATTAAAAACGCCCCTAAGGGCGTCAGCAGTCATCGTCAACAACTGCCAACATCACTACCACGGTAGTGATGTAGACAACACATGTATCTATCAATTTTGTTTAACTAGTCATAGCGCCTCGTTGAAATTTTGTATATATGTTGTATATTTTGTTTGCTTGCAGGAGTCCCTTGGGCCATGGTCATATAGGAAATGGTGCAAGGTGTTTTCAATTCTAAGATTCACGCAGGCCTCTCTCTCTCTCTCTCTCTCTCTCTCTCTCTCTCTCTCTCTCTCTCTACACATGATACATAAAAGAAAATATAATGTATTTCGGCTATACAGTCCTTCCTAGACCTCACACATTAGGGGGCAACTGTTAACACTCGAAAATCGTATAACATAAGATGTTTTTAATTAATGTCAAGCCTAAGGATTTATAGGACAGGAACACATTATGGAATCAAGAAGTATTTAAAATCTCTAAGGTTTTGAGAAAATCATATTTGAACTAGTCTTAAATGCTAAATTGTGCGCTTAATCATTCGATAAGAGCGCCTTTTGCGCACCTTTTTGCCCGATAAGCATGCATTCCTGGAAATGGAAAAATGTCACTTTCCGGGACCACACAAAGCAAAGGAAAGTTACTCCTTATATGAAGTCGCCTAAGGACAACCACCAACGCTTCCTTAGATAGTATGTGAGCACACAAAGGAATATTTGGAGCACACAATGGAATCATACCTCTCCCTTGGATCACCATCCATCATGTACCAAGGGAGGGAAGGAGGATTTGAAATCCCCTACATAAGGCCATCAAGAGATGAAGAAATGGTGATCACATTGTTATGCTGGCCAGAACTGCCCAAGGAATACTAGTAGTGTGTGATCGGGAGCTGGAGATAGAGGGGACTCGATTTTTGGCCACCCAACAATCCTAGTCCATCACAGTGGAGAGAGAGGGAGACTGCACCAGAGGCAGAGCTTGGAAACCAACATCCTTACATCGGGACCTAAAGCCATTGCCTAGGGGCCCTTTGGCAAGTGGGTAAAATTTGTTCTCCATTTCAAACGTTTAATAAGAAGAGGCCTTTGAGCCCTCATTTGCATTATTATCATTTTGACTCTCTTCAATAGCTTCTGTATATTTGTGTTTTAATTTTTAGTTTACTTTGAGCATACATTCGCATATTTTTTCCTCTAAATTATATGCTTTTGAACTCCACCACTTTCCACCTGTGACCAATAGTTTATAGGGGTAGACCACACCCCTTAAAATGGTGCAATTTTGTACACTCGTGCCTCAAATCCACCAACACAACCATCGCTGGGAATGGTTGAATATGGTTGATCATCGTTGACTTCTATTTATTTTGATTGATCATGGTTGACAGTAGAGACATCGTCCATGGTTGACTAAATTTAGCCATGATTAACCATTATTTACCTGTTTTACTATAGAGATATGGATTGACCATGAATAGGGAATTGTAACATATTCAACCAAAAATATCTGCATTGACCATAATGGATGACCATAATCAGGCATAGAGACCTTGGCTGACCATGTTTGACCATTATAGAAATCCTTGACTCTGGTTATCGATGAGGAGTCTATAGAACTTGAAATGTTCTTGGTTAACCATGGTTTACCAAAGCTAACCATGTTTATCATGGTTGACCACGGTTGATAATGGTTGACCAAATTCAACCATATGGACCTCGATCTTGGTTCACCATAGTTGATCATGGTTACCGATATTCAACCATGCATGATAATGGTTGACTATAATCAACCATATGTACCTCGATCTTGGTTGACCATAGTTGATCATGGTTACCGATATTCAACCATGTATGATCATGGTTGACCATAATCAACTATGATCAACCATACTTGACCATGGTTGATCATGGTTGGCCATGGTTAACCATAGAGACAATGACCATGGTTAACCATATTTAAACACAGTTAATCATGGTTGACCATAGAAATATTGGTTGACCATTATATCCATGGATGATGATGCTTAACCATGGTTGATGGCGGTTCAACACTGTTGTTCATCGTTGACAATGGTTCACATTAAATGACCATCATTGATCATGGTTGATCATGGTTAACCATGGTTGACCAAATTCAACCAGAAAGACATGAATCATGGTTGATGAAATTCAATCATGATTAATCATGGTTGACCTTGGTTGATCGTGGTTGACCATAGTTCACAATAGAGTCATTTTCCATGGTTGATCATGGTTAGTCGTAGAGACAGTGATTAACCATTAATAGGGAATTGTGTTTGAATGAACTTGAGGAGTGATGACTACCAAACATACTCTGAAATAGTCAATTGTATTAGTAAATGTGTTTGACTAATGTAGTAATGTTGCATTGCAACATTGGATAAATTTCAATGTGTAACATTGCGACAATGTTTCTTACATTGCAACATCTAATAGATTTCTTTACCATTCGAGCATCACAACATATTTAATTATCAATATTAATCAATAATATTAATAGGAAATTATTTCTCACTAAAGCTAAATATTGTTGATTTCTAAACACAATCAAACATAGTCAAGGGGTCACCCACATTCTGAAATGTGGTTGACCAAATGTTGTAATGTCACATTACGATGTTAGAAACATTTGTTTACAGTTCCAATTCTAATATATTTATATTAATATTAACATATTTATTTAAACATTTTTAAATTATTGGTTCATGTTATTGTGTGTGTGTGTGTGTGTGTGTGTGTGTGTGTGTGTGTGTGTGTGTGATCCTCTAGACTTGAGGAGCCAAGATCGAGGGACATTTAAGTCATCAAAGTCACCCGGGGATCGCACCCGACGTGGGCCACAAGAGTCCTTAGCTCACTTGATTTTTTCGCAAGTCCTCTCCACCTAGCACAGGAAATAACCACCCCTCGTGACGTTTCATCTTTGGTCACCTTGCTCCCCAAGCCCATCCTCAACACGCTATGCTAGTGAGATATGACTTTTATATAATTATTTTAATTAATATATTGTCAAGCATTTTAAATAATTTTATTAAATATTTTAATTAACTTAATATTACTATTAATTAAAATGAAAGTATTAAATTTAAAATTTAATGTTTATTGTAATTGAACATTTTTATATAAATGTTTTAATTAATATATTGCCAAATGTTTTAATTAATGTTCTAAAACATTTTATTATTTTTATTAATGTTATCAATGTTTCATGTAATGTTAAAAATTAATTAATTAAAGTTAAAATTAATTAATGTTAATGTTTTAATTAATTAATATTAATGTTAATTATTGTTTTAATTATTTAATTAATTAATGTTTGATTAATTGAGGACTCCTTTGATTGAATAAGGTCGATTATTGTCAAATACACTAAACATATTGTTGATCTAGATGTTGTCATATTTGACTATATTTGACTAATGTCATTACCTATTATAATTATGTATTAATTATTATTTTTTAATTATGCATTAATGTTTTAATTACTATATCAATATATTAATGATAATAAATTGGTAAATTAATATTATTATTAAGTATTATTAATTCATTTCTTTAAACATGTTTAAATTAATGTTATTAAATCTTTTTAAATAATTTTTTTAATCAATATATTGTCAAAAAATGTAATTAATGTTTTAAAGTTAAAAACATTTAAGTATAATTCCAACATATTATTATTATTATTAACCAAATCAAATTAAAAACCCAAATAATTAAATTTAAATTTAAATTTATTCAATTTAAAATACAATTTACTCATTTCCACTAATGAAACATATTTTTTTAATGCTTATATGGTTAAAATATTATTAAAATGAATTATAAATTTATAATTTATTATTATTATTTTCTATAATAATAATTTAATAATATAATATAATCATGTTAAAATAATTATTATAATTTAATCTTACAATTTATTATTCTATTAAAATAATTTTATTATAATTTAACCTTAAAATTATCACTTACATGAAAATTGTGTGATAATGAAACATATTATTATAATTATTAACCAAATCAAATTAAAAACCCAAATATTTAAATTTAAATTTAAATTTATTCAATTTAAAATACAATTTTCTAATTTCCACTAATGAAACATATTTTTTTAATGCTTATATGGTTAAAATATTATTAAAATGAATTATAAATTTATAATTTATTATTATTATTATTTTCTATAATAATAATTTAATAATATAATATAATCGTATTAAAATAATTATTATAATTTAATCTTACAATTTATTATTCTATTAAAATAATTTTATTATAATTTAACTTTAGAATTATCACTTACATGAAAATTGTCTGATAATGAAACATCATTATTAACCAAAACTTTCCGTACACCAAAAGTTAACACTCAAACAATAAATATGTGATAATGAAACATTATTATTAACCAAAACTTTTAATACACCAAAGTTAACGCCCAAACAATAAATGCTCTCAGGATAAACGTTGAGCTGCTCATTAATTGAACCATATAATGAACCATTAAGAGCGCTCTCGAGAGAAACGTTCGGCTGCTCATTAATTGAATCATTAGGAGCGTAGTTGAATGCATGGCTTTACATTACATTGTTGTATTTAAAACTGCCACCTCCAGCAATAAATCCACCACCAAGAAGATCATAAATATGGACACGCTGAAAAGATCCCCTCATAATTCTCATATTTTTATGGCTGGTCCATTGCTTTAATGTCTGCAAACACCATAACCAAGAGCCCAAACGCCTCTACAAACACTATAACCAATATGCCCATAATGTCATAATGTCTGTGTGTCAAAGAATTTTCCATTGCTTTAATTCCTTTGCGTTCATGCCTTTGACTGCCAAGTCTATTAAAAAAACGTTGTGCCAAATCTCAACGGTATTGCCTCACAACTAATATGAGAGATGGAGGTCAAAGAGTATCTTCCTAGAGTTGGAATGCATATGTCCTAAAGCTTGCTAAATAAATCCTTGCAAAGCCAAGTTAGAGCCACACCATCCAGTCTTTTTGAAAGTATTTCATGCGGCATTTTAACAATTCAGTCATGCTTGGGTACACAACGCACAACAATTCACTTCATAAACTAGGGCAACGCACTTCATAATATAACAATTCATTTCAATTATAATATATCAATGTAACTCTATAGTATATAATGCACTAAATTCAATTTATTTGATATATATTTTTCTTTTACCAAAGGAAATTATGAAAATAATCCAAAAGGTTTTTAATGGATAGAAGCACATACTCTAGAGAAAGCTTGTAAGATATATTGGACTATCATTGCAAGACCGATTGAATGTGGAGGTTGTGAATTATTGATTTAGATAATTTCAAGAAGTATAATTGCATTAGTTGAGTGATATATGATCACATGACAGTCACAATTTTCTTTTTACATCTAATGAAACTAAAACTATATTATAATTTAAAACTACAATTTATTATTTATTCATTATATTTTTTAAATAATATGAAATTATAATTATTGTTGATTATTATACATCAGTTAAACCTTATTAATCATTGTAGATTTGTTTGTGCAGGTGGATACATTACTCAATGAAGTCTACATTAAGGAAGTCCAAATAGGTAGCATCAAGAATAATTTAATAAAAAAATATTTTGTTCTTTATACTTAGTAGCATGCATAGGCAACTACTACTCCATTATCCTTATAATAATTTAATAATCTAATATTATAATATAATTGTATTAAATTAAATTGTATTATAATAATTTTATTATAATTTAATCTTAAGGTTTATCTTTTATATGGAAATTGTGTATAATGAAACCTTATTATTAACCAAAGCTTTCAATACACAAAAAGTTAACACAAATGGTACAACAAAAAGTATAATTGCATTAGTCAAGTGATATATCATCACATGATAGTCACAATTTTGTTTTTATGAAACCTAAAACTATATTATAATTTAAACCTACTATTTATTATTTATTCATTATATTGTTTATATAATATGAAACTCTAATTATCTTTTATTAACATACATCATGTCAAATCATTGTATTTATTTGTGGACTTCGATACATTAGGGAAGGAAGCTAAATGGATAGCAGGGACCCTCAATACCCAACAACAACATTTTTTTCAAAGTAATAAAAAATCAATCCAAGAATAATTTAATAAAATAATATTTTGTTCTTTACAGTAACCCACAAGGGGCCATACATTTGAATGGCATGCATAGGCTACTACTAGGGTAATGGAGTGGAGGAAAATTTTTTAAATGCACACTTGCCAAGCCATTAAACATGTATACGTTTGAGAATGTGAACAGTTATAAGTTTCAAAAGTTGCAATGCATGTTTTATAAGTTTTTTTTTTTTAATTTCAATTCTAACTAATTAGCATAAGTGGTTATCAACAATAGGCACAGTAAATTTTTAATCATGTTTTGTAAAAAATTAATTTAAGTATGGTTTAAACATATAATTTATATATGAAAAAAAGTTATCACTTTTAATTTATTTAATATACTCGCATCATCCAATTTACACCATCCAATTAAAAAGATTAATTAGAAAAATAATTGAAGTAGCCTAATTACGATGTATTTCAAAGTTTCTTCTCAGAGAAACATTATAATTAAGATGATAGAAACATTATAATTAAGATGAGGGTAGAAAGGACTTAATGGTGCTATTCATCTTTAGTTGTGTTTTGCATAATTGTTAGCTGAAGAAATTGATAAACTTACGCCAGTTAATTTAAATTTAAATTTTTTATTCAACCAGTTTTACTATGAAGAAAGCCACCGAAAATCACGCATAATTTGGAAGTCCTTAAAATTCTTCAACTTGTATGCATCCCTAGAAATTACAAGTACGTTAAGCACGGTTTATTGAGTGAAACAAGGAACCGTTTTATTTATCCAGTACTTATATTCCATAGATGAGTCTTTTTATGAATTTTCATTTGTCATTATAGGAACTTTCGATATGTGTCCAAAAAAATATATTTGGATTTTTATAACATACGAGTGGATGTTAGTATTAATGGTTTTTTTAGCTAAATCCCTTGGCTAATGGGAAGTTACTAAGTCAATTTTTCTCCACATTTTTGGTGTTAGGCTATGCTAATACAGAATATGATCTTTTAGGGTGGATTTGTTTAGATACTTTTTTGGAAATAAAACATAAGAATGGATATTATAATCATAATTCTACTTAATCTCAAATCAAAGCATTGAAACTATATATGAAAATCAAATATAGTGAATAAATTTATATTTTTAGTTTTCGTGGATCAAAATGAGTGTGGCTAAGAAATCTATATTTTTAATTTTTATTTTCATTTTATTGAACATTGTAATATCAAAGAACATGTTGGTTGTACAATTTAATGTTTTTTTTGGCTTATGAATAAATGGATAGAGAGAGTCTCAATTATACAATTAGATGATTTTTTTAAGGTTTTTTCCATTTTTTTTAATGATATGCAAGATATTAGAAAGTGTTCTCATTACATTAAATTTGATAGATCTCTTATCAACATTTAAAAGTGTTGACATCTAAAACGATTATGTGGATGAGAGTGATCCACACCTAAACAAACTAGCTGGATTCCTTGTTATCTTTGTTTTGATATTTTTTTTTTAATTCATGGTTATTTTACTCAATAATTTTAAAATAGCCTATATTATAATAAACACATTGTGAACTAAATTATCTAAAAATGTTTCCTTGAATCCTAATTTTGAAAAAAAAAAAAATCAATAAACAATTGTGAAACCACTTCTTATTCATAATAAATATTTACATTTTTAAATTTATTTATAATTTTTATTTTACATTTTACAATGCCTTTGATTATGGTAAATTGATGACAATCATTATGAAAATGGATAATTTTATTAAAAAAAATTATAATATTGCATGTAACTTTTGGCTTCATTTCAAAAATTTTGAACTCTCACTGAAATACATTTCAAAAATTTTGAACTCCCACTTAAATATATTAACCGGTGATACTTTTACAATGAGATGTTTATTCAAGGGTAAAGTGATATTTGAAACCAACTTCTTGAACACCCTCCAATGTAATTGATGATGATTAAATAAGACTTTTTTGAAATTACACTATTCTAAGCATAACCTTGATAACCATAACCCTAAATTCAACTTTAAATACGGAAAAACCAAGATCAATGACTTTAATGGCTTTCTACACAACTAAAATCTAATTAATTTGGTTTCTATTAAATCACTTACCATTTATGATTTTGTGTCTACATAGATAAAACCTAGTTAATTTGGCTTCCATAAAATCATTTACCTTTGTGTGGAAATTCTTAGATGCAAAAGAAATTTTATTCTATAGGATAAACTGAAGGGACAATTGTAAGTAAGTGTTGAATGAATGAAGGAATTTTAATGTTGTCCACGAGACCCAGCGGTCTAAGGGACATATTCTCCAAACCAAAAAAGACATCACAATCTCAATTTTCCCTCTAAAACAACCCTTTTGCTATGGATCTTGATCAAAAAAATTGCAGTTTTATGAAGCGTTGCTTCCTCAGATAGTTTGCTCAAATTGTCCACCTTTAGATAAATTTCAAACTGATTATGAATGTCCTCATAATCCACACATTCCATGATGAAGTATCATTCAATTTTTATCCCTCCTGCCCTATAGAAGATAGAAGTTCTTTTTTCCACTATTCCTTGGGGGTTTTCCATCTACTTGTTTCACACCTAATATGGTGAGATCTAGTCCTTAATTGTTTTATTAAAATTTTAGCCTTTCCCTTGATAGTGCCACTCAAATAAGTCTTTTCATCGTGTGATTGAGATGGGTTAAAAAATTTACATATAGCACTTTTTTTCTGCTAACCTGTTTTTCCCACATGGCAGTCCTAAATTTTCCAAGCAGCCAATTTTTTATCTCCTCTTTAGAATTAAGAAAATATTTCCAATTAATTACCCATTTTCTCCTCCACTTGTCATTTTTCTTCCTCCAAGTTTTCTTTGTATGCTTTAGCTCCTATGTGTTGGAAAATGTAACTAGGTTCGGTCTTCATTATTGTACTTGAAGTCAAAATGTAATTTATTTGTCAAAATAAAGTGAAAAGGATTTTTATTAAATTGAATTATTAAAGCATGGGTTTCATTCTTGGGTCATTTGTATTAGGTCAAGCCTCCATTGTAGGCTTTAGGGTGTTGTGAAAGTCAATTCTTTTACTAATTAAAGACTCATCCATCATCAAGTCAACCTCTTGAATGACACCTTCAATTCGGCCTCAAAGAAACTTAATAAAATGGACCCATGTTGGCCTACAACAAATACACAACTATTCATGATTACATGTCGACCTATTACAAGGAGAAACTACTATATATACAAGCCTAAGTAACTTGCATAAAATAGGGAAGCACAAGTTCAGATCTCATTTGAAATCTAATTCAGTTATTACATAAGTAATCGCAATCAGGAAGCTTAGATTGTTTAAGTGCTATCACAAGGAAATGAGCTTGGTTTGGTTGCTAGATGAACTTCACTGATATCACAGAAAACCATTTTCGATCATATCATAGTTTTGGGCTATCACATTGAATACATATCGGTGTTATCTTAGTAAGGAGTTTTCAGTGCTATTGTAATAAGAATATTTGGTACTATTGATCATAGGAATGTGGGTTACAGTGAAGATATGAACTTACAGTGACAACAAAACTCACATATATCTTAGTGAGGAGATTCGATGAGGAGTTCAATGAAGGTCGGTACTTGTGTAAGGAAGAAGTTCAGTACTTAGTGACATCACAACGATAATAATTTGGTGCAAGCATGGAGGTGAGGTTGACTTGATGGATGAAGGTAGTCTCAAGTCTAGAGTGTAAGAGTCATGGTTGTCTCATTTTTTTAATCTACTTAAGGAAGAATTTTGTGACTGGGTTTTCTCCTCGAGAAGGGGCTTTTCCTTGCAGCATGCCTATATCTTGTGTTCTCTTCTTTTGTTTTTTGGAATTAATATTTATGATAAGAAAAGACAATGAAGAAATTTAATACTAATAATTAAAACATCATAATTTAATGTCATATTAAGGGAAATAGTTTTAACAACCACCTCTATGGATTTCCCAACACTCTATAATAATCATCTTGGGCCAACAATGTGCATCCATGCTTTCCACCTTTTTAAATAACTTAAAAAATGAATGATTGTTTAAAGCCTCCATCGGGAACATTCTAGCCTCATCTATTAGGATCTCATATGAGACAGTTGATTTTACTTTGAGGTTACTAATGGTTAAGTTCTTTTGAATTCTTTCTAGTTTTCTCCACTTGTGATTTGACATGTTTCTCCATCAAAATTCGCATCCAAAGAGGACAACTAGGGTAACCAACACTCCAAAAAGACCTTTATTGGTTTTCTAGTCCCATAATTATGATTTTTTCATATGTTCTGAAGAAGGTAAGAATATCTCCGACCCCCTTAGATCATTTTAGTTATTCATGTTTCCTAGCTAAGCCTGTTGTGAAAAATAATTCCTAGGTACTTGTAATCTTCCACTATATCCAAGGATTTTTTTCTCAAATATAAAGCTAACCTATTGCTTTTTCTTCTTCAAAGATAATTTCATGACTTTGGTTTTGCTAGTGTTCATTTACATTCCAACCTCTTGATAGAATAGCTCTAAGGCCTTCAAATTCTCTCTCAAACCATGAGCAAATTTTTCAATTAGGATAAGATCATCAACATACAAAAGTTGCTTCACCACATAACGTGCTAGTTAAGTACCCTCTCCACTGGTGTTGTTTAGCCATTCTTCCACCTTATCAATATAAATACCAAATAGAGTGGGGGAAAGGGGGAAACCTTGCTTGACTCCATTTTCACTATCAAAGAATTCTGAAAAACCCTATTTAGTTCTAATTTTTTCACTAACTTTCTCATAAATTTTATTGAAAACAACTCTATGTTTATTTTTTTGTAGCATGGGAGGTACTTCAAGCCATAGGGTTCAGGTTTTTGAGGGAAAAGTGCCAAAAGAGTCACTTGTGGGCTTGGAACCCATTCTTGGGGTTTTTCACCCATCGAGATTTGGGCCAAAACCATGAGGAGTTTGAGCATGAGAAAATATGAGGTGATAGATTTTGGCAGGGTGATTCCAACGCTTCGAAAATAACCCAAATGAGAGTTCTATAACTTGAGTTATGAATTTTTGAAGTTGAAAATTAATTGTTGGACAAACAAGTCATGTCGGCTTGGTCCAAAAGTCATGTCTCTTCATATAAGTCGTGGAGCCATATTATGTGTATAAATAAGAGGTGTGTGAGAGTCATTTTAGCATCCATGGACATCAAACTACCATCATATTATCTCTGAACTGGCTGCAAATTGGAGGAAAAATCGTGAAGGTTAAGGGTTGTTTTGGGCTTAGTTTACCCACATCACAGGTCTGAAGTGACTGTTGGATTAAGTCGCATTACAGAGTGGTCAAAAAAGGTTTGTGAGGGTGTGAATTGTTCCGTGGAGGTTCTTTTTGAAGGCTGCAGGGACTAGTGCCAATTTAGGGGTTCGAGAGGCCTTTTCAAGGGGTGTTGAAGGTTTTTGAAGGGTGGTGCAGAGGTATGGAGCAATTCTAGGAAGTGTGGAAAGGAATGAGAGGCTTAGTCTTATCCCATAGTCATCCTAAGGTAGATTCTTCATCACTAAGAGCCATGAATAGCAAGGACGAAACTTTGTATGAGTTATGGAATGAGGAATAAGGAGTTGTTATAGTGTGTGTTCAGCCCTAACTAGGACCAGACTTGCATTATAGGGATTCAGTCCTAAGACTGAGGTATGATATGATGTATTTTGTGTTTTTATGGTTTTGGATCATGTTCTAGGTTGGAAAGAATTGTGTGTAGCATGTAGTAGCTGTTATCACCCTGTAATTTGTAATATTGGCAAGACCAAATGAAGGAGGACAACATAAAACCACTTTGGAGTCCAAGACCTAGCCTTCCTAGACTCAGAGAGGGATCTCTCTACTTTTATGATTTAAATTGAGGATTATAAGTGCTGATATTAGGCTAGTTACTGTGATGTGGGTTTTTTTGTTTAATTGATTGAGTTGGTTGGATGAAGAGGTCTGCAGGGACTATTCCGTTGGGCTATGAAGTCATAAAGGCTAAATTGTGCATCAAATTTTCAAGGGCATTCATAGGGCAAGCTAACTATGCAGATTGGATCTTACTAGCAATGTGAAATAGGAAAGGAGAAGGAGATTAAGGTTCAACATAAATGCAGAGCAGACCATCTCTGGATTATGCATTCAGGTCTTAGATGAAAGCATTAAGATAAAAACACAGACAGAATTAAGGTTCTCTCTTAGAAAATATTAATCTAAATTTTCTATTTTTAAATCAAATAAATCGATGCATAACATGGAAGGACAGAGGAAAAACATTAATAAAGAGGAAATAACATCACCATTAACATAGCTCAAGAATCCTGTGAATGGTCTCTTATTATTGATGCCCAGCTCAAGAAGTTACAGAGTTCCAATACTTCTCACAATGCAAGCTTCAGCATGGTCCAATTTTCCAACCCTTGATACTTCTAAGGCATGTAGTATTTATCTAAATACTAATGTGGTTTCCTTATATTACTTGGAAACCTTTCATTTATTACAATTTAGCAGAAAATGGACAAGTGTAGCCATGCAAGGCCTGATCAGAAATCTCTGACATGAACACCGCCTCTAGAATTAAATTTGGGAAACTCTTCATAGATCCAAACGCTTCAATAGATCCTCGGAAGATCAAACAATAAGATTCAAAGTGCTGTGATGGTCACGAAGAGGTAACTAGTGGTGGCTCTGACATTTGGCCCTGCTCTTCAGAAAACTGGCATTGGGTAATTAAGTCTGGTGCAGCACTAGCTACTTTTCAGCGATTAGTGACTAAGCGGATGTGCTTTGCTGCCTTTTCCGCTTCTGCCATTATAACATAACAATTTTGTAAATACGCCTTTCCCGACTCAACCTTTGGTGTCTCTTTGCTACCCAAGTCCTTTTTGCCATATTTAACTTTATTTCTTCATAAAATGATGTTCAAACCTCATATGCCTGACTTGACCCTTTTTAAACAAAACATCGTAAAAAACCCGTGTATCCAGACCTGAAAATATTTAGATTTTAGTTCTAAATATTATTACATCCATATAAAATTGCACATCGCATGTTTTAGAGTTTAATTTATAAGAAATGGAATCGGCGATCTGATGCGAAGTACAGAGATGATGTGGCAGGTAAGGTGGGACCAAAACATAACCCGCAGATCGCAAATATTTAATATGAAGCAATAGAGGTAAACTCTAAAAGATGTGAAGTGTGAAGCATGGAGGTAACTCTAAAAGATGTGAAGTGCAAAGCGCGGAGGTAAAATCTAAAAGATGTGAAGTATGAAGCGCGGGGAGGTCGGAGTGACATGGAGGGAAGGTGGCACCCGACTACAGCCTACAAATTGCAAAATTTAAGTTTTTATTATAAGTGTCAGAGGCTAACTACTAAAACATGCGAAATGCGATTTGTGTTGTCAGATGATGATGTTGCAAGGAGGATGGAGCCCACTGCATTAGCAAAGTTATAAAGCGGTGAATGATTTCAGCAGTACGGTAAAGTTTATGATGTTCCATACTATATGTAAATGTATTTCAATGAATTTAAAACGACTGTGAAGTGAGGGGCAGAGCTGTTGTGATGGGGCCAACCAAATCACAAGTTATAAAAAATACATTTCGGGCGTTTCAAACAGTAAGTTAAAAACTGTAAGATGCGATATCGCACATTAGCGATCACAGATTTTAATGTTTGGTAGAATAGAATAAGCTGTAATTTGTCAAATGCGATGGATGGTGGGGGAATGGTGATGTGTCAGGGAGATGGCCCCACTTTAATCGCAATCGGGGAATAGGGAAAATGCAGAGGTAAAACAATGATATATTGGTGAAAAAGGAAAAGTATAAAGATAAAGCAGAAAGGAGGAGAAAGGTAAAGTTTAATGAATTTTTAAGGGAGATAAGATGAAAAGGAAGTGTGGTGGATGAATGGGTACCACTTCATCGCATATCGTATTTCGTCGGCTTTAACATTTACCCATGCGCCCA
This sequence comes from Pinus albicaulis, assembly GCA_034641835.2. Classification (NCBI taxonomy): domain Eukaryota; kingdom Viridiplantae; phylum Streptophyta; class Pinopsida; order Pinales; family Pinaceae; genus Pinus; species Pinus albicaulis. The sequence goes on from CM076578.1 coordinate 30,712,200, forward strand.
TCCTGTAAAACTTGCGATCTACGATTGTGATTGAATATTCGTCACTAATAGTTTCTCAGATCCAACGGTCCTCACTGCTCCCTTGTAGTGGTTTCCCAACCCTGTTTGTTTGGTTGTGCCCTCTCAATTATTAGTTGTTCGTAGAATACTTGTCCCGCGTTCATGACTTGACCAGCTTTAGCATTCACGACTCGACCCAAATGTGCGCACAACTTGACCCAATCCCGTTCAAGACTCTACCCTTGTTTTTTTTCTACCTTAACTGCTTCTTTGTTGCCTTTGCTTCCTTTGATTCTAATGTTGCTCCCTTTTTAACTATTAAATTTTGGTATTAATAGTTGAAGTAGGGGTTTGAAAGAAATAAGGTGTAGAACTTTAGATCATGGAGGAAATGAGGGGCATATAGGGTGAATGAAATTGAATGAGGACGGAGATGAAGTTAGATCACCATCACACCTTATCAGCAACACTTTCGTCCTTCTTTTCTGAAAATAAATGACAACCATGGAATATCATTTTCAGTCATGACAAAATCTAAGAAATAATCAGTCACCTGGTGATACTTTGAAATATAGGGGTCTAATAGTTCCTCCAGCTGGGGATGGAAGCTCCTTCAAGAGGTGTCAAGAACACTGTAGACTAGTAGCCTAATCCATTGGGTTGAACCCACAACTTGTATTTTTATCTTTCAGGAAACTTAGTGACTAGAAACTAGATGTTCCTCCTGACTTTGACTAATAAAAATAGACCACATGCATGGCCAACCAGATTATTAGCATAATAAAATCTGAACTGAAACTAAAATTCAACTTATCCACTACAATCCATCAAGCTGAAAATACTTATGCACCTTAAAGACTTGAATGGTGAAACCAAAACTAAGCTAGAACTGAAGTCTAAAACATACTGATTTGAAAACGAGAGCAATTTAAAACTAAAATTTGAAATATGCTCAGAGTGTTGAGCTTATTTTCACACCTACCTACCCTAATCTAACTTTGAGATAATATATATACTAAGTGAACTCCTTTCTCCAATGCAACCAATCAAGTAAATTGCTACATGAGTGATTCTTGTTCACTTTTTTTACTAGGCTAAAAAACAAAGGGCCACTCCCACCTTACTTACCTTTGAACAACAGTGCTCAAACTTTTCTTTAAACTCTGCAACAAACTGTCCCTGGCATAGGATACTCCTTCTTTAGATGATTCTAAGAAACCAACAAAAGGATCTTGGAACAATACCTGGCCTTGAGGATTTAAATAACAAACTTCATCTAGGGTTGCTCCTGGTTCCACTTTGTCATGCTCAGGATCCTTTTGAATGAGAATATTTGCATATTATTCATGGTCATATGACATGGCATCCTCATTATATACCACTATTTTTTCATCAATATGGCTGAATTATGTTCGAAGGCCATCATTTTGATGAATAGGAGCACTTTTCAGCAAATAAGCCTTCTTGAGAAGGTAGAAAAAAATCACTATCAATATTTTCTTTTGTTTCTTCATGAGAAAACACTTCAGTACATAAATCACCAGCAGAACAAATAGAAATAATATCCTCATTACATAAAACTTGAGAGGTTGGCTTCATGCTTAGAATCTAATTAATTTCTTCTTTAGTTAAAGGAGGAGGCGGTGTTTGTTTTCTTTGGATTGGACAACAATTGTTTTCTTTCTCTTGTGAAGACTCATCATGAGGTTAAATTTCTTCATTAGCCTCACACAAAAGAGCAGATGAATTATCATTTTTTCCCATAGAGAGATCTTGTGGATCTTCTTTCATTTCTTGATTTCTTTCATTTTCAACTAACTTCTCTTGGTTGTCATGACAATTAACCTGAGAATGAAATTCATGAATTTCTTCTAAGAGATCCTCAGGATTCCAATTTCCCAAATATTCATCAATATTTAGAAGGTATTGTATGAGATCCTCAGATTTCTCACAACAATTTTCAGCTAATGATAAAGATGGAGAATTTTCTTTCTAATGATCATAAAACACCTTGTGAAAATCTTTTAAAGAAAACAAACTACCAGGGTTCATACCTTCATACCATTCCCTTGCTTTCCCTTCTAATGTTACCATGAACATCTTCATGAGGCAATCCTCATGCAATTTGACTTTCAACCTCCATGAGTGTATACAAAATTTAATAAGATGTAAAAAAGAATCATCAACTTTCTCATCTTGAAAAATAGGAATATTTTTGTCCCAATTTACCTGAGCCATTTTGTGTGGGAATCTAGGAATGTGATCTCTGTCCATTGGAGCATACCTGCATTTTATTCTTGTATCCATATTTTCAATCAGTCAGAGAGTGGGGTCACTGTATATTCACAACCAACTAGATTCTTCTACCAGTGGAGTCTTTAGGTCAACGAAAAATTGTGGAGTCGCTAAGTGGATGATTTCAACTTTCTTGTGTCTGACTATTGTCCACTATCAATGTTAGAAAATTTATATATTACAGAGCAATGGAACAAATAAAATATATGTGAAAACACAAACACAAGCAACACATAAAACCAAAGAGACACATATATACGTGGTTCACCCAGTTTGGGCTATGTCCACCATGAACAGCCAATCCTTCCTTTCTATTATCCAAAAAAATGAAGAGACACAACCTACAACAGATCCATTGTAATATCCTTTGTTCTCTCTCACAATCTCCCTATCTGTTTCTCGCTCTGAGAGTACACATACAATACGAAGCCGCAATACAATACCCTCATACAAAGTGAGGGGTTTCCTTTTAGGGAAAAAAACCCTAAGCTAGAGATAGCTTCTACCATGAGATCATCTGCCTAATGAATGGCCCAAATTGACTAGAAATTACTATACTTTTACAAGGAAAATTTACATCCATTTTTAGCTTCAGCGGCGCTACCACCGAAACCCCTGCTGGGGGACTGCTGGCCCTTGAACCCCCCAGCCAAGGGGGCAGCCGCCCCCCCCCCCCCCGGTGCACCCCCCCGCTACAAGGGTGTATATTTTTCCTGGGGTATACATCTAGTTGAAAATAAGGATCTCTGAATCAGGACGAAAATCAGGCTCCACACCCAACAATCTCCCACTTGGAGACTAATTGTAGCAACTCCACCGTTGCTTCATTTGTTGGACAATGACTCCTATTTGGACCTGGATGTTTCTGATCTTCATCGTCATTCTTGAAGACAAATTTAAACTGAGCATATTCTCAGTTTCTCCCTAGTTACAACTTTTGTTAGCATATATGTAGGATTCTGGCTAGTGTGTATCTTTTCCAGCTTCAACTTCCATCTTCCAATACTGACCATATGAAATGGTACTTGAGTTGTATGTGTTTAGTTCTAGAATGAAATGTTGAGTTCTTTGCAAGATGAGTGGCACTTTGGCTATCACTCTATAATGTGCCCATATCATGCTTCTTATCCAATTCATCCATAAACCTTTGTAACCAGATCATTTCTTTACTAGCCTCTGTAGCAGCAACATACTCTGCTTCTGTTGCTGAAAGTGCAACAACACTTTTCATTTTTGAAACCAAAGTGACAGTTGTTCCACCTACAGTAAATGCATATCCTATAGTGCTCCTCCTACTATCTCTGTCACCTGCCATATCTACATCAACATATCCCTGTAGAGCAATGTTTGAACCACCAAAGCATAATTCTTGATTTTTGGTACCTCTCAAATATCTGAGAATCCATTTCACTGCCATCCAATGTTATTTTCCTGGATTGTTCATGTACCTACTTACAACTCCCACTACATGTGCAATATCAGGCCTTGTGCAGACCATTGCATACATTAAGCTTCCAACTGTTGATGCATATGGAACTTTAGACATATAGTCCATTTATTCTTGGGTCTTGGGGTACATCTCCTTACTAAGTTTTAAATGGCTAGCAAAAGGTGTACTAACTAGTTTTTCATTCTGCATATTAAATATTTTCAACACCTTTTGTATGTACTCATTCTGAGATAGTGTTAATTTGCAATTTTTCCTGTCTCTAGTTATTCTCATACCAAGGATTTTTTTTTGCAACTCCCAAATCCTTCATTTCAAATGAATTTTCCAATTTTCTTTTGAGCACATTTATTTCCTACACGTTAGATGCTACAACAAGCATGTCATCTACATACAATAACAATATAATATAGTTACCATCATTTTTCTTTTTCAGGTAAACACAATGATTAGAGTGACATCTAGTATACCCTTGTTCAGACATGAACTTGTCAAATTTTAGATACCACTGCCTTGGATACTATTTTAAGCCATACAAGCTCTTCTTTAACTCGCATACTAATTTTTCTTTCCCTTTGACCTCATATCCTTTTGGTTTCTCCATATAGATCTCTTCCTCCAAATCGCCATGGAGAAATGTTGTCTTTACATCTAACTGTTCAAGATGTAAATCTTCTGCTGCTACAAGACTTAAAATAGTTCTAATTGAAGTCATCTTAATAACAGGAGAAAATATTTCATCAAAATCAATACCTTTCTTCTGTGCAAACCCCTTCACCACAAGTCTAGCTTTATACCTTTGTTTTCCTCCATCTTCTTCCTTAAGCCTGTAAACCCATTTATTTTGCAATCTAGTTTTACCTGTAGGAAACGTGATTAAGTCCCAAGTATGGTTATGCATTAATGAGTCCATCTCTTCTTCCATGGCTAGCTCCCACTTATTCCTGCTTTCAACCTGCATTACTTCTTCATAACATTCAGGTTCACCAGAATCAGTGAACAATAAATAATATAATAAAAGAGAGTATCGTTCGGGGGATCTACTTATCCTGGTAGATCTTCTAACACCACTTTCAGGTGTTTGAGGTGTCTTTTGTTGTTGTGGTGGTTGTTTTTGATGTGACTGTTGATTATTATTATTTTCAGGGACCTTTACTTTTTATGTGATTTCATCAAGAACTATGTATTCTTTGTTTTCTTTTTCCTGTTTATTTTCCTGCAACTAATTCTTATACAAGACCTTTTCATTGAATATTACATCTCTTCTCCTAATGATTTTGTGATTTTTATAATCATATAAGAAATAACCAAAATCATTAACACCATATCGAATAAAGGTACATTTCTTTCCGATATTAATGTGGACAAAGGCCTCACAACCAAAAGGCTTTAAAAAATAGTATTTTACCTTTTTACCTGTCCATGCCTCCTCTGGAATACCACCATCCAAGGAGCTTGAAGGCCCTCTATTTATTAGATAAAAAATAGTATCTACAGCATCTACCCAAAATTTTAAAGGCAATCCTGCGTGCAATCTCATGCACTTTGCATGCTCCATGATTATTCTGTTCATTCTTTCTGACACACCATTTTCTAGTGGTGTTCTTGGAACTATCTTCTCTCTGTGAATTTCATGATCTGAACAGTACCTATAAAACTCTTTGCTGCAATATTCACCTCCATTATCTGATCTGAGACACTTCAACCTCTTTCCTGTCTCAATCTCAACCAAAGCTTTCCATTTCTTTAAAATATCAAATACATCAAATTTATTCTGAATACAATAAATCCAAGTTTTTCTAGTTACATAATCAATAAAAGTAACATAATAACGAGAGCCACCGAGATATGATACCTGAGCAAGTCCCCATACATCTGTATGCACAAGCTCTAATTTTTTTCTCTTCTTTTCTTTCCCAACTCTGAGAAATATGACTCTCTTCTGTTTTCCATAAATATAATTCTCAAGAAAATCCTAATCAACATTATTCAAACCCGACAATAGATTTCTTGAGTGAAGAATATTCATCCCCTTCTCACACATGTGTCCAAGCCTATGATTCCATAATGATGCATCTGCTCCTTTGGAAGTTAAAGCATTAACAGAGTTAGAAATATCATTGCATAAATACAAGGTACCAACCTTTTCGCCTTTTTCTATTACTAGGGCTCCTTTGGTGACCTTCTAAGTTTTATCTATGAAAGTTGTCACACAACCTTCACTGCCTAACTACCCTGTTGAAATCAAGTTTTTCTTCAGATCTAGAACATGCCTTACCTCCTTTAATAATTATTGGTTTCCATTCTACCATTTTACAAGAACCTTACCCATTCCAACAATTTTACAGGGTTTATCGTCACCCAAACGAACTTGTCCAAAATCTCCTTGAACATAGTCATGAAAATATTTCTTATCGGGTGTGGCATGGAATGAGGCCCCTGAATCTATCACCCAGGAATCTGTAAAATTTTTGAAAGAAAGAATCAAAACATCTTGTAACACATCACCTATCACATTTTCTTCATGATTGTTTTCTTGTTGTGCATCTCCTTCTTTTCCCTTCCGAGATCTATAGTATTTATTCAAGTTTCCTTTCTTTCCACATTTCCAGCACACTATCCCCAATCTGGACTTGGATATTCCTTTCCTTGATTTATTGTGATATCCTGAGCTCTTTCTCCTTTCCATTCTTCTTCCCCTAAACTCTGCACTCAAAGAATTACCCGATGTCTCACCGGAGCTATTCCATCGCATTTCCTCGCTAAGGATAGCACCGACTTCATCATAAAATTTTACCCCTAGAGAACTTAATTGACTGGTAACTGTATTAAAATCATTTAAATGGTCTGCAACAGATCAACTAATCCAGGTGGATATTGGTGGCCACCCGCCTATTCCACTTGGGGCTCCACCATTGTCTATTTCAATTTTTCAGTTTCGGCACAGTTTACTATTTTTAGTAGTTTTTCGGGTCCTAAACTTCCGAAGCCGTTTTGAGGCCCTAAACGACGTTTTTTGGGAAAACGGAGGGCAACATGGGTCCATGGACCGATGTTGCCCGTTCCAAATTTGTAGTCCTCGAATAGATCTTTCTAACGAGGTATGGTACGCGTCAAACGGAGATCGTATGCCAAAGTTACGCCCCTGGGAAGTTGAAACACCAATTTACCTAAACGGGGCCCATAGTTTTGGCGCTTCATCTCCTAGGGTTAGGGTTTTGGCTGTTTAGGATTTCCCATTGTTTCTAAATGATAAATAGGCCCTCGAGCCTCATTGTAACACAGTTCAGAGGCCTGTAGCCGCCACATCGCTTCTCAGAGATAGCTACCAGCGCCCTAGCTAGTTTTATTTCCATTCTGTCTGTAAGCAAAATTCAGTTCGTTGATGTTAATGAAATGAAGTGTTATTTCCGCTGCATCTCTGTATTTATGTTTATATGTTTATTCTGTTGCGTTCCTGCATAAATCCGGATCAGTGGTATCAGAGCGGTCTGCTTTTTCTCGATTCTTCTTTGCATGTCCCCAACGAGGTCGGGGTATAAGGAGCTAGGGCTCGATCTGGTGGAACCTTTGCAAGATCAGCCTCGCAAACCTCGACGGACGCCCATGGGGGACGAAAAGAAAGATGAGGGAGCAGGAGATCCTATCAAAATATTGCTCAAGGAGGCCCTCGAAAGACAAGGGAACGTGATGATGGATAAATTTGCTCAGATCCTTCAACGGCTACCCACCGGTGGCGCATCTGCATCCAGCAGCCACTCTGGAGGCGCGACTCCTTTTAAGGTACAAGTAAATTTTGAAATTCCCATATTTGAGGGTCAAATAAGCCTTGAGATGTTGTAGATAAATGGTTGAATCTGTTCGAAGGATATTTCTCGATTCCTGTGACACCCGGTAGGAGAAGATTGTTTTGCACTCCTCAGCTACCCCCATATTGGGGCGGGGTGGAAACCTCTTGTGAGAACGAGGACCGAACAGAACCCTGCGATTCTCGGCCAGTGTAACTTCAGGAGTGTTCAGGAACCGTCAAGGAACAGTACTATCCTGTGGGGAGCTATGAGGACAAGTACATACAATGGACCACGCTGCGACAACAAAGGGATCGAGATGTGCATGAGCTGACGAATCTGTTCCATACCCTGCGCACAAAGTTGGGTATCAAAGATTCAGAGAAACATCTGGTGCTAAAGTATCGCAGCTGTCTGCACAAATACATTCAGGAAGAAATGGAGTTCCTTGACATCTCCTCGCTTGGTATGGCATACCGGTATGCTGCCAAGATTGAGCAGAAATTCAAGCAGAAGAAGCGAGACTTTGGATCTGCGAATCAAAAGCAAGGGAAAGGTGCTTCCAAACCGCAGAACAAAGGATAGAGCCAAGGCATGGCAGCTAAAGACAACTCATCGAAGCCACAAGAAAAGAACAGCACCGCAAAGCCAAAGAAGGACACGGGAAAGTGGTGTGAGTTCCATAAGAGCTCCACTCACAACACGAGTGAGTGTCGGGCCAAGCAGTCGCTAGTGGCCGAGATGAGGGCTTCTGAGTCAGATGCATGCTCTGACTCCGAATCAGAACCTGAAAAGGCGAATGAAAAAGGGAAACAAATTATTGATGCGGAGCCCAATGCCACTGTTGCCACTGCAAAGATCCAAAATGAGGAACCAGAAGATCCAGAGGAGGAGGAACGTCTCTTCCACTCCCAGATGTGGGTAAAGGGCTCCCCGGTACGGTTCATTGTCGACAATGGGAGCCAAAATAACCTCATTTCAGCAGACGCCGTGAAGCGGTTGGGATTGCCGACCACAGCTCACCCACATCCATACACCATCGGGTGGCTTCACCAAGGACGAGATCTCCGCGTCAGCCAGCAGTGTCGCCTTCCCTATAGCATCAAGCCCTTCACGGATGAGGTATTATGTGATGTTACTCCTATTGATGTTTCCGATGTATTATTAGGACAACCATACTTGTGGAAGCGTCATGCTGTGTATGAGTCTCGACCTCGTGCTGTTATTATTACTTTGGGAAATAAGTTGTACAGGATACCAGAGGTACCACCTCCTACGACTATCTCTTTGGTTACTGCAAAACAATGCGGTAAGCTCATTTCCCAAACATTTTTTTTTCTTGATAATCCGCCCCGAGGCGAAGAAGAGCGCGGCGACCTCCCGGACGGGCTCCTCGCACTGACAAATGGATAAGGTTGTGGAGGTGTACGGGGACATATTCACCTCACCCACAGGGGTTCCTCTGCACTGTCAGGTCAAGCACCCGATTGATCTGACCCCCGTGCGCCGCTACCTAATGGACCGATACATCGGCGCTCTGTTGCAGAGGAGCGGATGAAAATCAAGGTAGATTCGGGGTTGTTGCGAAGGTCACATCGGAACCAAGTTCATCGCAGCAGAACCCGATGGGTAGTGCGAGAAGAAGGATGGGACATGGAGACTGCGTGATGACTATCGGGCGCTGAACAAGATCACTGTCCGGAATAGGTACCCAATCCCACGGATTGATGACCTTCTGGACCAACTCAAAGGTGCAAAATATTTCAGCAAGATCGACAACACGAGTGAGTGTCGGGCCAAGCAGTCGCTAGTGGCCGAGATGAGGGCTTCTGAGTCAGATGCATGCTCCGACTCCGAATCAGAACCTGAAAAGGGGAATGAAAAAGGGAAACAGATTATTGATGCGGAGCCCAACGCCATTGTTTCCACTACAAAGGTCCAGAAGGAGGAACCGGAAGATCCAGAGGAGGAGGAACGTCTCTTCCACTCCCAGATGTGGGTAAAGGGCTCCCCTGTACAGTTCATTGTCGACAATGGGAGCCAAAAGAACCTCATTTCAGCAGACGCCGTGAAGCGGTTGGGCTTGCCGACCACAGCTCACCCATATCCATACACCATCGGGTGGCTTCACCAAGGACGAGATCTCCGCGTCAGCCGGCAGTGTCGCCTTCCCTATAGCATCAAGCCCTTCACGGATGAGGTACTATGTGACGTTGCTCCTATTGATGTTTCTGATGTATTATTAGGACAACCATACTTGTGGAAACGTCATGCTGTGTATGAGTCTCGACCTCGTGCTGTTATTGTTACTTTGGGAAATAAGTTGTACAGGATACCAGAGGTACCACCTCCTGCAGCTATCTCTTTGGTTACTGCAAAACAATGTAGTAAGCTCATTTCCCAAACCAGGAAATTCGTTTTCCTGATGATCCGCCCCCAGGGCAAGAAGAAGACTGTGGCCACGACCTCCAGACAGGGCTCCTCTGCACAACAACAACAAATGGATAAGGTTGTGGAGGAGTACGGAGACATATTCACCTCACCCACAGGGGTTCCTCTGCACTGTCAGGTCAAGCACCCGATTGATCTGACCCCCGGTGCGCCGCTACCTAATGGACCGATCTATCGGCGCTTTGTTCTGGAGAATGATGAAATCAAGAGGCAGATTCAGGAGCTGTTGCAGAAAGGTCACATCAGACCAAGTTCATCGCCCTGTGGGAGCCCGATCGTGTTGGTACGGAAGAAGGATGGGACGTGGAGACTCTGTATTGACTATCGGGCGCTGAACAAGATCACTGTCCGGAATAGGTACCCAATCCCACGGATTGATGACCTTCTGAACCAACTCAAAGGTGCAAAATATTTCAGCAAGATCGACCTGAAGTCTGGGTATCACCAGGTACCAATTGAACCCTCCGATGTGTGGAAGACTGCCTTCAAAGCCAAGGAAGGCCTTTTCGAATGGCTGGTCATGCCTTTCGAGTTGACGAATGCTCCCGCCACCTTCATGAGGATGATGGATGACATCTTGCGACCATTCACCAACTCATTTGTAGTGGTGTACTTGGATGACATTCTGATCTTCAGCCAGACTTGGGAAGAGCACCTTCACCACATCCGACAAGTCCTCCAAACACTGCGGCAACACAAGTTGTGTGCCAATTTGGAGAAGTGCACTTTTGGCATGACCCAGGTTCAATATCTGGGATAAATTATTGATGAAAGGGGGTGCATGTGGATCCAGCCAAGATCCAAGTCATTCGGGATTGGCCAGCCCCGACTACTATAACAGAGCTTCGCAGCTTTCTGGGTCTTGCTAATTTCTACCGTAGATTCGTGTTGGGATTCTCTCATGTCACTTGGCCCTTGAGTCAAGTCACCAAAGGAGGAGCGAGAGAAAAATTATTTTGGTCGGAACCTCAACAGAAGGCGTTCAAAGAATTGAAAAATCGCCTCTGTTCTGCCCCAGTGCTCACCTTACCAGACTTGCAGCAGCCATTTGAGATCGAGGCAGATGCCTCTGACTATGCTATTGGGGCAGTTCTTACTCAACAGGGACATCCAGTGGCATATCACAGTGAGACATTGTCTGAGACAGTTCGCAAGTATCCCACCTATGACAAAGAAATGTATTCCATTGTGCAAGCCTGTCGACAATGGAAGCATTACATTTTGGGGAAGGAAACAATCGTCCACACAGACCACCGGCCCCTGCAGTTCATACAGACACAAGGGAAGTTGCAGAATGATCGCCATCAGAAGTGGTCCACATATCTGCAACAGTTTCATTTGAACATCAAGTACAAGAAGGGTAGCACCAATAATGTTGCAGACTGCCTTAGCCTACCACCGATCGTGGCGCTCACCACCATGCTCAACTCTTGTGGGCACGAGACTTCTGATTGGCCGCTTCTCTAAGAGAGTGACCCATAATTCGGCCACACTTACAAGGCACTCTTTGGGGGTACGCAAGTTCCAAAATTTCACCTCCAAGATGCACTTTTATGTCACTTGGGACACCTTTGTGTTCCTTCAAGCGAGCGTGCCAAGATGATATGGGAAGCACACTACAGTCGAGTCACTGGGAATTTCGGGGTCGAGAAAATAGTAGCAATCCTGCAGAAGTATTTCTATTGGCCGAACCTTCGAAAGGATGTCGAGAAGCACATCAGATCCTGCATTGCTTGTGCCATTGCCAAACCGACCATCAAGAAGCAAGGCCTATATACTCCTCTACCTACCCCTAGTCGACCTTGGGAATCCATCTCCATGGATTACATGTCGGTTTTGCCTTCTACTAAGCAGGGAAATGACTTTTTTTTCATGGTCGTCGACAGATTCTCAAAGATGACCATTATGGTGGCCTGCAAGAATTACAATATCTGCTTCGAAGCTACTTTGCTAAATCTTTGAACGAGTGTGGGTGCACTTTGGGATCCCACAGTCTATCATATCAGATCACGACAGCAGGTTCCTCAGCACATTTTGGTCTAGCCTTTGGTCAATGTTGGACACCAAGCTCACCAATTCCACAACTTTCCATCCCGAAAATGATGGCTAGACAGAGGTCGTCAACAGGATGATTGTACACATTCCACGCATGTACAATTCAAAGCATCTATGCACATGGGATGAGCCTCCCTATGTTGTATAGTTATGTCCCAGCTCTCCATAGTTCAATCAGCCATTGCCCTTTTCAGGTGGGCTTGGGATTCCGGCCACTATGTCCCATTGACGTAGCCATGCCATTTGCGGCTACTCAGGCCAATTTGGCTCATGTCAAGTCTAAAGTTGACAAAGAAAATAGCTTCATCGAGCGCATTAAACACATCCACCAATAGGTTCATGATATATTGAACAGAGCCAATGCCAAGTACAAGCAACGCCATGATCAACACCGGGTGCCACACAGCTTCCATGTGGGCGACAAAGTATGGCTAGATTTACAGAAGGAGCGCCTCACTGGACCCCATCGCAAGCTTTGCTCGCTCTGATACGGGTCGTACACCATCACAGTGCAGCAAGGGAACGTTCCTTCGGTACGCACCAGAGTCCTTCAATGTGGATCGCCTTCGTCCTTACTTCCCACCTCTGCTGCGACACCTCGGACATTTGCGCAATGACTCACAGCACTCGCCAACATAAGATCCAACTATATCGGGTTGTCAAAGCTGGCCAACTCCTGCACCAAGGAAAGTGGTTCACCAGGGACCAAGTTCAGCAGAAATTTCCTCATCTCATGGAGGAACTTAACGCAATGGGGACCATTGCTTCCTAAGGGGGGAGGAATGATCCAGGTGGATATTGGTGGTCACCCGCCTATTCCACTTGGGGCTCCACCATTGTCTTTTTCAGTTTTTCAGTTTCGGCACAGTTTACTATTTTTAGCAGTTTTTCGGGTCCTAAACTTCCAGAGCCGTTTTGAGGCCCTAAACGACGTTTTTTGGGAAAACGGAGAGCAACATGGGTCCATGGATTGATGTTGCTTGTTCCAAATTTGTATTCCTCGGATAGATCTTTCTAACGAGGTATGGTACGCGTCAAACGGAGATCGTATGCCAAAGTTACGCCCCTGGGAAGTTGAAACACCAATTTACCCAAACGGGGCCCATAGTTTTGGCGCTTCATCTCCTAGGATTAGGGTTTTGGCTGTTTAGGATTTCCCATTGTTTCTAAATAATAAATAGGCCCTCGAGCCTCATTGTAAATAAGTTCAAAGGCCTGTATCTACCAAATCTCTTCTCATAGATAGCTACCAGTGCCCTAGCTAGTTTTATTTCCATTCTGTCTGTAAGCAAATTTTAGTTCTTTGATATTAATGAAATGAAGTGTTATTTCCACTGCATCTCTGTATTTATGGTTATATGTTTATTCTGTTGCGTTCCTGCATAAATCCGGATCAGGGACTTTGAATGAAATCGTGTAGTCTCGTCACTTACCTCATAGAGTGATTCTGCAGATTCAATTTCGTGTTCATATTGGTGTAAATCACAGATCAATAAAACCAACATCAAAGTATAAGAATGCAGCGTCATATCAATATCACTACCTTAGAATAAAGCGAGTTATTCTTACTATAATTAGATACGAAAAAAAGACGAAATATAAGTATCTCATGTAATTGATATCCTAACCTAAAATAGAAACCATGTAAATATTGTCCTTATCACTAATTTAAAATAAATCACAAGTTCTTACTTTAATTAGAAACAACCAAAATAAAAAGTTTAAAATGGCATTAAAATAACAACAATGTAAGTTTTTCTATTATCACCAACTTCAAATAAATCACGTGTTCTTACTTTAATTAGAAGCAGAGAAAGGGGTGGGGATCAGAGAGACCCTATCTAAATCAAGAGGGTAAGGATGACAGAGATTGAGATATTAGAAATAAATGCAACGTTCATGGTTGCCCTCGTCCTATATTAATGACTCTAGGATCCATCTCTAAGATACTACCTCTCCCAATATAGTTATAAGGCACATTCTTTGCAGCCTTTCACTGTATTGACACTGTCTGCAGTTCTGCCTTTTAACTAATACAAGTTCAGCTATTTTTTCTCTACGAAAAAAATTGATATAGTCTACAGCATTCATGGGTCTACTTGATTCATTCAAGGTTGTATTTTTGCGGTATCAAGTAATTGATAAGAGTCTCTTCACTGCATATTCCAGGATGACTTTGATAGACAAGCTCCTCTTTGTTAGGTCCCTATATTACTAGTATAGTCGCTTATTGTTATTAGTGTAACCCCCTTATTGTTATTATTGTACCCTTGTAACCCCCATTTTTTTATTATTGTACCCCCTTAAATTATTATTGTTAGGTTGGCTAGGATTACGACTGGCCCACTAGGATTACATTATCATACATGGACTCCTATATAGAAAGGAGGTTTTGTAAATTGTATCATCTAAAATTGTTCATTTATGTAATGTATTGGAGGTTTCCCCCCTCAAAGTGGATTATTTATAAGGCATTGATATCTCTTTTCTTCTTTTAGACTAGTTACACAACATTTGGTATGGAAGCTTTGGATTCTGGGCTTAACTTTAACCAAACGGGTCATCGTGGCATTTTCTATAACGTTTTTTCTATGGTTTCATAAGCTGAAATGTTTAGGGTGTGAGCGAAATCTAAAGGAACATACGTCGAAAAATTTGAGTTTTTTTACCAACATTTTTTAGATATAGAAGTGGCAGGTGAATTCTTTTCGGAGCTCTTAAGCAGGTCATCGTGGCATTTGTGCTATAAGTTTTTTCTACGAAGTCAACGGAAGCTGAAAATTTTAGGGTGTGAAGCCGAAATCATAAAGGAAAATCTTCAAAAAAATTCGGAGAGCTTGTTTCACAATATTTTGAGAGATATGATTTGTGGAAGGTAAGTGCTTTTTCGGGCTTAAATTTCTCAAAGGGTGATCGTGGGAAAAATATTCATAACTCTCTCTTGAGCATTGGATTGGAGTGTTGTAAAAAGTGATTGAAATCGCACAGAATTTAGTTTCTTGGCTATCAATTTCAGAGCCAAAAGGATAAGACTTGATGGCAATTGGCGAGTCATTACAAGTTCGATTTTGTATGCCCAAAGACAATCCATAATTGAGGTCATTGTGGGAGATTGGACACAAGCACAATGTGAAATCCAAATCGAGTTAGACTACAATGGAATTCAAAAGATAGTTTAGAGGGATAAAATGGTACCAAAATTCAAATATTGAAGTGATGCAATCACAGAGATAATCCAATTTCAATATCGAGCTCCTCAAAAGCAAGAAAAAGGTGTGTATTTTTTTTGTGAATTGCGTAAGTCTTGTTTGAAGAATCAAATTGAATTGATTCAAAGGGCATATTTTAGAATAGATATCAGTATTGGGTTCTAAAATATGCCATGTAAAAATAATTCAACACCCATTAAGCCTTCAGAAGGCTCTACTATGACTCATAAAGATGAAGAATTGTAACATGATCTATCAAAGTTACAAGAGCCAGAAGTACAACAAATTTCACTCATAAAAGAGCAACAAAAATGAAATGGAAGTTTTAAGAAAGGAATGGAAGCGAAGATGGACGGTTTGAAGAAAGGCATGGAAGCTAGATGGATAGCATGGAAGGCAGCATGGAAGCTAAGATGGATGACATGAAAGACAACATGGAAAACATGAAGAATGATCTAAAAGCAAACATCGAAGGTTTGACAAGTTTATACAAGAAATGTTTCCTAATGATGAAAAGATAGTAGAAGAACCTCATGATGAGAACAAAATAAATGTTAATCATGATTTCATAAACTCTAATATTGGTGGGAAGAACCACCATATTCCAAAAATGGATATGAGGAAGTTCGATGGAAATGATCCTGTAACATGGATATTACAGATGGAGCAATATTTTGATCTCCATAACGTGCAAAACACACAAAAGGTACGCATTGCAACTTTACATTTAGAACAAAATACATTTTATGATGCGATGGCTTTGCTCCATAAAAAAAATTGTCACTTGGTCAATTTTTATGGAGGAAATGATAGCACATTATGAGGATACAAAGAGAAACACCTTCTTTAACCAACGGATAAATCTCAAACAAAGGGTTTAGTGGGGCCATGCAAGCTGAGACTTCAAAAATTGAATATAAGGGTAAGCGATAGCCCCGGAGAACCTGAGGATGGATCTCTACATAGGCACTTTAAAGGATAACATCCAATATGAAGTTTTCATTTTGGAACCCAGATTCATTGGAGAAGGCATTCGGGTTGGCAAGAAAGAAGTTGAATGTAAAATAATGTCAGCGACAAGGAAGCTACCACTCAATTCTATAAAGAAGAAGTGTTTCTATGCCTAGATTTGCACAACCTACAAGGTTGACACCACAAAAATTGGAAGAAAAAAGAGCAAAAGGGCTTTGCTACAGTTGTGATAGCAAATACACTAAAGGTCATAAGCGTGCTGAGAAGAAATTATTTTACATAGATTTTGAAGAGGAAGAAGAAAATGAACAAGAACAGGAAGAAATGAATCCGACCATATCATGTAATGCACTAGCAGGAATTACCACTCCTCAAACTCTCAAGATAGAAGGACATATCAAGAAGAAAAATGCAATAGTGTTGATTGATTCAGGTAGCACCCATAATTTTATTCATTGTAAGGTAGCCAAGGAATTAAATTGTTTCATATACCCAACACCAGAATGTCAGTGATAGTTGCAAATGGAAGGGAACTATAAATTGCTCTGGAAAAATTCCATAATATCAAAGCTAACCATGGGGGAATATGTATTGACTAGTCCGTTACTTTCCATTCCTATGGGAGGTGATGATGTTGTACTAAGGAGTACAATGGTTCCAATCTTTGGCGACAGTAGCTTTTAATTTTCAAGAAATTTTCTTGAAATTTTTTTCAGAAGGAAAGGAAGTCGAATTACAAGGTATTGTAGGGAAGCCAGGAAAGATAATAAGCTCTAATGTCATGACAAAGCTTCTAAATAAATAACAACGAGGCGTAATTGCATAATTATTCTCACTAGAAGTTCCAACATCAAAATCATCTATTTCTGCAGATCTCCAACAAGTCTTGGACAATCATTCCAAGGTATTTGAAACTCCCAAAGGACTCCCACCTATTCGTGATCATGATCATGCTATTCATTGATTAGGAAGTGTTCCTCCAAACATGAGGCCTTATAGATGAACCTTATGTCCAAAAGAGCGAAATTGAACGTATGATTCTGAGAAATGTTAGGCGGTATAATTCAACCTAATTAAGTTCTTTCTCTACTCATTTTGTAGTATTGGTACATAAGAAGGATGGATCATGGCGAATGTGTCAGATTATAGGGGCCTCAATAAGCTCACCATTAAAGATAAATTTTCCATTCCTATGATTGATGAATTATTGGATGAATTACATGGAGCAATTTATTTTACCAAGTTGGATCTTGGAATAGGGATATCTATCAAATTAGAATGGCTTGAAGATATTCCAAAAACAGCATTTCGAACTCATGAGGGTCATTTGAATTTTTGGTCATGCCTTTTGGCCTTACCGGTGCACATTCTACATTTCAAGGGTTAGTGAATTCCATTTTCAAACCCTTCCTTAGATATAATTTGTGCTAGTATTTTTTTGATGATATACTAATCTATGGTCTTGGAAGGATCATGATAGGAACATGTTGACAGGGTGCTCAAACTATTGCGGGAGAAAAATTATATGCAAAAACATCCAAATGTTTCTTTGGAGTACAAGAGGTAGAATATGCAGGTCATATTGTATCTCATGGGGGTGTTAAAGTATACCCTAACAAAATTAAATCCATTAAGGAATGGAAAGTTCCCACAACCATAAAGCAGTTGCGAGGATTTCTCGGGTTAACGATGTATTATCGCAAGTTTGTTAAGAATTATGGGAGAATAGCGACACCTATAACAA
Source organism: Pinus albicaulis (assembly GCA_034641835.2). Classification (NCBI taxonomy): domain Eukaryota; kingdom Viridiplantae; phylum Streptophyta; class Pinopsida; order Pinales; family Pinaceae; genus Pinus; species Pinus albicaulis. The sequence continues at coordinate 30,730,161 of CM076578.1, forward strand.
CATTATTGAAGAAAGATGCATTTTCATGGACTCTGAAGCAACTAAGGCACACAGACATCTTAGAAATGTGCCTGCTTACCGGTCTTAGCTACGCCAGACTTCACAAAAAAATTTATTGTGTAATGTGATACCTCGGGAAATGGAATTGATGTTGTTTTAATGCGAGGAAGGAAGACCCATTTCTTTTGAAAGTCTTCCAATCAAGAAAGTATTCCTGACCTATTTATGAGAAGGAAATGTTAGCAATATTTGCATACTAAAGAAATGGAGAACTTACCTAATGGGAGAACACTTCAAGGTAAAAGCTGATCATGATAGTCTTAAACACTTTTTGGAACAAAGACTATCTTCGAAGAGCGACAAAAATGGGTCACAAAGATGTTGGGTTATGACTTTGAAATAATCTACAAAAGGAAAACTTAATGTTGTTGCGATTCACTCTCAAGAAAGAATGAAGAGGTGGAAGCATTGATTTGTGCCATTCTATTGTCCTAGCAGTTGGATAAACGAAACAAGAGATGAAGGAAGAAGGACAGAGATGTATGGACACTCATTCAAAATTTGTACCAAGATCCTAGTAAATGCGATACATTCGTTGGAAAATGATTCCTTATGGTACAAAGATCACTTGTATATCTTTGTAAGAATTCCCAACTAAACAAAATATTCTATTACTGGAATTGCACACTTCTCCTTTAGGAGGACACTCACGATTTTTAAAAACTTACCATAGGGTGAAGAAAGAATTTTTTTAGGATGGCCTTAAATTTGATATCCAAAAGTTTGTGGCTTATTTCTAAGGCATTGATATCTTTTTTCTTCTATTTTTGGAGCTGGTTACACAATACTCTTTCTCGTAAGTCCATTCCATATTTGATGATTATTATCGGTGTAAAAATATTAAGCTGATATTTCAGTGTTTCCTCCTCTCTTCAAAATCTTCATAAGAGATTAATAAAGTCTTTCTTTCATGATTGCACATTCTTTCACACTCTAGAGAAGAAGAGTAAATTCTAACAAGTTTATTGCAACAAAAAAATGGTTAAGTTGGATCATGGTTTCTAAATATTCTCGCCATTTGCTACAGTGAATTTACTTTTCTTTATCATTTCACAATTGCACCTTTTTTCACATTCTACAAATAAAAGTAAATTATAACAAATTGATTGCAACAAAACAAGACTAAGTTGGATGGTGATTTCTAATTGTTCTTACCATTTCTTTATAGTGAATTTATTTTTCTTTATTATCAAAGTGCAAAATTCATTATTGTCTTGATTTGACCGAAATGGTTGCAATTACTATTTCAATTTTTTATTACTATTGTTCTCAAATATTCATGTTGTCTTGATTTGGTGTTTTTTTTTTAATTTTAGTTCATCTTACTCAACTTGATCTACCAAGTTAGCCTCAGGCCAAACACTGAGAAAATCTCAAATGTAGGTTTACTATTGTAGTGATGAATTCCTCTTTTCCTCCAAAACAATTTTAGGTGTGTCTTTGAAGGAGTGTAAAAGAAGGGAATCATTTTGGCTAATCAAACGATGTTCTTCGTTTCTATCAACTAATTATGTGTTTACATTGAGATTTTTTATAGCCTTTTATCTTAGAGACAATTACACATTGGATTACAATATGCTATTCTTCATGACTAGCTTTATAATAGAAATAACCGAATTTTTGTGTTCAAGGTAAGTTTTGATTTATTACATTTATTTCCAGAAAACACTTTGTTAAATCCTATTTTACACATATTCAAACATATATTGTCATGCTGCAATATATTGCTTATGCATTTTTCTAATAAAACTTACAGAAGACATTTTCAACTACTAGAAGATAGGCAAGTCCCAAATATTGTGGGTTATTGTAACCAACAATAGTACCAAGAAGGAGAATCAATCATTGAAAATGAAATCTAGGTTTTATACATGAATCCAACTTGTTCCATAAGTTTAAAACCAAATCCTAATATTTACTAAATTAAACTCAATTATGAAAAATCCTTTGAATAGAGGATAATAAGCTCTTCTCTCATTTCAGGGCTTCAGTTGTTAGAGATTTCTAAAATTCGAACAAACAATAAATGTCCTTACCTTAACAGAAAATTAAAATTTTTCTTGCTGGAGAACAAATTTTCACACATGAAAATTCTATTTTATTCACTCAAAAAAAAAACTATTAGAAACTTCCTCACATAGAGGGATTTACAAAATTTCTGACTGCTGCCTAAACACAGTGCATAAAATGCAACTCCACTGTCTTTGTTCAACAACAAAAGAGACTCTCTGTCTCAATTCAAAATTACACTCTGTCTCTCTTTTCAAACACCTTTAAATGCATATAAAAACCCATATCCACCTTTGCGTACATACAAAATTACACTCTGCTGTGTAATGACAACTAACTATTACAAAGGCTCTCAGACCTTTTATGTGGCGCAACACATATAAACATAAAAAAAATATTAAATAAAACTAAACTAAACTCTATGTGTGACTATGGCCCATCGGGGCTCCTCTTTACAAAGCACATGTAATATATAAACCAAGGTTTAAATAAACCTTTGTCGCCCTATATAAACAAAACATTAAAAATTAATATAACGTGAAAATGTTAATAAACAAAAATACAAACATAACATGACTTAACATGCCAAAACCCCATCGGACTCCAAAACAGTTTAACCACATTGCAATAAAGATTTCGCATTACAAACTAGGGTGCTGACATCGGGCCAAAATGTGATCCGAAATCTTTATGAATTGGCATCTATAAACATTTTGGGTCCGAAATTTCCCCTTTGGTACGGGCCTCAAATTTAACCCAAAATTGATTCAAATCCGCCTTATAAACTTCTTCGGATCCGGTTCGAAGTTCTCGGCCCAACTCAAAAATAAAGTGCAATGCAATCAAATTTCTAAATTAATCTGTGAAGCATTGGTCTGGGACCAACTGCTCCGTGGCCTTGTTCAAATTAAAAATTTATCACGAACAAAAAAAACCTACGTTGTTCCAAAGTAAATTCATTACATTTAAACCAATCTTGAGCATTTGTTCAACTATTTTGGTAAGCGAATTTGGAGGACAAAAAAGCTGGAGATTAAAAATGAACGTGCACATGGACGATTCAAAGTAAGCACATTTGACATACTCCCAGGTTAATTTCAGCTATTTGGGTTATCATTCATACCCAAACATTTCACATCAAAAACTCAAAACTCTTCTGCCCCAATGGCTTGGTCAAAATGTCTAGGCACTCTGAGTTACGCTAGTGTTCTAAAACAATTTCTCCATTGTTTACAGTTCCTTGATGTAATGAAAATTTGTGTCAATGTGTTTCGTTCTCTTGTGAAACACGAATTCTTGGATAACACAATAGTTGGGCTATTGTTCATCATTTAATAAGCACACTGCTCTTGGCATAAAATCCATAGCATCCTTCTCATCCAAATTGCTTGACACGCTACGCATTGTAGGCTACCACATATTTTGCCTTCCTTTATTGAATCTTCTAATAGGTTGTTTTTTTTAGAAGCCCATGAAATGGCTCTGAGGCCATCTTGAAAAACATAATCGGATGTGCTTTTTAGAATCATCTACACTTCAGCCAATCACTGTCTATGTATCCAATTAAATCTTAACATTCGAGTAGTATATAAAATGCCATACCTTTTAGTTCCCTTAACATACCTCGAATCCTTTTTATACACTTAATGTGCTTCTTTTGGCCTCTCCAGATATAGAAATCAAACTAACACCATCGCTATATCGGGCTAGTTTTAGTCAAGCCATGAAATTTACCGGCCTAACATCTTGTATAAACTAGGATCAAAATCACTTCTTCTTTGTCTCTCTGTTTGAGTTTTAATCCCATCAACTTTGTGGAAGTGATTCTTGCTTTGATTTCCTACATATTAAATCTCCACTTACTTCATTAACATATTTTTCTTGTGAGATAAAATCCCATTTTCATTTTTCTCTACTTCTATTCCTAAGAAGTACTTCAGCAAACCCATATCTGTCATTTCAAATTCTTCTTTCATGACCTTTTTAAAACTTTCAGCAAGGTAATCATCATTACCTGTAAAAATAACATAATAAAAATATAACACAACAATTATCATTTTACCATCTTTTTCTTTGATGTAGAGATTAGGTTCTCTCTGACACACCAAATCCATTTTCCAGTAGATAGGAATCTATCCTATTGTACCATGCTCTTGACGCTTGCTTTATCCCATAAAGAGCTTTCTTAGATTTCCAACTTTGTGCTCTTTTCCTTTCATTTCGTAGCTTAGAGGTTGTTCAATGTAAGCCTCGCTTCCATTGAACTCCATTTGAATTTGTTGACTTCACATCCATTTGGTAAAATTTCCACTTGTTTTGTGCGCTATGGACAACACTTCTCTCACGGTTCCATTCAGCAAGCTGGTGCGAAGTTTCCTCATAGTCGCTCCCATATAACTGCTTATACCCTTTGAAAACAAGTCTTGCCTTGTGTCTTTCTATTTGACCCATTACTCTTGGTCTTGTAGACCCATTTAACTCCAATAACTCCTTTACCTTTTGGGAGTTCAACTAAATCCCATGTCTTGTTTCTTTCTGTGATTAATCTTCATCCATAGCTTCTATGTCTTCCTATCTTTAATAGCTTCCTCAAAATGAATAGGGTCATCAACATGACAATATAAAAGAAAACAAAGAGTTCATACATAATTTCTTTTCCTCTTGTTCATAAATTCATTCAAATTCCTGAACTTCTTACCTCTTTCATTGGGTGTACAAACGCTTGAAGAAGCACTTGAATTTCCTCCTTGTGGTGTGCTTGGAGGAAATACTTTCATTTCTTCTCAAGTGTGTCTCTTCTTTGCCCTTGTGTTGGTGCTACTGTTGGGGGTTGTATTTCATCCAAATCTTCATCATTTTCACCATGAGATAAACAATGTTTAACATTCACTGTTTTCTCTATGCTTCCATCCAAAGCTTCCTCTTCAATAAACTGAACATCTCTGCTCATAATAAACTTCTTTTTGGATGGGTTATACAACTTGTAAGCTTTGGATTCCTCACTGTATCCAATGAAAATACATTTCTCCCCCTTGTTGTCCAACTTCTTCCTTAGCTGATCTGGAATGTGTGCATAAGCCACACCTCCCAAAAATTTCATATGGGTGACTTCTTGCTTTGTGCCACTCCATGCCTCTTCTGGAACATTGTTCATAACTTCTTTTGTAGGGCATCTATTCAAAATTTATGCTGCACAATGTAAGCTTGACTAATAGTATTCAGAAAATGCTTTATGCCAAGCATACTCCTTACCATATCCATGATTGTTCTATTCTTCCTTTGGAAACTCCATTTCTTTGTAGGTGTACCTAGTTGTAAATTTCTTATGAATTCCATTTTCTCTACAAAACACAGCTCTTTGGAAATATATTCCTACTCTATGAGTCCTTGGACTTTGATATACGGCCACTTTGGTTCTCCACAGAGGTCTTTTGAAATCCTGAGAATATTTCAAGCACTTCACTTTTGTTTTCAAAAAGTAAACCCAAGTTTTCTAGTAAAATCATCAGTAATGTTAAAATTTAATGGTACACTGCCATTGATAGGAAGTTTTTCATCCAGTCCATAAATCTGAGTGGACAATTTCCAAGAGTGCTTTTGCCCTTATGCTTTCGGAAGGAAAACTTTCTCGGTGTTTGCAAGTCTAGCCTTCACCCAAAATTTATCCCAGTTTCTCTATCAAAGCGGTAACCTCTACCATTCCTTTACATTCAACAAGTTAAGACCTCCAAAGTTGAGATGTCCAAATCTCAGCTGCCACAACCAATTTTCATCTTTTGGTTGCTTTAGAAGCTCTTGTGTCAACTGCTACTATCTCTTCTCCATTTTTCAAATCTTCTCTCATCTGAAGGAACATATTCATGTCATCTTCACTCAGCAATACATTGTTTGCTGGGTGGTTTATCCATGATGGTGCATACATCATCCTCGAAAACATTGTACCCCTTTTGAACAAGTTGTCCAATACTTAAGAGGTTACATTTCATTCTTGGAACATAGTAAACATTTTATATAGTTTCCTTTCTCCTTTTCTTTTTAACACATTTACATCTCCCTTTTCCCATAACAGGGCCACTTTACTATCAGTCCCCAATGTGACTTGTGATTTCACATTCTCATCTGACATAGAAAACATGGCTATGTTTCCTGTCATATGGTTACTGCAACCGGAGTCTAGAAACCATAAATCTTCGCTCTTTTCTTTAGCCATATTACAAGTTAAAACAATTTATCTTGGATGATATTTTCTCTAGTGAAATTTGCATTTTTTCTATTACCCATATCATGCTACTTCTTCCTACATTAATTTGCATAATGTTCATAGTTTTTACAATAGTGACATTGGACATTGGATTTATCATACCTTTGTCCTTGAGCATGTTGTAGCCTTTCTTGTTTGTTATCGTCTTGGTTAGATTCTTGCCCCTTCCTTGAACATTTCTTTGGACTATTTCTTCCTTCTATTTTGGCTTACCCTCTTCCTCTCTTGTTTCCTGCGCCTTGACCTCTTCCTCTTAGGAAAATCTAGGTATTAAAGCATGCTCTGAATATAGTTCCATTTCTACCCAATCTCTGCTCATGTATCATCGGTGATGCCTTTGCCGCTCATCAACTTCAGAAACTTTGTGAGATCCTTGGTCTCTTCTATGGTGGTGCAATCATGTCAAACCTTGAGGTAGACTCCTCAATGGACCTTATGATCCTCCTTTCTTCAGAGTCTCTCCATGAGACCCACTTATCTCTGTGACCATTGTCCATGTGTGGAGAATGAGTCAATGTTATTTGACTCCTTCATGCAGAGAGTCTCAAAATCTCTCCTCAGCAATTGTAGTTTTGATGTCTTCACTTTCTCCATGCCTTTATAGGTTGTCTTGAGAGTTTTCCATGCTTCTTTGGATCTCTTAGTTGCTATTATCCTTGGAAACACACTCGCATGCCTTTGCTTGAAACAAAAGGTAGAGGGCTCTATAATCCTTCTTCTTATTGCTCTTCAACAGTTCTTTCTTTTCGTGAGTAAATCATCAAACTCATTTTCATCTGCTGGCTCTTCAAAGCCATCCTCAAAAAGTTCCCATAAGTCTTGGGAAGCAAATAGGGCTCTCATGGTTATTTCCCAATAATTATAGTTTTTACCATTAAATTGTGGGAGCTGAGTATTACCTATACCCATGCTAGTGCTAGCTCCAGCCACTCTTGCACTCTTAACTATGCTTCAAACACTTAACTGTGTATTTAAAATAAACTGACTTTTCTGTAATAGTAAAACAAAAAATATGACTTGAGAAATACCTTGGATTCTTCTTGACTGAGTCTTCACTCTGCTAGAGAAGCTACGAAAACAAAGAAATCCTTCCTACAACTTATTTGACACCTTCAAGAGCATGGACTAGCTGCGATATACCATGTTGCGAATTCTAGAACAAACAATAGAGAGAATAATTCTCTCCACCTTAACACAGAGAAATTAAAATTTTTCTTGCTAGAGAACAGAGTTTCACACATGAAAATTCTATTTCATTCACTCAAAAAAAAAACTATTACAAACTTCCTCACACACGAAGTTTTACAAAAAATTCCCATTCTTCTTGCAAACTATGAAGTACTACACGAAAAACCCCAACTCATTGTCTTTGTTCAGCAACAAAAAGACACTCTGCGTCTCACTTCAAAAGTACACTGCGGCCTCTCTTTTCCAGCGTGATGTGCATACAAAAACTCTTCTCCATAGCTGTTATTTTTCAAAATTATATAACTGGCCATGGCAATAACTAACTATTACAAACGCTCTCAGACCTTTTATGTGGCGCCACACATATAAACATAAAACAAATATTAAATAAAACTAAACTAAATTATATGCGTGACTATGGCCCACCGGGGCTCCTCTTTACAAAGCGCATGTAATATATAAACCAAGGTTTAAATAAACCTTTGTCGCCCTATATAAACAAAACATTAAAACATAATATAACGTGAAAATGTTAATAAACCAAAATACAAACATAACATGACTTAACATGCCAATACCCCACCGGACTTCAAAACAGTTTAACCGCATTGCAATGAAGATTTCACATTACAAACTGGGGTGTTGACGTCGGGCCAAAATGTGATCCGAAAACTTTATGAACTGGCATTTATAAAAAATTTGGGTCCGAAACTTCCCCTTTGGTACGAGCCTCAAATGTAACCCGAAACTGATTCAAATCTGCCTTATAAACTGCTTCGGATCTGGTTCTAAGTTCTAGGCCCAACTCAAAAATAAAGTGCGATGCAATCAAATTTCTCCACGTGTGCCGTCGACGTGGTCTGTGGGACCACTGCTCTCGTGGCCTTGTTCAAATTCAAATTGGCGCAAACAAACAACACCTCTATTTCCAAAGTAAAGGACTGTTACATTTAAACCGATCTTGACTGTTCAGCTATTTTGGTAAGCGGCTGGAGGACAAAAAAATGGAGATTAAAAATGGAAAGCGACTTTGCACAGGGACAGTTGAAAGTAAGGTTTCAACACAAGTGTCGTAGATCCATTTGAAAAAATCAAAACCATAAACCATTCTTACTATAAAAATTATATATTTAAATAATATAATTATTTATAATATTATATATATTTAAATGTTAATATTAATTTAAATAGTATGTGAACCACAAATATTGTTGTGCTTATTTTAGTAAAAGCAATATAAGATCTCTATTATATATCTTCTTTATTTCTCTTGATTCTTGAATTGTAAAGAATAAAGATCATTATTACTAGTACTTATACATATAAGTAACGTAATGAAGATAATTATTACTGCTACAATCAACTCGTGGACATATTTTCAGTCTTCAATCTTGTCCACATTCTCCATCATATACTCACTATCCCACATTCTCCATCATAGTTAGAGTGTCAGATAGATATCATATATTCACATGAATTTATCACCATCCCACATTCTTCATCATAGTCAGTGTCTGATAGAAATAAAATTGTATCAAATATTCAATTGAATTTAACTCTATAGATGAACTCATAATTATATACTTTATTGCAATTTTACCTCTTAAATTAAATATCTATTATGCTCTCAAGACACTTACCATTAATTTTCCTATTATTATGATTTGTTTTCAAATTTTTTGATTTAACAAAGTATATATATAGTTACGCTAATCATAATGTACTTTTGCAGATCATACATTTGGTGGATCGGTTCTATGTGTGGCATAAATTGCCTGTGTTCCTGGGACTAGCCTACCTGGAGATAAGGCAGACTTTGTACCAACGGTATAATCTTATCAATGTAGGAACTACACCAGCAGGTGTAAGATATAATCCAATTGATTATCCATACAGAACAGTTGATGGATCTTACAATGATCCATTCAATCCAGAAACAGGAAGTGAGGACACATTTTTTGGACAAAACATGATTCCTTGTCCTCAAAAGAATCAGGTGATTACAGATATATATCTCCAAGTCATGCATGTGTCTACACATATCTGATACCATCATATTGAGTGACTTACGCTTAGGATAGAACTTATGTTTACAATTGCTGAGTAAAATTATTGTGTAAACAGCCGCTGAGGCCAAATCTCATCACATATGTGGCACCGCTATATTGAATGATTTCTGACTAGGTTACAACTTACATTTACACATGTAGAGTAAAATTTTTGTGTGAATAGCTGTTGAGGCCAGATCCCATGGTAGTTGCTACCAAGTTGCTTGCTCGGAGGAAAATGATAGATACGGGCACACAATTTAACATGCTTGCTGCCGCTTGGATTTAGTTCATGATTCATGACTGGATCAATCATGTGGAAGACACCAAGCAGGTATATACTATAAATAACAATGTGATCTTCTACCATGGTTCCAACAAATCATTGAAGAAAAATAATTTCAAGAGATTTTAAAACTTCATCCTCTATTTCCTACAATCTTTGACCCATTTCATTGAATGTATTTCATTTCGATGGTTGATTATGTTATGGTTTATTGTCATGGTATTTTGGTTTGATGGTTGCTTAGTTTATGGTTTCTTGCGTAACGTGGATTATGTCAGATTTTCACACAGACTTGCGTGGGAATTTTGTACAAACAATCACTATGTCTCCCCTTGGGACTTTCAAGAAATAATGATAATGGTTATTTTTTTTAGGTCAAAGATAATATCTTCTAGTGTTTGAGTTTTTCAGGCAGAGCTAAGTGCCCCATCAAGCGTTGCATCGTAATGCCCACTCAAAGAATTCAGTTTTTTCGAAAGCAAAGAGGTTCTTATAGGATTTTAGGATATCAGAAAAGGATACCTTAATAGAAGAACTGCCTGGTGGTAAACATGCCATCTCTAATCTATGAATTTAATTTTCACATTTAAAGAATACATTGACAAGAATTGAAACACTGAAAATGAACTGGAGCAGAGAGTCACTCTTCTCAATATTATGAATAGATTAAATAGATTACATTGGAAACATCAGCAATAAATAACTAGAGATAAAATCGACTAAACTGGACTGACTTAAACTAAACTGGGACACTTGGACTGACGGATCTGACACCTAGAAAGTGGTTGAGATTACGTTCTTTAACACTCCCCTTTAATTTCAACCACATAAAAAAAATTAATTAAGATACCTGCTGGTCTATGTCTCAGCGAGGTTTACAATTTAAAAAAAATTGAGTTCAACTAGATTTAGTTTTCTTCTTCTCTTCTTCCATATTCTGTAGCCTCTAAATTGTTTCAAATTTTTCGCTTTGCTGTGTTCTTCAAAACTCAATTTATTGATGCGCTGGTGCAGGTCTTTTACTGTTCCAGGTTGTCTAAGCGTGTCCTGGACTTCTTCAAAAATTGACTTGTATGTGGGCTGCTGCCACATATTGTCCTCTGTAGTGTGCTTTGCGTCATCAATCTGCTGCAACATAATATTAGAACAATATCTTATCTCTTCAAAACTCCAATGCATGAAAATTTCATTAACATGTTCGTCATGCATGTTGTCTTCAACATTCATATCTACAGCTTCTGTGTAGACCTCAACTAGACATGGTGTTGCAAGCCATGTTTCAATAAACTTTAGCTCTTCTTCATAATTAATCTGTGTACCTGCACACTGAAAATCAATGTTAGAATAAAAAACATTTTCAGAACGACATTGGTTCTGGTCTTTTTGCTCTGTAATGAGAGCTTTCTTCAGTTGTTTTTCCTTTTCTACTTCTGCGTCTATCTCTGTTTCTGCATTCCCTTTGCAGACATCTTTCTTTGCTTCTGTCTCTTCTTCTTTCTCTGTTTCTTCCTTCTTCTCTGCAATGAGAGCTTTTTGTTGTTGCGCTTCCTTTGCTGCATCTTCCTTTGTCTCTGTCTCTGTCTTTTTTTCTGCCTCTTCTTCATTGACCTACGCTGCTGCAAATAGGTTGTCTTCCACTAACTGAAGTGGGGTAATCTCACCAAATAGCATCATGTCGATATCATATTTTTGTTGCATCATCTGCAACCAATCATCATTAGCAAAAATTTCATTATCAAAGTTTACATTAGCCATATCAATCATTGGATTTACCATTTCATCAGCAAGCTCTCTTGCTGGTATCATTAAAACTTCGTCAGCAATCTCTGTTGTTGGAATCTCTTCATTCACTTGTGGCCATGCACAGTGGGGTTCACGAGCATCTTCATGTTGCTTCTCTGTTTTATCTGCACTTTCTTTGCAGACATCAGCCAGCTGTGACTGCGCACAGTGGGATTCAACAAACTCTTCATTTCGCTGTAGATCTACTGCTACAGATCCAAAGCTCCCCTTTGCTTCAATGCTCCCCCTTGTACCAAAACATCTCTCAAGGGTATCCCATGCGTCCTTGGATGTCTTGGAATCTGAAATCAAGGGAAGTATACTTTCATCAACTGATTCGTTTATGCATCTTAATGCATAGGCATCTTTTTGCCTCTTGATTTCCAGATCTAGAAAGATCTCGAACATAATCTGCTTTTGCTTTAGCCTCTTGGCTTTTCCCATGTCCTCGTTGTCAAACATCCAGAAACAAACGAGTTTACATATTCATCAATACCTTGCTTCTTCAAAAAATTTGCTGCTCTTGAATGAGTCTCATGCAACTTCACTTCTCCTTCTAAAAAATATCTTCCTAAAAAAATTTCTTGTAAACTTTCACTTTCATCTCATATCACAGCTTTAAGTTTAAAAAAAAAAAAAAACAAAAAAAAATCTTCTTTCACAAGCCATAAAATGCTTCACACGAGATCTTTTTTTAAATCATGGCAAAAAGAATTAAAATCCATTTGGCTTCTTCCTTTTTAAAAACCTTAGCTTTTAAAATCCTCTCGCATTAAAACCCTCTTCCTTTTTTTGTTTTTTAAAAAAACCTTTACTTTTTTTTCACATATAAGGCATTCTCCTTTTTTAAATCTACACTTCAAAAAGCATTTCTAAAGGAGATTTATTCCATTAACGTATGAGCCTTTTTCAAACTAAATCGTTTGAATATTAAACTGCTTTGTACCTTCACGCTTAACAAAAAAAAATTCACCTTAATTCATTTGCTCTTGCTCCATGCCACGGCAGATTTGCTTTGGCGGCTCTCGTTTCTGGTCCATCATTAATGTTTAACGCAAATTATTCACGCGGCGGATTACTCTTAACGCATACACTTATCAGCTTAATGCATATATGCGTTGACCTTAAAAAAAAAATTAACGCAGATGCTTCTTCTGCAGAGTGGCGCGGTCCCGATTGAAATAGTCGCGCCTATCTCAAAAACGGTGCGAGGCATGAAAATGGTGCGGGTATGGCGTGTATTCCAGCACCAATCAACTCACAGTCACGCCAATTGACTGCTCTTCTCTTCTGCTCCTTTGTGGCTTTGTTGCTGCTGTCCACGGAGGCTTATGCAACTCGGCTCCGATACCATGACAAGAATTGAAACACTGAAAATGAACTGGAGCAGAGAGTCGCTCTTCTCAATATTATGAATAGATTAAATAGATTACATTGGAAACATCAGCAATAAATAACTAGAGATAAACTCGACTAAACTGGAATGACTTAAACTAAACTGGGACACTTGGACTGACGGATCTGACACCTAGAAAGTGGTTGATATTACGTTCTTTAACATACATGAACATAAAATATACATTCGGAATTGTCGTAAACAAATACCAAATTATGAATTCCATGTATCTGTCTGATATGCAGGGATGGGAGTGCAGTTTATGGAAGCGAAATGAAACCGTCAACAAAAGTAAGGACGTTCAAGGATGGTAAGCTGAAGTTAGGAGAGGATGGACTTCTTTTGCACCAGAGTGATGGAATTTCTGTCAGTGGAGATATTCGTAATTCATGGGCTGGCATATCAATTCTCCAATCCTTGTTTATCAAAGAAAATAACACAGTCTGCGACATGCTGAAGGTAATGATAAGCCTACAATATGTAATCAATATTCAAATCAAACAGACTGTAAATTAACATCTTTTATTTAAAGAATGCAGCATCATTATAACGAATTGGATGACGAGGAGTTGTATTGTCATGCACCTCTGCTGTGATTTCTAAAGTCCATACAATTGACTGGATAGTAGAGCTCCTTAAAATAGACACCCTCCTTGACGGAATGCGCGCCAACTGGTACATAATTTCTTTGCTCCCTATGATGTTTCAGTCACTCTGTTTCAACTCCGCTTTAAAAGATTATAAATCATTGACTTCTACATTGTTAAAAAATTTGAGAAGCTTGTTGAAATGTTACTTTCAACTGTCCCTGTGCAGAGTCGCTTTCCATTTTTAATCACTGGGTTTTTTGTCCTCCAGTCGCTTACCAAAACAGTTGAACAGTCAATTTCAGTTTTTGATTATCGGCGCCAGTCCTTAGTATTTGAAAAACAGGGTTTGTTTTTTGTTGTTCAGGGACAGTCTCTGTTTTGGGTAAAACATAGTACTTTTTATTTAAAAAGAAACACAGTAAACAGAGCGTTTTGTTTACTGTTTTGGAACAACACGGGCATTTTTTTATTTTATAACTGTGGTCCCCACAAGTTAAAGTGTCTTGTTGATGTTGGAGGTTCCGATGCGTTCATCACAATCGGAACTTATATATATTACCACAGCCATTTGATAATCGCCGATGGAAATGTTCCGATGTGATGAGTTCATCACAATCGAAATATATATTACAATCGCCCTCCGCCTTAAGCCAAGGTCTGCGGGTGGTGTGGTCCCACATACCACATGGTAGATTTATGTTTAATCACAAAGTTTGAATCGCAAGTGTTTTTGTTTTGGGCCGATTGTATTATGTGAAATGGCGGACCCGATGAGAGTTATGAAATTAAGTTGATAACTCATCGCGCATCCGATTCTAATTGGAATCGAAAGATTTACAAATGGCCGTTGTGTATTAATAAGTCGCGGACCCAATGAAGTTTATAGGTCAGAATTTATAAAGCATCACGCGTCCAAAAGGGCCTGGATCCAAAACAAGCTGGCGGACGCAATATGTTTTATGTATTGGATTGGATAATACATCATGCGTTCAAGTGCTGGCGTCACCAGACCAAGATTTGTTACGCGTAAACCTTCACTTAAATTTGGCTCATAGTTCTTTCAAGTCCGGCGGTGTATTGTTTGGTTCATCGTGTGAATGAAAGGTTTTTATGTTATATGTGTTTTATTATATAAACATATCTTTTTAACATAAGTTATATAAACTCGCGCAAAGTGTAAAGTGGGCCCGACATTTTCTTTTAAATAGATTTTGTTTTAAGTTTTTTAATATAGTTTTTTTTATTAAAAAATGCGTTGTGGTATATAAAGTGAAAATAGGCTCGAAGGCTTTGTAATAGACAGAATGTTATGTTTTATTTTGTAAGCATAACAGAGTGCGGGAAAAACACAGCAGTGTTATTTTGAAGAATAGAGTGTTTTTCTTAAGAGAGTCAGAGAGTTGTTTTAGCACTACGTTTGAAGCAGTCTGAATATTTTGTAAGCCCTCTATTGAGGAAGTATTGTATCAGTTTTTTTTAGTTAATGAATAGAATTATTGTTGTGTGAAAACTCTGTCTCCAACAAGAAATTTTTAATTTTTCTCTATGTTAAGGAGGAGAGTTTTATTCTCTCTGTAGTTTGTTCTAGAATTTTCATAAATTCCAACATGGTATCAGAGCTATTCCAGGCTCTTTGAAGGTTTCAAAGAAGTTGAAGGAAGGAGTTCTTGTTGTAGCAGCTTCTCCAGCAGAGTGAAGACTCAGTCAAGAAGAATCCATGGTATTTCTCAAGTCATTTTTTTTGTGTTACTGTTGAAGATAGTTAGTTTGTTTTAAAAACACAGTCAAGCGTTTGAAGCATAGTTAGAGTGCAAGAATGGCTAGAGCCAACACTAGCATGGGTATAGGTAATACTCAGCTCCCACAATTTAATGGGAAAAACTATGACTACTGGGCAATAACCATGAGAGCCCTATTTGCTTCCCAAGACTTACAGGAACTTGTTGAGGATGGATTTGAAGAGCCAGCAGATGAAAATGACTTTGATGATTTAACTCAGGCATAGATGGAACTGTTGAAGAGCAATAAGAAGAAGGATTCTAGAGCCCTCCACTTTTTGTATCAAGCAGTGCATGAGAGTGTGTTTCAAACGATAGTAGCAGCCAAGAGATCCAAATAAGCATGGAAAACTCTCAAGACAGCCTGTGAAGGCATGGAGAAAGTGAAGATAGAAAAACTACAGTTGCTGAGGAGAGATTTTGAGACTCTCTGCATGAAGGAGTCAGATAATATTGACTCATTCTTCACACATGTGATTGGAATGGTCACACAGATAAGGTCTCATGGAGAGACTCTTGAAGAAAGGAGGATTGTGGAAAAACTCTTGAGGAGCCTACCCTCAAGGTTTGATGTAATTGTCACCACCATAGAAGAGACCAAGGATCTCACAAATGTTTCAGTTGATGAGCTACATGCATCACTGATGACACATGAACAGAGATTGGGTAGAAATGAAAACTCATCTCTAGAGCATGCCTTTAAGACCCAGATTTCCTTTGGAAGAAGAAGAGGGCAAGGCAGAGGAAACAAGAGAGGAAGAGGCAGAAGCCAAAACAGAGGTGGAAGAAATAGTCCAACAAATTCTCAAGGAAGGGGAAACAATCCAAATCAGAACGAAGGCCAAGGCAGCAACTAGCAAAGTGGTCAGCAACATGCTCAAGGACAAAGGTATGATAAATCCAATGTATAATATCACTATTGTATAGAATATGGACATTATGCACATGAATGTAGAAAGAAGCAGCATGATATGGGTAATAGAACAAATGCAAATTTTACTAGAGAAAATATCAGCCAAGATATAAAAAATTTAGCTTGTAATATGGCTGAAGAAAAGAGTGAAGATTTATGGTTTCTAGACTCTGGTTGTAGTAACCATATGACAGGAAACATAGCCATTTTTTCTATGTTAGATGAGAATGTGAAATCACAAGTCACATTAGGGACTGAAAGTAAAGTTTTTGTTATGGGAAAAGGAGATATAAATGTCTTAACAAGGAAAGGAGAAAAGAAATCCATTGCAGATGTCTATTATGTTCCAGGAATGAAATGTAACCTCTTAAGTATTGGACAACTTGTTCAAAAGGGGTACAATGTTTTCTTTGAGGATGATATTTGCACCATCATGGATAAACCACCCAACAAACAATGTATTGCTGAAGTGAAGATGACAAGGAACAAGATGTTGCCTCTCAGGATGAGAGCAGATTTGAAAAATGAAGAAGAGATAGCAGCAATGACACAAGAGGCTTTCCAAAGCCAACCAAAAGATGAAAATTGGTTGTGGCACTTGAGATTTGGAAATCTCAACTTTGGATGTCTTATTTTGTTGAACAGAAAATGAATGGTAATAGATTTACCATTGATTGAGAAACCGAACATCCTTCGTGAAGGTTGTATCTTGGGGAAACAACACAGAGAAATTTTTCCTTTCGGGAAAAGCATAACATTGTGCAGCGTACATCTTGAATAGATGTCCTACAAAAGCAGTTATGAACAAAGTGCCGGAAGAGGCATGGAGTGGCACAAATCAAGGTGTCACACACATGAAAGTTTTTGGATGTGTGGCTTATGCACACATTCCAGATCAGCTAAGGAAGAAGTTGGACAACAAGGGGTAGAAATGTATTTTCATTGGATACAATGAGGAATCGAAAGCTTATAGGTTGTACAGCCAATCCACCAAGAAGTTTATTGTGAGCATAGATGTTCAATTCATTTTGGAGGAAGCTTGGGATGGAAGCATAGAGAAAACAGTGAATGTTAAACACTGTTTGTCTCATGATGAAAATGATGATGAGTTGGCTGAGATACCTCCCCAAACAGCAGCACCAACACAAGGGCAACAAGAGACACCCTTGAGGAGAAATGAAAGTGCTTCACCAAGCACACCACAAGGAGGAAATTAAAGTGCTTCTTCAAGCACTTGTACACCTGATGAAAGAGGTAAGAAGTTCATAAATTTAAATGAAATTTATGAAAAAGAGGCAGCAAATGAATGTATGAACTCTTTTTCTGCTTTATATTGTCATGTTGATGACCATATCCACTTTGAAGAAGCTATTAAAGATAGGAAATAGATAGAAGCTATGGATAAGGAAATTAATGGCATAGAAAGAAACAAAACATGGGATTTGGTTGAACTCCCAAAAGGTAAAGATGTCATTGGAGTTAAATGGGTCTACAATACCAAGAATAATGCTGAAGGCAAAATAGAAAGACACAAGGCAAGACTTGTTGTCAAAGGATATAAGCAGAAGCATGTGATAGACTATGAGGAAAATTTCGCACCGGTTGCTAGAATGGAAACCATGAGAGCAGTGTTGTCCATAGCAGCACAAAACAAGTGGAAAGATTACCAAATGGACGTGAAGTCAACATTCCTAAATGGAGTGTTAATGGAAGAGGTTTACATTGAACAACCTCTCGGCTATGAAAAGAAAGGTCAAGAGCACAAAGTGTGCAAGTTGAAGAAAGCTCTTTATGGGCTAAAGCAAGCAACAAGAGCGTGGTACAGTCGGATAGATTCCTATATACTGGAAAATGGATTTGAAAAATGTGAGGGAGAACCCGCCCTTTAAATTAAATAAAAAGATGGAAAAATGCTAATTGTTGTTTTATATGTTGATGATGTTATTTTCACAGGTAATGATGATTACCTTATTGAAAATTTTAAAACAGTCACGAAAGAAGAATTTGAAATGATTGACAATGGTTTGTTGAGATACTTCTTAGGAATAGAATTAGAACAAGATGAAAATGAGATTTTTATCTCACGGGAAAAATATGTTAATGAAGTGCTGGAAAGATTTAATATGTAGGAGAGCAAAGCAGCAATCACTCCCACAGTGATGGGATTAAAACTCAGCAGAGAGGACAACAGCAAGGATTTTGATCCTAGTTTGTACAAGAGCATAGTTGGCAGTTTCATGTATTTGACTGTAACTAGGCCCGATATAATTCATGCTGTTAGTTTGATTTCCAGATTCATGGAGAGGCCAAAGGAAGCACATTGGCAGGCAGCGAAAAGGATTCTGAGGTATGTTAAAGGTACAAAAAGGTTTGGTATTTTATATACTGCTTCAAAATGTTCAGATTTAATAGGATACATTGACAGTGATTGGGCTGGAAGTGTAGATGATTAGAAAAGCATTTCTGGTTATGTTTTTCACATGGGTTCAGGAACCATTTCATGGGCTTATAAAAATCAGTCTCTTGTAGCGTTGTCTACAGCAGAGGCAGAATATGTGGTAGCTACAGTAGCAGCGTGTCAATAAATTTGGATGAGGAGGATGCTAAGAAGTTTGTGCCAAGAGAAAGCAAAAGGAACTGTGATTTATTGTAAAAATAGCTCAGCTATTACATTATCCAAGAATTTTTTGTTTCACAAGAGAACGAAACACATGGACACAAAGTTTCATTACATCAGGGAATTAGTAAATAATGGAGAAATTGTTTCAGAACACTGTAGAACTCAGGAGCAGTTTGCAGACATTCTGAACAAGCCATTGGGGCAGAAGAGTTTTGAGTTTTTGAGAAAATGCCTGGGTATGACCGATAACCCATCAGTTGAAAGTAAAGGGGAGTGTTGAAATGTTACTTTCAACTGTCCCTATGCAGAGCCGCTTTCCATTTTTAATCACCAGGTTTTTTCTCCTCCAGCCGCTTACCAAAACAGCTGAAAAGTCAATTTCAGTTTTTGATTATCAATGCCAGTCCTTAGTATTTGAAAAATAGAGTCTTTTTTGTTGTTGTTCAGGGACATTCTCTATTTTGGGTAAAACAGAGTACTTTTTATTTAAAAAGAAACACAGTAAAGAGAGCGTTTTGTTTTTTGTTTTGAAACAACGCAAGCATTTTTTTTTTAGAACTGTGGTCCCCACAATTTAAAGTGTCTTGTTGATGTTGAAGGTTCCGATGCGTTCATCGCAATTGGAAGTTATATATATTACCACAACCATTTGATAATCGTCGATGGCAATGTTCTGATGCGATGAGTTCATCGCAATCGAAATATATATTACAATCGCCCTCCGCCTTAAGCCAAGGTCCACGGGTGGTGTGGTCCCATAGACCATGCAGCAGATTTATGTTTAATCGCAAATTTTGAATCGCAAGTGTTTTTTTTTTTGGGCTGATTGTATTATGTGAAATGGCAGACCCGATGAGAGTTATACAATTAAGTTGATAACTTATCGCGCATCCGATTCTAATCGGAATCGGAAGATTTACAAATGGTCGTTGTGTATTAATAAGTCGCGAACCCGATGAGGTTTATAGGTCAGAATTTTTAAAGCATCGTGCGTCCAAAAGGGCCTGGATCCAAAACAAGGTGGCAGACGCGATATGTTTTATGTATTGGATTGGATAATCCATCGCGCGTTCAAGCACTGACGTCACCAGACCAAGATTTGTTACGCGAAAATATTCACTTAAATTTGGCTCATAGTTCTTTCAAGTCCGGCAGTGTATTGTTTGGTTCATCACGCGAATGAAAGGTTTTTATGTTATATGTGTTTTATTATATAAACATATGTTTTTAAATTATGTTATATAAACTTGCGCGAAGTGTAAAGTGGGCCCGACATTTGTTTTTAAATCGATTTTTTTTTTAAATTTTTTAATATAGTTTTGTTTATTAAAAAGGACGCTCTGGCATATAAAGTGAAAATAGGCCCAAAGGCTTTGTAATAGATAGAATTTTATGTTTTGTTTTGTAAGCACAGCAGAGTGCGGAAAAAACACAGCAGTGTTATTTTGAAGAACATAGTGTTTTTCTTAAGAGAGACGGAGAGTTTTTTTAGCACTGTGTTTGAAGCAGTCTAAATATTTTGTAAGCCCTCTGTTGAGGAAGTATTGTATCAATTTTTTTTCAGTTAATCAATAGAAGTATTTTTGTGTGAAAACTCTATCTCCAACAAGAAATTTTTAATTTTTCTCTGTGTTAAAGAGGAGAGTTTTATTCTCTTTGTAGTTTGTTCTGGAATTTTCATAAATTCCAACAAAGCTTTGATATCATGTTGAAAAATTTAAAGAATCTCAAAAGAAAGAAAGAGGGGAAATGTGCAGAAAATAAAATTAAACAATGAAAATAAAGTTATTCACAAAATGCATAGAGCCCCACACACAGATAATGTTGGAATTTATGAGTATTCGAGAACACACAGAGGAATAAAATAATTCATCCTCTCAACACAAAGACTAAAAAAACTTGTTGGATAGAGATTGCACATAAACAAATATTTCATTAAGTTTGAAAAAGTATTACAATGTCCCTCAGAATTGCTATTCTGGTTTACAAAAAAAAAAACTTCAACTGCTACTCACACAGTGTAAAAACTGTTCTGTGTCTTTTTCAAAATGCACACACAATGCTTTACAAAATCCGCTCTCTATTTTTCATATAGAATCACTCTGTTTTAAAATGCACTCACAACATTTTCTTCAAAAATCCTCTGTATTACACATAGTCCACTATGCACATACACAGTGCTGCAATATATGCTTCTGCCTTCTGACCTTTTTTAATACTACAAATAGTCACATATTTGCCTTCGGGCTTCTTTTCTTTTTATATAACACATTAAAAAAAAATTCAAGCCATTTAACTTATATATATGTATATATATATATGTCTATTCAACATATTTCAAAATTCAAAATGACTTTGTAATGAAACATGTTGAGGTAAAAATAAATAAACCAACTATTATGAGCCTAGTTTGCTTTTGGGGATTCTTGTCCAGTTGCATGCACAGTGTTCGTAATTCGAGTTCTAGTCATTGCTCTGCTGCTAGTCAGGATTACCATGCCTTGGTTTGGTTTTTGGGTTTTCGGGAGAATGGTCGTCTTCTTCACCCTTCCTTCTATCAATATTTCAATTGGGCTTTTGAATTTCTGCCTTGCTCTTGTTGAGTTTACCTTTGTTTTGTGTCTTTTTTAAGGTTGTCTCATTGTTGTTGACTTCCTTTGGTTCTATTTGGATGCAATGCTTGTTTGGCTATATACCATTACTGTTGCATTCTGATAGCAATTTATTCTCTCATGAGCACATTTCTCCTTTGTTTCGTTCACTACGATGTTTGTCTTATGTCAAATGTGGGCATTTGTCTCTTTGTTTTGGTGGCGAACATGAATATGGTGATGTTCATTGTATTTTTGTCTATCAGTGGTAACCGCATTGGCTCCTCTTGTTATATGGATGGAAGTGTCGTTTTGCATTTCCTACAATGGTAAGCGAGGGCGAAAGCCCCTTTGGGGAAAGACGGTAATCCTCTTATAAACATGCAGGAAATGGGCGGAAAAGTCATCGGCGGCCACCTTGAACCACTGGTTCAAACCTTTATGAATGACATCCCCAATTCAGTTCGTGGTCGCATCTATGGCTGGGAATCTGAGATTCTAGATAATATTGACTTGGAGGATGACATGGCTTTTGAGGATGTGCAGACTGTGACTCTGGATCCTGGGCATACTCGAGGACGTACTTCTCTATTTTAGCAATTTGTTCGCATTTAATGGATAATTAAATGCCTTCTAGCCAAAGCTGTTATGTCTATAGCGGAGACAAATTTGGAGACAAATCTGGAGTCGACCTTGGCAGATATTAATAGGAATGTTCAGGAAATAAATTTACGCCAGTTGCATCAGTATACGAGACTTGGAAGATTGGAGAAGGAGCTTAAAGCGCTGCAACAGGTCCCTGTTGAACTACCTGGAGCTTCTGCCAAAGCTCCAGCACTTGTTGACTCTGAGGAAGACTAAAATTCTCTGGTTTTTATGTTTCATTTTGTGTTTAAGGTTCTAATGTTGCTTTCCTTTTGTACATGATATGGTTTGTACACTTGGATATCTAGTATAGAAAGATTTGGTATCAGTTATTAAGACCTTTTAGGTTCTGATTGACTTATTTTGAACTCAGATGGCCAAAATACCTGGTTTCCTGCGAGCATGTTGAGGTCTAGTTTTGTATCTTTTGCCCGAATTTATTAATAAAAAATCGAAGGTACCACCTAAGCTTACAAAAAAAATAAAAATAAACCAAGGTATTTACACAAGAATTTTTGCCGCAACGTTTTAATAAAACAAAAAGCATGTTAAAACTTTTAACCAATGTCATAAACCTTCACGTATTTCAAAATGCACATTAAACTCCAATGCAAGAAATTATTGCGTAACAAATTCCCTTGACATCATCAGAGTCCAAATCCGCACGATCGACCTCCCATTGGCTGAAGGTGGGATGCTCGGACTGCAAATCAAAAACTGAGGTGCATCTCATGAAATTATCACGTACAAATTGGCCTCCATGACATAAGCCTAAAATCTACGCGATAAACTCTGATTGGTCCACATGTTCTATTGACTTGGCCCATTCAAAAATAATTCAAAGTTGGTAGGTGAGTTGGGTAATGGTGGTATGGCAGAGTGTTAAGTGTAGTGATGGTTGCGTGGTTCAAAACCACAGCTTCTCCATACCATACAAGCTACAGCCTTCATAAAAAAAAAATTAATTTGCATGTTCATTAAACACATAATTTAAATTAAAGTGGCGTGCAAGAAACAAAATAATGTTTACTGCTATAGCGTTTGTCCTTCGGCTCTCCTGCACACAGTTGTAGTTGAATTTAGAAATTCAACATTGCCCTGTAAATTCAAATGTTGGGTTTTCTTCCATACCCAAACACTTCCTCAGATAGTTAAAACTCTTTTGCCCCAATGGCTTTGTTAAAATGTCTGAAAACTGCTCCTCTGTTCTGCAATTATTCAAAACAATTTCCCCATCGTTCACTAGCTCCCTGATGTAGTGATACTTGGAATCAATGTGTTTCGTTCTTTTGTGAAACACTGAATTCTTTGAAAATGCTATAGCTGAGATATTGTCACAATAAATTTTTGTGTCTTTTACCTATTCATGACACAACTCCTCAACATTCTCCTCATCCAAACTTCTTGACATGATGTTGATGTAGCTGTCACATACTCTGCCTCTACCGTAGGTAAAGCCACAATTGGTTGTTTCTTATAAGCCCATGAAATGGCTCCTGAACCCATATGAAAAATATAACCATATGTACTTTTCCAGTCATCTATACTTCCAGCCCAATCACTGTCAGTATATCCAATCAATTCAGATTTTTCTGAAGTGGTATATATAAAATTACATATCTCTTTGTTCCTTTTACATACCTCAGAATTATTTTTGCTTCTTGCCAATGTGCCTCCTGTGGCCTCTCCATAAATCTGGAAACTAAACTTACAACATGCATAATATCTGGCCTATTTGCAGTAAAATACATGAGGCTGCCAACTATGCTTTTGTACAAAATTGGATCAAAATTCATGCTGTTGTCCTCTTTGCTTAACTTCAATCCCATCACTGTAGGAGTAATTGTTGCCTTGAAATCTTGCATATTAAATATTTCCAAAACTTCATTTACATATTTGGCTGGAGATATAAAAATCTTATTTTCATTTTTATCTACTTCTATTCCTAAGAAGTATTTCAACAATCCCATATCAGTCATATCAAATTCATCCTTCATGACTGATTTAAAATTATCAATGAGGTAAGCATCATTACATGTGAATATCACATCATCAACATATAAAACAACAATCAGCATCTTACCATCTTTCTCCTTGATGTATAATGTGGGTTCTCCTTCCAATTTTTCAAACCCATTTTCCAATAGATATGCATCTATCATACTGTACCATGCGCTTGGTGCCTGTTTCAACCCATATAGAGCTTCTTCAATCTACATAATTTATGCTCTTGGCCATTTTTCTCATAGCCTAGAGGTTGTTCAACATAAACCTCTTTCATCAATACTCCATTCAGGAATGTTGATTTCACATCCATTTGGTAAAATTTCCACTTGTGTTGTGTTGCTATGGACAACACTACTCTCACTGTTTCCATTCTTGCACCCGGTGAAAAAGTTTCCTCATAATATCTTCCATGTTTTTGCTTGTAGCCTTTGACAACAAGTCTAGCCTTGTGCCTTTCAATCTTACCTTCAGCATTTTTTTTGGTCTTGTAGACCCATTTTACTCCAATGACTTCTTTGACTTTTGGGAGATCAACCAATTCCCATGTTTTATTCTTCTCTATGGCATTCATTTATTCATCCATAGCATATATCCATTTCTTATATTTTATATCTTCTTCAAAATGAATAAGATCATCTACATGAGAATATAATGCAAATAAAGAGCTCATACCTTCATTTGCTGCCTCTTGCTCATAAATATCATTTAAATTTCTGGAACTGGTTCCTCTTTCACTTGGTGTACTGGTGCTTGTAGAAGCACTCAAATCTGCTCCTTGTGGTGTGCTTGGAGAAGCATTGTTATCACTTCTCAAAGGTGTTCTCATACCTTCTTGTGGTGTCCCTTGCTTTCCTTGTGTTTGTGGCGATGGTGCTGCTAATGAGGTGTTCCTTTCAGCCATTTCTTCCTCATCATCATCATGAGACAAATAGCTCTTCACATTCACTATTTTCTCAATGCTTCCCTCCCATGCTTCTTTCTCAATGAACTGCACATCTCTGCTTATAAAAAACTTCTTGGTGGATGGGTTATACAGCCTATATGCCTTGGATTCTTCACTGTATCCAATAAATATGCACTTCTCCCCCTTACTTTCCAAAATATTCCTTAGCTTATCTAGAATGTGTGCATAAGCCACACAGCCAAAAACTCTCATGTGGATGACACCTTGTTTTATGCCACTCCATGCTTCTTCCGGAACTCTGTTCATTACAGCTTTGGTTGGGCATCTATTCAAGATGTATGTTGCACAATGTACAACTTCAGCCCAATATTCATTTGGCAAATGTTTTTCCTTTAGCATACTTCCTACCATGTCCATGATGGTCCTATTTTTCCTTTCAACAACTCCATTTTGCTGCATTGTATACCTTGTTGTAGATTTCTTGTGTATGTCATTTTCTCTGCAAAAACGCAGAAATTCTTTTGATATATACTCACCTCCTCTAATAGTTCTTAAAACTTTTATATTCTACCCACTTTGGTTCTCAACAAGTGCCTTAAAGTGGCATAACTTCTCAAACACTTCACTTTTATATTTCAAGAAATACACCCAATTTTTCCTTGTGTAATCATCAATAAAATTCAGCATATAGTGACTGCTTGCTAGTGATGGTGTTTGCATTGGTCCACACAAATCTGAATGGACAATTTATAAGGGTGCCTTTGCCCTTATGCTCTTTCCTGATGGAAAGCTTTCTCTGTGTTGTTTTCCCGAGATGCAGCCTTCACATAGGCTATCCAGTTTCTCAATCAATGGTAATCCCTTTACCATTCCTTTCCTATGCAAAAAATTCAGTCCTCCAAAGTTGAGATCTCCAAATCTCAAGTGCCATAACCAGTTTTTATCCTTCGCTCCTCTTTGGAATGTCTCCTGTGTCACTACTACCATTTCGGCTCCTTTCTTCAAATCTGCTCTCATCTTGAGAGGGAAAATTCTGTTCCTTGTCACCTTCACTTGTGCAATGCATTGCTTGCTTGGTGGTTTATCCATGATGGTGCATGCATCATCTTCAAAGAAAACATTGTACCCCTTTTGAATGAGTTTTCCAATTCTCAAGAGGTTACACTTCAACCAGGCACATAGTATACATCTGATATGGATCTTCCTTTTCCCTTCTTTGTCAAAACACTTACTCTACCTTTTCCCATGACAAAGACGTTACTTTCTATCCCTAATGTTACTTGAGACTTGACATTTTCATCTAACATGGAAAACATGGCAATGTTTCCAGTCATATGGTTTCTACATCCTGAATCTAGAAACCATATATCTTCATTCTTTTCTTCAGCCATATTACATGCTAAAAAAAAAATTTCTTGACTAATATTTTCTTTATTAAAATTAGCACTGGGTCTATTACCCATGTCACTATGTTTCTTCCTACATTCATTGGCATAATGGCCATACTTCTTAGAGTAATGAAATTGGACTTGGGATTTATCATACCTTTGTCCATGTGCTTGATTTTTTCCACCTTGTTGGCTACTGCCTTGGCCTTGGTTCTAATTTTGATTGCTACCCCTTCCTTGAGTATTTGTAGGGTTGTTTCTTCCTCCTCTTTTTTGGCTTCTGCCTCTTCCTTTTCCTTTGTAGTTTCCTCTGCCTTGACCTCTTCCTCTTCCAAAGGACATTTGGGTCTTGAAGGCATGCTCCAAAGATGAGTTTGTTGTTCTTCCCAATATTTGTTCATGATTCATCAATGATGCATGAAGCTCATCAACAGTAAAATTTGAGATATCCTTTGTATTTTCAATGGTTGTGACTATCACATAAAACCCTAAGGGTAAGCTCCTCAACACTTTCTCCACTATCCTTATTTCTTCAAGTGTCTCTCCATGAGACCTTATCTGGGTAACCAACCCAATCACATGTATGAAGAATGAGTCTATGTTATCCGACTCTTTCATACAGAGAGTTTCAAAGTCTCTCCTCAGCAAATGTAGCTTTGTTGTCTCCACCTTCTCCATACCTTGATAGGCAGTCAGGAGGGTATCACATGCATCCTTGGACCTCTTAGCTACTGCTATCCTTGGAAACACACTTTCATGCGCTGCTTGATAGAGATAGAAGAGGGCTTTTGATTCCTTCTTCCTATTACTCTTCAAAAAATCCTTCTCTGCCTGTGTTAAGGCATTAAAAGCATTTTCATCTGCTGGTTCTTCAAAACCATCTTCAAGAAACTCCCATAAATCCTGAGAGGCAAACAGGGCTCTCATGGTGATTGCCCAATAGTCATAGTTCTTCCCATCAAACTATGGGAGTTGAGTATTTCTAATACTCATGCTTGTGCTAGCTCCTGCCATGGCTAGCACACTTAAATATGCAATAAAACTTGACTGTGCTTTTTAAATAAGTTGTCTCTCTGCTTAAGAGACAAACTCTCTCTTCAAAAAGACTTCTCTAGATTGTACTTTTTTTACAGCAAAACAAAACTTTGTTTTTGCAAATCCCTGGACTTTTGATGAGCCTTCACACTGCTGAAGAACTTCTTCAACAAAATCCTTCCTTCAACTTCTTTAACAATCCTTCAAAGAGCCTGGACTAGCTCTGATACCATGTTGGAATTCCTGATTATTCCAGAACACATAGACGAATAAAATAATTCTTCCTCTCAACATAGAGATTAAAAAAAAAATTGCTAGAAAAATATTTCACACAAAAAACTATTTCATTAAGCTTGAAAAAGTATTACAAAGTCCCTCAGAACTATTGTTTTGGTTTACATCAAAAAAAACCTTCAACTCCTACCCACATAGTGAAAAAACTGCTCTCTATATTTTTCAAAATGCACACACAGTGCTTTACAAAATCTGCTCTCTATTTTTCATATAAAGTCACTCTATTTTAAAATGCACTCACAACATTTTCTTCGGCCTTCGGGCTCTTAAAAAATTCTCTGTATTACACATGGTCCACTATGCACATACACAGTGCTGCAATATATGCTTCTGCCTTCTGGCCTTTTTTAATACTACACACAATCACATATTTGCCTTCGGGCTTCTTCTTTTTTTATATAACACATTAAAAAATATTCAAGCCATTTAACTTATATATATATATATTATAAACTTTATAATTTTATAATATATATATGTATATTCAACGTATACATATGTCAAAAGTCAAAAACGACTTTGTAATAAAACATGTCGCAATAAAAATAAATAAACCAAGGTCTTTACATGAGAACCTTTGCCGCAATGTTTTAATAAAACAAAAAACATGTTAAAAATTTTAACCAATGTCATAAACATTCACAGATTTCAAAACGCAGATTAAACTCCAATGCAAGAAATTGTCGCGTAACAAATCCCCTAACGTCATTAGGGTCCAAACCTGCACGATCGGCCTCCCATTGGCTGGAGGTGGGACCCTCGGACTCCAAATCAAAAACTAAGCCGCATTTCATGAAATTATCGCGTACCAATTGGCCTCCATGACGTAAGCCTAAAATCTGCACGATAAACTCCGATTAGTCCACATGTTCTGTTGACTTGGCCCGTTCAAAAATAATTCAAAGCTAGTAGGTGAGTTGGGTAATGGCGTTATGGCAGAGTGTTAAGTGCAGCGATGGTTGCGTTGTTCAGAACCAGAGCTTCTCCATACCATACATGCTACGGCCTTCTTAAAAAAAAATTAAATTAAATTTGCAAGTTCACTAAATGCGGAATTTAAATTGCAGTGGCGTGCAAGAAAAAAAATAAAGTTTACCGCTATAGCGTTTGTCCTTCAGCTCTCCTGCATGCAGTTGTAGTCGAATTTAGAAATTCAACAGATAAAAACCAGAGAGAGTTCTATTTCATTCTTCTTATTTTCCTCTATTACATAATATGAAAAATATCTCTTAAATACAAAATGGCGAAGCTTGACAGATTAATGCCAATTCAATGCTCAAACGGAGAAGTAACAACAAAATGCACTTCTTCCATGAAAAACCATTTCTTCATAAAAATAGCGCACAGAGCCTTGTGCGCCAGACTTGAAATCCTTCAGGTTTTGGCCTTCAAACTTCATCGCATCCGTAGCAGTACCGCACTTTTCATTTCGGCAGATTCAACATTACCTGGGCGCTAGATTAATCCTCCTAAGCTTGCGCAATTGGATATGCACACGTCGCAATATCTAACTTATCGCACGGTGCAAGATTTAACTTGAAACACTATCGAAAAATGTTATCCCATGTGATATGTGATCACATCGCATCACAACCCTACAAGGTTTGGGACTAGGGAAAATGGTAAGTTCTAAAGTTTGCGAAGCGCGAAGCGTGACACACTAAATGGTGGTCAATGCGAAAAGGCAAGGGTAATGGGTAAAGCGGAAAAGTAAAGGTTTAGAGTGGAAATTATAATGCATATAGGTTAGAGGAGTCCCACCGACATCTCATCGGTGGAGGTGAATGGATTCAGCAATGTGTTAAGCAGAACAGCTAAACATTGCGAAGTGCACAGTGCGGCAAAGAGGTAGGTGATATGACGGGAAATAATTTAACGCATAGAGATGGTCGAACACTGTTTTCTGAACATTACGGAAAATTGCGTGAAGTAAGAAGCGTGCGGATTTTCCATGCCTGGAGCTTGTCCTTCCCTACAAAATACATTTAATGTATGGTTTCTGCCAGTTTTATTCTAGACGATGGTTGAGAGTAATTTCCAACCTACATTAAAATTAACTCATGCGCCATTCTCTCCTCTCCTTAAAATGTTAAGACGGTGTAAAATACCATATTGAAAGGAAAACCTTCAATTAAACCATTAAGATACCATAATGAAATCAAAACCTTCAAATAACTAGCAGAAGCCATGAAGAATATAATAAAAATGAACCGAGTAGTCTTTAGTGCGACTTTTTGAAGGCTTTTCCTATGGAATTTTCCAGTTTAATTTCTCTAAAATCCTGCAAGAATTCATTGAAAACATAAGTTTGATTCGTAACCTTGCACAATCGAAGTGCCCTAGGGGTTTTTTAGGGTGATGAATCTATATATACATTCAAAAAACCAATTTAAATAACATAAATCAAGATTTTACCTCAAATTGTTTCACCGGATTTCGGCATTGGAAACTCCAAAAAGTCGCACTAAAGACAACTCCAAAATGAACATCATAGGTCAAAATGAATTGAAAGGTGAATCCCATGGGTACTATGCTAATATTGTTATGAAAAGAAAATCCACAATTTATCCTCCTTTAGATCAAGAATTATGATATTTCCATCTAGAATTATGAATTAGAATCTCCTAAAGAGCTTTTCTATACGTCACAAACCTAGATAAATTTCAAAAACATGTTTTTATTGAAAAAATATCATCATATTTATTTGGAGAGGTTTTAATTTAGAATAAAGTGTATAATTATAAATAAATTAACACAATCATATTAATAAATGTGGTTTATATACTACCTATATCAATCACATGCAAAAATATATTAATAAATGTAGTTGATGTAAGCAAGACATGTATAGAGATATCTAAAATAGAATAAAGTGTATAGGTATAATAAAATTACTCTAAAATAATGGTGAATTCAATGAAATTTTGTTGCATGAGAAAACAAAATTTGTTATTATATTAATAGGCATGTTTAACTCATATTTTTAATTTAGTTATCAATAATTATTTGGTGGATAGTATGATTTAACCTCGGAAAAATATTCTAGAATATTCTTAATAGCATACACAAATCAAAGATATATATATTTCCAAATTATGTATGTCTATTTTTCTCTTTTTTTTTGGGATGTAAATTCTATTCACTGAAAATGGAAGTCACATGAGCCAAAAATAGACTCTACTTAGGGAGTTGAGAGCCATCTTAAACGTAAAATTTACAAGTAGATAACAATCTATCAGGTACGAGTTTCTAGTTAGAAAACTATTCAATCAAACATAAAATCCATTATGTATGATGCTGAGGTGTCTAAATTGTATCATGTTACTAGAATGGGAGTTGTCAAGTTTGTTGAAGACTTCCCTGTACAGGGGAATGCTAAGATGATGTTCAACCCACTCCATTCTTTTGTTAAGAGTGCCAATATTCTTGTGCACTTTCTGGTGATCCAAGCAGGATTCATGGTGATCCAAGATATTCTGACCCATTAGAAATTTCACTTGTCAAAATAGATCAATTTTCTTTGTATACTAATTATACCTCCCGCTCATGTGGCTAGTGTCTCGGACCCATTTTCCAAGCCAACTAAGACTTATGTGTCTAAGGTAAAGGATTGATGAGAGGAGACTTCATCCTCCATACTAGTCAGTTCATCTTGAACATGGGTACAAGTGTGTTCTCTAAAATGAGACCTGAAGCCTTGAATCCTATGGTGCATGTGAGTTCACCCATGGTAGACTCACTCATAAAAAGAAGTAAACTTCAAACCTGAGCTCGTTGTCATGACATGAGGAAATAAACAACCAGTAAACTAGGGGTAATATTTTTTACCGAGTGATTCAAGGCAGAATAGAGGGCTTGAAAAAGATGATACTAATGGAATTAAAACTAGTGTGATAACATAGTTACACAGTGCATGTAAATTTTAAAGGAATAAACCATATTATACACTAGTGGGACTGTCCAAATACATAGTTCTTTTAGCTACACCTCCAGCCACTAAATTACTTCAAACGTTATGTGAGTTCATTGCTTAAAGTGATCCCATACAAATAGAGTGCTCACAGTGAAAGTATGAAAAGAAAACAAGGAAAACCCCTCATACCATTTGAAAGAGAACCCAAACCAACATCTAGCATGTTAATCCTCCAAGCCTCTTTGCACACCAAGGCCTTAAATTACAAGCATTGCAATAAAATAAATAGGAAAAAAAAAATTGAAAAAAGAAACATATAAATTTACCTTAGAAAGCCATATATTGTGTTAAGGGTGAAATATCCCAAGGCCAAATTGAGTCATGCTTGTGCTAAGATAGGGATTATATAATGTAGTGCCACTATGACAAGAAAACTAAGAAATGTGCTCCACAAACTTATATCATAAGGAAACATAGGATCTAGCACTAGACTCATTCACCCATTGAGTTGCTTTGAATCGTCTAGGCACCAAATTTCCAACCTTAAAAAGAGAGATCCCTCATGGACCCAATAACTAGCTGTAAATAGAGGAGTAGATGAATTTACCTAATATCCCTATGTATATTACAAAGGAATAAATTTCTAAGGGCCCTACACGGTCACATGGTCATGCTTGCACTAATAGAAGGACTATATAATACCTCCCACAACAGAGGCTCTAATAAACCACCTATCATCTAAGAGAACCATTCAAGAACTAGGAGAGGAGTCATAAACAAGGGAGAGATCCAAAAGCCACTGAGAATGAAATGTATATAGAATGAGGGGAGGGGAGGGGATGGGAGGCTAGATTTTTTTTTATGATGATGAGCCTCCCGAAACCGTGCCTTGCAATGATGAACAACTCACTAGAGAGGTTGTGAAAAAATTGCAATAAGTTTTTAGCAATTAAGGTAATGGAAAGACACCAGATAGAAAAAAAAAATGGAAACAATAGTGCTAAGGATAGAAATGGTAGCCCGATATGAGAAACAAGGAGTTGTCCATGGAATTAGGAAAAAATACCTCACTAGAACTCATGAATGAAATTAAACCTAATAATGTGAGAGCTAGTGTTTCGAACATAAAATTCCCTTCATTAAGACACATTCCACTTAGAGAATTACATTTGCAACTCCCTCGCTAAGCCTTAGGAATTTAAACATAATCACCATGTAAGTCACACACTTCACCTCCTCGAGTTTCCCGCTAAGCCCTACACGTTGTCTCTTCATTTGTAACTTGAGCGAAGGCTTAATGGACATAAAGAACAACATTTACTTAATCGAGGGGCATGTTTTCACTACATCCCACATGATTTTGGTGACCCCCCAAAAAACCTCCACTCACAGTTTTCCATGCATGTGTCCCCTCATCCCTGTTTATTTTTATTTTTATAATTAAATTGATTATTAAAAAATATGATATGAATACTTATCATATGAAATGAGTTATAGTTGCTTCTGTATTGATAAACCATGGTATTGGCTAGGGTATTTTAATAAATCCTATTTACTTATTAAGAATAGTCAAGTTAAAATCGAAGAGTGAATCACCACAATTAAGAATCTTATTCCATACTTTATTAAATGTGTATAAATTTAATTTATATAATAGTAATAATAATAATAATAACATTTAATTAATTTTTATGAATTTTCTTTTTGTTTTTAGCAAAATTTAGATACAACTGAAAGCAGATTTTTTTTAATGTTTTTTTATAGATTCATATCAACATTTAGTAATCATTTAATTGGTTGGGCTAGTTTTTCCTTCTCATATGATATGTAATCAATATCCTTTACACTATTTTTAACTTTAATGTTTATAAAAATGATTGAATATGAATATATATATTCCATATAAAATATACAAATATTTTTTCTAACTAAAATTTACTATAATATGAAGATTGGTATAATGATAAAAATAATTCTGGTATAAAATAAAAAGATATTACTTTTGAAAAATTGTATAATATAATAGAAAAAATAATTTAATGAAATAAATTAAAATGTGAAATTTTTTTATTTACATTATTATCATATTAGTTAGATATTTAACTAAAATTACTTAGATATTTAACCAAAAGTAATATAAACTGAAATTTTATTAATTTAAAATTAACTAAATTATCTCATAAATTAAACAATAGTAAATACATAAGAGTGAAATTATTAATGATTTAATAATCAAAATAAATTCATCCTAATTATAGATTTACTAAAGTGTAGAAGAAATTAAATACAAACATCTATTGAGTGAAAATTTGAGGAAAGTTTTCACTTTGGGAAATTTAATTCATTTTGAATCCAAAGTTAAGATAGATTTATACTCATTCTTAATAATATTGTTTTATTTATATAAATTTCATATTTCTATAGCTAAAAGTATTTTAATTTTTAATTTTAATAAAATATTATTTTTAACCCGAAAGAGTAGTTGGATTATATAATTGTCAATGGTTCAAAGCAATTACATCAGGTATTAGATAGTTAATTTATCAAAATTTTGTAATTATTTTCTCTTTTTCAATAAGAATACATGATTTTCTCCAAGAGAATTTATCTCACCAAAAAAAAGAGGGGGTTTCTAGGTGATTATCTTACAAAATTTTCCCAACAAAAAAGAAAATGTACACCACATAACTCTACTAGAACTATTTTTTGTTGACTTAATTCACCATTAGGAAAGCATAATAATCCTTGTTTGACCATTAATATTTAATTCACTTATTGTCAATTTACACCTCTATCTGTTTTTGAGTTGAAGTCTCTTAGGGCATGGAATATGCTTTCATGAGATACTTTTAGCATGACAGATGAATTCAATATTAACTAGTTGTTAACTAGTAACTTATGACATTTTAGTTATTTATTTTAAAGTCAATTATGGAAAAAAAGTTCCATAAAAAGTAAAAAGGCTGATGGTAAAAGTATTCCAAGAACTGAGAGGTGGTTGGACAGTTTTGAACAGTTACATGCTCCTATGGGGATAAAAGATAGATCCCAGTGAGGAAAGGGGGTTCAATTCATTTTTTTTTTTGTTAATTTCGGAGAACCTTTCTATTTTCTATTTTGTAAAGAGCAAGTTTCTATACATATACTACTAAAATAGGTGGCCTCAACCTACCCGTAGGAAACCAGATCTGTTGCCCACTTCATAGAGTTATAAGCCAACCAAAATTGGTATTGTTTTATCCTCCTACATACCGCTAAGATCCGTTCACTATGTCCATAAAATTTACATATAAAACATAAACTATACATTCTATCTTCAAAAAGCATACAAATTTTGAAACTGTAAACTATCAATCATCTGAGGAATCCACCGGTGCTGGGTCTTTTGCAGTAGACCCTGGCATCTCTTCTTGCTACACGCTCAAAATTTGATGCTCAATCCTTCTTATTCGCACATTTTCTTGTATCTGCGCTTTGGTCATTTATCGTATATCCTGTTTCATCTGCTATAGCTCAAAGATAATTGCGGAGTTTGCTTATTTTTCTTGCATACTCAACAACACTTTTGCTAATACACACTTGAATTTCCAGTAATTCTTAACCGATTATTGAAATAGTGAAACTTTTCCTCTTGTGTTTCATGGGTCTGAAATGAAGTCCATTCTAGCCTCTTGTTCTTTAAGTACTTCATCTTCATCATCACTTTATTTCTACCAACCTTGGACGGCTTTTTGGATGTGGATTGGGGTCCCTAAATCATAAGTGTTTGCTAGGTGTTCAAGAGTCTTCTTATTACTCTTTCTAGCTCTTTTACTTCGACTAGCTGCCTGAGGTTGTTGAATTTTCTTCCCTTTACCTATGTCTTTACAAGAACCATTTTTGCCTTTTGTCAATCTGCCCTGGTAGAGACTGTCTATTATTTCAATTAACAGAAACCCAAATATTCGACCTCCCGCTCAGCTGAAATTCCTCTGTCGCAACGTCCTCCCAAATTTTAATTGTTGTTTGAAATAATGCAATATGACCAAGGAATTTTACCATATGATTTCTCTTACCCTGCAACCAATGTACTTTCCCACTCACTATTTTACATTTATGAGATAGGTTGTCGCATGTTTTGATCATTTAATCAAAATCGTGTGGGTACACTTACCACTGTTCATCATTAACTATTACCTGGTGGCCAGCTGACAAGCCTCCCCGCGTGGCATTTTTCTGCTACCTTCTTCTATTCCTTGACACCCCGATCGGGGAAGAGGGGTTCTATTCATTAACTAAGGAAGACAGTGAGGAATTTCCTGAGATGGTAGAGGCTAGCGGAAATCACTCAGTGTTCCTAAGAATTTCTAGTATTGACTAGACTTGACGTCTTGAGGTCACAACAGAAATAATTCTGTCAACCTATACCTCTCAGGTATGGAGCACGGGGGAAAGAGAAGGATTTAATTACCTCTCTTGATGGTTGGGTGGACATCATCAGCAGTTTGCACATTCAGATAAGTAACTAATCATTTTTGGTAATTTAAACAAGAACAATATTATAGGTTATGTACACAGGCATGTGTTTATTTAATTTCTTTGAGAGTTGTATTGTAATGGCCAAATGTCAGAAATGAAAGGATTTTGTGATTATTTATGAATTTAGTAAATTATTGATAGTTCTGTAAATTATGTATGAATTTTACATTATGATTCTGAGTTCAGTAAACAAGTCTGCAAGAAAGAAATGCTTTAAGGGAAAATTTTGTATGGCCTTACTTAAGTGAACACAGGTATAACTAAGTTAACTTGCTACAGAAGTAGTAAATTTCTTAGAAAATTACACAGTAAATATTTAATTCTATCTAAGACGAGAGAAAAAAGAATAACAGATAAAAGTGACAGAAAAGCTATAGTACCCATGGAGTCTTCAGTAACTCTCAAAGCAAGAAATTAAATTATGGAACTCTAACTATCAATTTTTTTTGGAGAGAACTGTTGCTTCTGGGTACGAGGTGGAACCTCAACCCAGAACATATCATTTCTCTTATTCAAACTATACTTGGACAAGTACTGGGGTGGTCCGGTCACCAAAACCAAGAATAGAGAAAAACCTGTGATGATAAATTTCAAAAGACTGTCAATGCAAAGATAACGAACTATCGTTTCGGTAACTATACAATTTGTGGATAAACATCTACTATATAAGCATACTCTAATAAATTATATTCATTTTAAGATAAACAAAAGAGATGCAAAATACACGACCCTGCCAAAGGCTTGGCGAACACCATAGTAACCAGCTATCATAATATTCATAAGGAAATGATAACCGTGAGCATACAAATTAACTACCATGAGAAAATAATTACCACAAATAACAATAAATACTTCGAGTAAACTCTTAACACAATAATCAAGAAAAACGAGAAACCATGAACACTACAGTTCAACTAAGAATATAGGTGTTCTCATAAAATCATGTTTTTCAATTTGTATAACCCATAAAAGAAATTCAGGAAAACCAACCGAGATCAGAAGAATTAGGTGTGGAGGAAACCCTCCTATAAACAATACTTAAAAGTGAGTAAAAGTATCATTGTACTATATTTACAGAATCTGCAAGAAAAAGAACGGATTTGGCTCTCATGAGCTAGTAATGATTCACTGTATAATTTGACTGACTTTAGAACCCTAAAGACTATTAGCCTAACAGTAAAATACTCAACAGTTCGGCGAGGAGAAAGGAATCCTTGCGGAAAAGAAAATCAATGTGAGAATACCTGGAAAGTCAGCGTGAAGCTGTTAGTCGAGACTTAGTAATAAAATTTAATAGATATACCTTGTTTTTGGTAAAGAGGGTACCTGAAAAACATCAAGAAAACTAATAGATAAGTGATGGCATGATGAATTTTAAGCCGAATTGAACTCAAATTCAATATATAATGAAACCTTGTATTGTTATTTACCTGGAGTCATAAACCCATCGGATGTTGTTGAATGCCAATTTGGAGGAGTGAAAAACTCAACAGGAGAGTTTGAGGGTTAAAATTCCTAGACTAAATGCAAAACATAGAAAATGGAATTTAAGATAGAAGCAGATGAAAACAAATATCTATCCAAACTAACAAGTGTTACCTGCTTTGAGGGTTTGGATAGAATATTGAAAACTTGTCGGAATCTCCACGTAGAGCCGAAGGCGGTGTCAAAATCCAAGTCATGGTTAACCACCAACAAATTTCCCAGTTTCAGACTACAGTTTGAGGGCGGTTCAAGACTTGTAAAAGCACCCTTCAGTGTCTTCCATTACTTTCGAAGAATGAAACTAGACTGCGGCGTCAAGCTCTTCCAGTGTAAACCCAAAATTAATGGGGAGGTAGTGTAAAATGAAAGGAGCGAATAGGGTTACTAGGTTTTACCTAGTCTTTTCCTGCCGATTATGCCATCGTTGATCTTAAAGAATTCGACGGCACACATTAGGGTAGGTGGACATTAAAAATTGAACCCAATCCAAAGATATTTCACAAATTTCAATATATTAATATGCTCGGACATGACAGTGATATTGAGGTACAAGTTGTATACAAAAATATCAAGGCAAATAAATACACATGCGATGAATATCTGCTGATGCAAACATAGTTAGATAGTGGGTGGGGGATTAAGGTTTATATACGAAGAATTAAACTTAATATATGCCTGTTTGAATTCAAGTCTAAACTTAATATTATGAAGTGTCAGTGTGATTAGAGGATTAACGTTGAAGTGTTAACATTATGGTAGGAAATAATTTATTTATTTTTATCCTGTATGTTACAAGTGGTATCAGAGCAGCATTCGCACGCTGGGATGCTAGGGGTCACCTAACAATTTCAAAATGTGTGTATACTGATCCATAGAAAATAAATAGTGCTGCAAAGGATGATATGAGAAGAGGATCGACACAACAAACACAACCAGAGATGAATTTCGAGATGCGGATTCAATTGAGTGTAGATCAACACCAACATAATAGTAGAATACTGGATGAAAAACAAGACCAAACCAGCATACTGTTAAGTACTGTGCAGAAGTTGCAGGAGGAAATGGTCCAACTAAGAAGTGACAATGAACATCTAATGCAGGAACAAGAAATGATACTTAAGAGCCTTTTTGACAAGCAAAATCAAGGGGTGTTACAACCCGGTCCCGATAGGGGTATGCAAGAATAAAATGAACGACAAACCAAGGACCAAACCACAGACAAAATGGGCAGGAGCCCTTCACAGTGAAGAAACAAGAAAGGGAACTATGATGAAGCAGAGTTTGATAATGTGTCATATCAACAGGAAATTAAGAAGCAAAAAGTAGATCTTCAAGGTGAGTTCCAGAAGATAAAACTACCTACATTAAATGGAGAAGCTGAAGAGGTGGTAGAGGCTTGGTTGATAAATATTAATAAGTAATTTCAAGTGTATGAGTACAGTAGCAACCTTAAAGCCAGATTGGCCATTTAACAGTTGAGAGAAAGAGCCACTCTTTGGTGAGAGGAGGTAAATAATGTTCACAGCATTGAAGATCAAGATGTTACATGGGATTCATTCCAGCAATACCTTAAAGATAAGTATTTGATAGAACGTTTTTATGACAAAAAATCCAGAGAATTTCATGACTTGAAGCTGGGTCAGATGGCTATGGATGATTATATTACCAAGCTCATCTCCCTATTAATATATGTTCCTTATCTCATAGGCGAAAAGGCTAAGGTTCAAAGGTTCCTGAGTAGTCTGCCAACACACATGAATGAACGAATTGAATTTGTAAATCCTAGGACCATCGTTGAAGCAATTTGGAAAGTAATAATGTGCTATCAGTAGTCCAAGGAAAAAGGGGAAGTGGGAAAAATTTGGTAGCCAAGAAAAGGATAGAAAAATAGTTCAAACTTCAAGGGTGCTAGAAGTAAAATTTTAAAAATTCTGCGCGAAGTTCAATAAGCAAGCAGCTTGGAGGAAATCATTAAAGAACCCGATGGCTTGTTAAAGAGAGGCCTACAAAGGCTTCTAGCAAACCTTAGCAAGGACAAGTATCCAAACCACCCCTACAGTGTTGTGGGTGTGGTGAGGTGCATTATTATAAAAATTTTCCATAGCGAGGAAGAAGTGAAACAGTTGCTAATTTGTAGGAAGCTTCTAAAGTGGGATACGTGGCTCAAAACATATCTCGAATCAATGCAGTGTTGAAAGATCGTTAGGCAGATTATCAATCAACGATGATAGAGTCGGAAGGTAAGTTACTGTCTCATTCTGTTTCTATTTTGGTTGACCCAGGTGCAATTTTAAGTTATGTAAACCCCAAAATAGTATAGGTATGTAAGTTAAAAGGTCAGAAATTCTAAAATCCTTTGCTGGTACAGCTAGCCACAAGAGCTAAATGAAAAGTATGTGCGAAAATTCCAAACTGCACATTGGAAATTGCAAACCAGTAGTTAAACATGGACCTGAATATATTTCCATTAGGGTCCTATGATATTTTGCTGGGTATGGATTGGCTAGAGAAACATTGGACTTTGGTGGACTGTAAAGAA
Organism: Pinus albicaulis; assembly: GCA_034641835.2. NCBI lineage: Eukaryota > Viridiplantae > Streptophyta > Pinopsida > Pinales > Pinaceae > Pinus > Pinus albicaulis. The sequence continues at coordinate 30,770,412 of CM076578.1, forward strand.
AAGATTATATACTACAAAGTGCAAGATGGAACCCGCAAAGAGGTTCAGGGAATCAAGAAACCATTATGGTTGTGTCCTATTACAGAGTCTCAAATGAACAAGTGTATGAAGAAGGGATGTCATATTTATGCTATCCAAGTGGGATACACTAGTTCCAAGGAAAAGCCCCCTATGATGGGGAAAATACCAGTGGTAAAATAATTTATGGATGTATTTCCAAAAGACGTACCTGGATTTACCCCAAGAAGAGATATTTATTGCACCATTGATATAATGCCAGGGGCATCACCATTGTTGAGGGCTCCTTACAGAATGAGTGTTCCAGAGCTAACTGAATTTGAGATGCAGTTGCAAGAGCTGCTAGACAAAGGATACATTCATCCGAGTGTGTCCCCTTGGGGAGCACCAGTGCTATTTGTAAAGAAGAAAAATAGAACCATGAAGATGTACATGGATTATAGATAGCTCAATAAATTAACAGTAAAAATTAAATATCCTTTACCTCGTATTGATGACCTGTTTGACCAGGTGAAGGGGACCACAGTATTCTCAAAAATAGACTTAAGGGATAGATACCACCAAATTTAGATTAAGGATGAGGATATTTATAAGACTGCTTTCCATACTAGGTACGGGCCTTATGAGTTTGTGGTACTACCCTTTGGGTTAACAAATGCGCCAACAACATTTATGAGTTTAATGCATGAAATATTTCACCCCTTCGTGAATAACTTTTTACTAATATTTATTGATTATATTTTAATCTATTCCAAGAATCAGGAAGAACATAAAGATCACCTAAGAGTATTGTTGGAAATGTTAATAAAACACCAGCTTTATGCTAAGTTCAACAAATGTGATTTCTTCAAAACAAAAATCCAGTACTTAGGCCATATTATTTCAGCAGAAGGGATAGTTGCTGATCCGGAGAAAATTAAGACAATTATGGAATGACGAGTTCCCCAAAATGTGGCAGATATCTGATCCTTTATGGGGTTGGCTGGGTACTACGGAAGATTCATTGAAGGGTTCTCCAGAATTTCCTTTCCAATCACCTCCTTGAAAAGAAAAGGAAAAGTCTTTAAGTGGACTAATGAGTGTCAAAATAGCTTCGAAAAGTTAAAGCATATGTTGACCACTGCACCAGTATTGAGAGTAGCTGATTACAACAAAGAATTTCAAGTTTGTACAGATGCTTGTGAGGAGGGAGTTAGGGCAATTTTATCTCAGGAAGGAAAGGTAGTGTTCTATGAGTCAAGAAAGTTAAAAGAGCGTGATCAAATATATTTAGCCTATAATCTGGAGTTAACAATAGTGGTACATGCACTTTGGGTATGGAGACAGCACCTACTGGGAAAGAATTTTGTATTAAAGACTGATCATAGTAGCTTGACCAGTTACTTCAAGTAAGCTAATTCAAACTCCTGACAGGCAAGATGGAATGCCTTCCTAAGTGAGTTTTATATGGATATTCAACATGTGAAGGGTAAGGAAAACTGTGTGGTGTACGCCTTAAGTAGAAAATTGCATTTTGTTTAGGAGCTTTTCTATAACCAGCTTGAATGCAAATTTTTAGATCAAGTGAGAGAGGAAGCACAGAAGGATCCTGAATACCAATTCCTATGGCAGCAAATATAAGAGGCCAGAAAGCAAGGAAACCCTTCTGAATATGAATTTAGTAAAGAAAAAATGCTAACCTTTGTAGAAAATATATATGTACCAAATCGTGTGGATTGAAAGGAGCTAATCATGAATGAATATAATCGAAGTAATTATGCACGACACCCAGGATACAAGAAAATGTTAACTGCAATTAGAAAAATATATTTCTGGCCTGGTATGCATAGAAACATTGTTGAATAATTAAACAAATGTTTGAAGTGTTAATAGGTCAAGTTGGAGTATAGACATCCAGCTGGATTGTTGCAACCCATACTAGTACTTGAATGGAAATGGGAGGTCATATACCTAGACTTCATTATGGTTTGCCATGATAAAAGAGGCACAATGACTCTATTATGGTGGTGATCGAATGATTGAGTAAGTCTACACATTTTATACCTGTACAATCTACTTACAAGACTGTACAGATAACAGATATTTTTATGAGAGAAATTTTCAGACTGCATGGTATTCCAAAGACTGCTATTTCAGACAGAGATGAGAAGTTTACTTCCGCATTCTGGAAAAATTTGTTTATAGGTCTGGGGACTCAAATAAATTTCAGCACAGCTTATCATCCCCAGATGGATGGACAAACGAAACGGGTAAATCAAGTTCTAGAAGACATGCTGCGGATGTATGTGATGTAACAGCCAAAAAAATGGGAAGAATATTTACACCTAGTTGAATTTTATTACAACAATGGTTATCAAGAGTCTCTTAAGATGAATCCTTTCGAATCTCTATATGAGCGGAAATGTCACACTCCCATTAATTGGAGCAGCCCCGAAACTAAGTTAATGATTGGACCAAAAATGTTGGCTGAGATGGAATCATAAGTAAGGAATATCAGGAAAAACCTAAGAGCTGCACAAGATCAGCAGAAGATATATGCAGATAAAAAAAGGATTTATCGAGAATTCGAGGTGGTTGATCATGTATATGTGAGGATCAAGCCAAAGAAGAGCACCTTGAGGTGGGCCTCTTGCGCCAAGTTGGCTCCCAGATTCTGTGGAGCTTTCTAGATATTAGAAATGGTGGGGCCTGTGGCATATCGATTGGCCTTACCTAGCCACATTCGGGTGCAAAATGTGTTTCATGTGTCCCTGCTAAAATGATATATACATAATATGAAGCATGTAATCCATTGGAAAAACATTTAGGTAGGATAAAATTAGAAAAATCCTAACTTGAAACATAAATATTTATATGAATTTGACAGAAATTTTGTTTGTTTGCAGGTAGAACTAGACGACGAGTTTCTGGTCAAGCCTCAATGTATACTCGACCAGAGAGAAATCATGCTTTGGAAATGAGTCATCACCTAAGTTAAAGTGAAGTGGAAGCACTTCAGCCTGGAGGAGGCTACTTGGGAAGACAAGGGATTTGTACGTGAGGCTTACCCATTGCTGTTTTTGAAGTTGCAGTGAAACACCGAGGATGGTGTTACTTCCAGGGGAGAAGTTGTGACAGCTGAATTTAATATTAAGTAGTTGTTAACTATTACTATGACATTTTAGTTATTTATTTTAAATAAAATACTGAAAAAATTATTGTTTTTTTCTGGAAAGGTTATTTTTTTATTGTTATAAGAAATAAAGTCAGTTATGGAAAAATAGTTCCATAAAAAGTAAAAAGGCTGATGGGAAAAGTATTCCAAGAACTAAGAGGTGGTTGGAAAGTTTTGAACAATTACCTACTCCTTTGGGGATAAAATATAGATCCCAGTGAGGAAAAGGGGTTCTATTCATTAAATAAGGAAGAGAATGAGGAATTTTTTGAGTTGGTAGAGACCAGCGGAAATCACTCAGCATTCCTAAGAATTTCTAGTATTGACTGGACTTGAGGTCCTTAGGTCACAAAAGAAATAATTCTATCAATCTATACCTCTCAGGTGTGGAGCACAAGGGAAATAGAATTACGTAATCTCCTCTCTTAATGGCTGGGTGGACATCATCAGCAGTATGCACATTCAGATAAGTAACTGATCATTTTTGGTAATTTAAATAGGAATAATATTATAGGTTATGTACACAGCTATGTGTTTATTTAATTTCTTTGAAAGCTATATTGTAATGGCCAAATGTCAGAAATTAAAGGATTCTATGACTATTTATGAATTTAGTAGATTATTGATGTATGAATTTTACATTACGATTATGAGTTCAGTAAATAATTCTGCAAGAAAGAAATGCTTTAAGGGAAAAATGTGCATGGCCTTACTTAAGTGAACATCGGTATAACTGAGTTAACTTGCTATAGAAGTAGTAAACTGCTTATAAAATTACATAGTAAATATTTAATTCTGTCTAAGATGAAAGGAACAAGAATAATAGATAAAAATGACAGAAAAACTATAGCACCCATGGAGTCTTTGGTAAAGCTCGAAGCAAGAAAATACACTATGGAACTCTGACTATCAAAACTATTTGGAGAGAACTATTGGTTCTGGGTACAAGGTGGAACCTCAACCCAAAACACATTGTTTCTCCTATTCAAACTATACTCGGACAAGTACTGGGTTGGTCTGGTCACCAAAACCAAGAATAGAGAAAACCCTGTGATGATAAATTTCAAAAGAATAACAATGCAAAGATAAAGAACTATCGTTTCTAGAACTATACAGTTCATCGATAAACATCTACTGTATAAGCATAATCTAATAAACCAGATTCGTTTTAAGATATACAAAAGAGATGCAAAATACACGAACCAACCAGAGGCTCGAAAAACAAAATAGTAACTAGCTATCATAATATTCATAAGGAAATGATAACCATGAGCATAAAAATTAACTGCCATGAGAAAGCAGTTACTACAAATAACAGGAAATACTTCGAGTAAACTCTTAACACAATAATCAAGAAAAATGAGAAACCATGAAGAGTATAGTTCAACTAAGAATATAGGTGTTCTAGAAAATCATGCTTTTCAATTTGTATAACCCATAAAAGAAATTCGAGAAAACCAACCGAGATCAGAAGAATTAGGTTCGAAGGAAACCCTCCTATAAACAATACTTAAAGTAAAATTATCACCATACTATAGTTACAGAATCCGCAATAAAAATAATGGATTTGGCTCTCATGAGCTAGTAATGATTCACTGTATAATTTGACTGACTTTAGAACCGTAAAGACTATTAGCCTAACAGTAAAATACTCAACATGCCAGCGAGGAGAAAGTAATCCTTGCGTAAAAGTGAATCAATGTGAGAATACTTGGAAGAGAAGGGCGAAGCTGTTAGTTGAGACTCAGCAATCAAATTTAATAGACATACCCTATTTTCGGTAAAGAGGGTACCTGCAAAACATCAAGAAAATGAATAGATAAGTGATGGCATGATGAATGTTAGGTCGAATTGAACTCAAATCCAACAAATAATGAAACCCTGTATTGTTATTTACCTGGAGTCATAAACCCATCGGATCTTGCTAAACGCTGATCTGGAGGAGTGAAAAAACCGACAGCAGAGTTTGAGGGTTAAAATTCCTAGACTAAATGTAAAACCTGGAAACTGAAATTTAAGATAGAAGTAGATGAAAACAACTACCTATCCAAACTAACAAGTGTTACCTACTTTGAGGGTTTTGAGGGAATACCGAAAACCTGCCAGAATCTCCATGTAGAGCCAAGGGCGGTGTCAAAATCCAAGTCGTGGTTAACCACCAAGGAATTGCCCAGTTTCGAACTGAAGTCCAAGGGAAATTCAAGACTTGTAAAAGCGCCCTTCAGTGTCCTACATTACCGCCAGAGAATGCAAGTAGACTGTGGCTTCAAGCTCTTCTAGTGTAGACCCAAAATTAACGCGGAGGCAATGTAAAATTGTAGGAGCAGATAGGGTTACTATGTTTTACCTAGTCTTCTCCTACTGATTATGCCACCGTTGATTTTAAAGAATTGGATGATGCATAGTAGGGCAAGGTGGCCATTAAAAATTCAACCCAATCTAGAGATATTTCACAACTATCGATATATTAATGTGTGAGGGCATGATAGCGATACTAAGGCACAAGTTGTATACGAAAATATCGAGGAAAATAAATAGACATGCGATGAACATCCGTGGACGCAAACATAGACTTAGTTAGTGGGTGGGGGATTAAGGTCCATATGCGGAGTATTAAACTTAATATATGCCTATTTGCATTTAAGTATTCTATTTTTATATGCTTATTATTTAAATTTAAATATGAAATTGTCAAATATATTTGTTAATAATATAAATCATTATTTTATAAGTATCATAGTTTATATATATATAAACTATGATACTTATAAAATAATGATTTATATTATTAACAAATATATTTGAAAATTTCATATTTAAATTTAAATAATAAGCATATAAAAATGTAATACCTTCATATATATATATATATATATATATATGAGTTTTTATCCATGTTTTTTCCAAAAGAAAAAAAATATAGTTTTAATATTTTAAATAAAAATAAAAAAATTACAATATCTTAGTTGCATAATTGCTAGTTTGATTTGTTACCTTACATTTTATTTTGGGATCCAAAATATGTTTCAAGCATACATAAAGAAGGAGGACTAAATTTTCATTAAAAAAGAAAGATTATTAAAGGAAAACATTGATGATAAATCACTTTGGAAAAATTAAACAAGTACAAATGGCAATATACAAAAGTAGGATATATATATATATATATATATAAAAGTATATAAGTTAATTAATTGTTATTTTATTTTTAAATTTATCAATATGATAGATAATACTATTTAAGTATTTTAATATTTGTTATGAATACTATGTACAAGTATTTTGATGTTTATTATAGATTAAAGTTTATAAATATTTATATTTAATAACCATTTAATTTATATAATAATCTTCATAATTAATTTAATTTATATAAAGCTTAATAATTAAATTAAAATAATATGTATGATATTCCAAAACATACTTGAATATCAAACCCCAAAAAGAACTTGATAATATTAAAATATTAAATACTCCAAAAAAAACAACTTAATAAAATTTAAAAAAAAAAGTAAATACTTTAATTTGTTGAAGGTGCTATTTAAACTCCAGGTTATATTAAGAATATTTGAATGCTTCAAACAGAATTGGTACGAGACATAAGAGACTATTTTTAGTAGAACCAAAAAAACTGTACCGAACACTTCGATAAAATACTTTATTTTACTCAGGTCTGCAAAAACATTTTTGATGCGCAGGTATGGACTGATGGGGAAGAAGTTCAAGGATTCCTTTGGTCACACAGGAAGTTCTATTCTAAGTGGCTTTATTTCTATGTCGAAGCCTCAAAATCATGGAGTCCCTTACTCTTTGACGGAGGAATTCGTTAGTGTCTATCGAATGCATAGCATGTTGCCAGATAGTCTCCTCCTCCGAGACATTCATGGAACTTCAGTCAGCTCCAAAACACCTTCGCTGCTCAAACAGTGAGTTCATAAAACACTTATCCGCTGCTCAAATAATGAATGTATGGGATTTTTTATCTTGTAGTAAATTAGATCCTTCCATTTCGACCTTAAACACTTCCCTGATCTTAAGAACTGTAAATTTCATCATCATCACATGAGAATAGAACTCTCACTTAATCTTGTTAACAGTTTCATAGATTAACCAGAAAATGTAGCATTTACTCAGTAGATTTAATTTTCATGTCACAGAATAGACATGAAGGTGCTCATCGGAATTTATGGAGAAAAAACGTTATCAGAGATTGGTAATGAAGCTCAAATTGTATCAATGGGCCATCAAGCCTGTGGCGCCCTTTATCTCTGGAACTACCTTTTTTGGATGAGAAACCTCATTCCTCAAGACCCAAATGGTCAAGACAGACCTCATCACGTAGACATGCCTGCACTTGAGAGTTGTTGGAATTTCTGAGAATTCCAGAACAATATGAAGAGAATAATACTCCCCTTTGAACACGGAGAATAAATGACAGAGATTTGCGGAATAAAACTTTCTTTTCTATTTCATTAACAAGCACTAAAACTATTACAAATTTCTTCCTCACTGGAGGGATTTACAAAATATGATCAAGACTGCTACAAACGCAGTGCTCAGACAACAAAATTCTCTGTCTCTTAAAACGCAAAAAAACAGTGCTCTGTTATGGTTCAATGAGTTTTCTCTGCTTGTGGGCTTACACAGCGATACAACACAACAATACAAAGATTAGTTACACTCTACAATACTACAGGCCTTTTCACTTTTTTATATGGCGCGACAGAAATAAAACATAAAATAAAAGAAATATAAAAATACATTTCAAAACATAAAACATTAACTTAAATATTCATATGCGTGATATACAAGTGGAGCCCATATCGCAATCGGCGATGAAACAAAAACTTGGCGGAATGAACTTTGCAATTGCACGATGAGCGATGTGCGATGTGCGACTGTGGTGGGACCACATCGCATCGCAGCATCGGCATCGGCGGGAAAACATATGCGGATGGCAGAATGGTTAGAGATGTTGCAATGTTGCAATTGCGAATGGATCACATCGCGAACATCCGACGGAACATATCATCTGGCGGAGAAGCACAATATGTGATATTGCGATTGCGATCGCATCGTGACTTTACAATCGGCGGTAACATATTGTAATTGCGGTACATCGTTCCTTTGCCATTGCGATGATCGCATCGCATCGGAACTTTCCATGTCAACAAGACAGTGCAAGTAAAACTTGCAATTGCTATCAAGCGCTGATGGTGGGGACCAGTTTGTTGTACCTTTTCAAAAACTTAAAGTCTTTCGCCGTTTAAACACATTTTCATAAATTTTAGTTGTTGAGGGCTTAAAAGCTCGATAAGACTGTTTTAAATAAAACTCTGTTCTTTCCTTCTCTGGAACCACGAAAGTCTTCATTCCTCTGCAAAAACGGCTATGTCCATCAAACATTAAATTTTTCTCTACAAACTCGGTTGCGGCCCATCAACATTGATTTCATCCTTATGATTTTCTCATTCTTCTTGAATACACGGTGTTGTGCACTCAACCTTCTTCTGCCCCTTTATACTCTACTTCTACCTGATCAAGGCACATAGGTGACTTTAATATTTTCAACACTCCCCCTTAAAGTCAGTTGCTGGGTTATTAATCATACCCAATCATTTTCTTAAAAATTCAAAGGTCTTCTACCCCAATGGCTTTGTCAAGATATCTGCATATTTCTCTTTTGTTCTACAATGTTGTAAAACAATTTCACCATCGTTCACCAATTCTCTGATACATTGAAACTTTGTATATATGTGTTTCATTCTCTTGTGAAACACAAAATTCTTTGATAATGCAATAGCTGAGCTGTTGTCACAATAAATCACTGTCCCTTTTACCTGTTCTTGGCATAAACTTCTCAACATCCTTCTCATCCAAACTGCTTGACACGCTGCTGCTGTAGCTACCACATATTATGTCTCTGCTGTAGATAATGCTACAATAGGCTATTTCTTAGAAGCCCATGAAATGGCTCCTTAACCCATATGAAATACATAACCGGATGTGCTTTTCTGATCATCAATACTTCCAGCCCAATCACTATCAGTGTATCCAATTAACTCCGAATTTTTTGAAGCAGTATATAAAATACCAAACCTTTCAGTTCCTTTAACATACCTGAGAATTCTCTTTGTGGCCTGCCAATGTGCTTCTTTTGGCTTCTCGATAAATCTAGAAATCAAACTAACAGCATGCATTATATTTGGCCTAGTTGCAGTCAAATAAATGAGGCCGTCAACTATGATTTTATACAAACTTGGATCAAAATCCTTGCTGCTATCATCTTTACTCAACTTTAATCCCATTACTATGGGAGTAATTGCATCTTTGCACTCTTGCCTATTAAATCTTTCTAAGACTTGATTCACATACTTTGCTTGTGAGATAAAAATCCCATTTTCATTTTGTTCTACTTCTATTCCTAAGAAGTATCTCAAAAAACCCATGTCAGTCATTTCAAATTCTTATTTCATGACTGTTTTAAAATTTTCAACAAGGTAATCATCATTACCTGTAAATATTAGATCATCAACATATAACACAACAATGAGCATTTTACCATCCTTTTCTTTGATGTACAATGTGGATTTTCCATCACATTTTTCAAATCCATTTTCCAGTAGATAGGAATCTATCCTATTGTACCATGCTCTCGGTGCTTGCTTCAGCCCATAAAGAGCTTTCTTCAATCTGCACACTTTGTGTTATTGGCCTTTCTTCTCATAGCCGAGAGGTTGTTCAACATATACCTCTTCCATTAAAACTCCATTTAAAAATGCAGATTTTACATCCATTTGGTATACTTTCCATTTGTTTTGTGCTGCTATGGACAACACTACTCTTACTGTCTCCATTCTTGCAACTGGGGCAAAAGTTTCCTCATAATCCCTTCAATGCCGCTGCTTATATCCCTTGACAACAAGTCTGGCCTTGTGTCTTTCTATCTTTCCTTCAACATTTCTCTTGGTCTTGTAGACCCATTTAACTCCAATGACTTATTTACCTTCTGGGAGATCAACCAACTCCCATGTTTTGTTCTTCTTTATGGCATTAATTTCATCATCCATAGCTTCTATTCATTTTCTATCTTTTATAGCATCTTCAAAATGAATAGGATCATCAACTTTACAGTACAAAGAAAATAAGGAGTTCATACCTTCATTTGCCGCTTCCTACTCATATATCTCATTAATACCTCTGAACTTTGTTCCTCTTTCATTTGGTGTACTTGTGCTTGAAGAAGTACTCAATTCTACTCCATGTGGTGTGCTTGGAGATGCACTCTCATTTCTTCTCAAGGTTGTTCTCGCTCTTGCCTGAGGTGTCCCTTGCTGTCCTTGTGTTGGTGGAGGTTGTGCGACCGATGAGTTGTTAATTTCAATCACATCTTCCTCATCTTCATCATGAGATAAACATCTATTAACATTAACTATTTTCTCAATGCTTCCATCCCATGCTTCCTCTTCAATAAACTGCACATATCTACTTATCACAAACTTCTTTGTGGATGGGTTATACAATCTGTATCATTTGGAATCATCACAATATCCAAGAAAGATGCACTTCTCCCCCTTACTATCCAACTTCTTCCTCAAGTTTTCCGTAATGTGTGCATATGCCACACATCCAAAAACTCTCATGTGGGTGACTCCCTATATTATGCCACTCCACACTTCTTGTGAAACTTGATTCATAACAGCTTTTGTAGGGCATCTATTTAAAATATACATAGCACAGTTTGCTGCTTCTGCCCAGTACTCATTCAGCAAGTGTTTTTCCTTTAGCATACTTCTCACCATTTCCATTATGGTTCGTTTCTTCCTTTCAGCAACCCCATTCTGTTGTGGTGTGTACCTTGTGGTAATTTGCTTATGTATGTTGTTCTCACTGCAAAAACATAGAAATTATTTTGATATATATTCTCCTCCTCTATCAGTTCTGAGAACTTTGATATACTGCCCACTCTATTTCTCTACAAGAGCTTTAAAGTGGAAAAATTTCTTAAAGACTTCACTCTTATATTTCAAGAAATAAACCCACACTTTCCTTGTGAAATCATCTATGAAGGTCAGAATGTAATTGTTGCCTGAAACTGATGTTGTTTGCATCGACCCACATAAATCTGAGTGAATGATCTCTAAGGGTGCCTTCGCCCTTATCCTTTTCCCTGATAGAAAATTTTCTCTGTGTTGCTTTCCCAAGATGCAGCCTTCGCATAGGCTGTCAGGCTTCTCAACCAATGGTAAAACTCTTACCATTCCTTTTCTGTGAAACAAATTTAATCCTCTGAAATTGAGATGTCCAAATCTCTAGTTCCATAACCAGTTTTCATATTTCTCTTCCTTTTGAAATACTTCTTGTGTTACAGCTGCTACACTCTTCCCTTTTCCCTTCAAGTCAGTGTTGAGCTTGAGTGGAAACATTCTATTGCTGGTCATTTGTATTTCAGCAATGATTTTCTTGCTTGGAGGTATATCCTCTATTGTGCACACATCGTCCTTAAAGATTACATTGTAACCTTTGTTTATGAGCTGCCCAACGCTCAAAATATTACACTTCAAACCAGGAACATAATACACATCTGGAACAAATTTTTGCTCACCATTTCTTGCTCGAATACTAACTCTGCATTTTTCTTTTTCTACATTAACATTCTTCCTATTCTTCATGCCATTTTGCTTCTTTCTACATTCATTGGCATAGTGCCCATATTTATTGCAATAATGACATTGGACATTGGATTTGTCATACCTTTGTCCATGAGCATGTTGGTGTTGATGTCCACCTTGTTGGATGTTACATTGGCAATGGTTTTGATTCTGACTGCTGCTCCTTCCATGTGAATGTGAAGGGTTGTTCCTTCCACCTCTATTTTGGCTTCTACCTCTTCCTCTTCCTCTGTCTTGACCTCTTCCTCTTCCTGAAGGCATTTGGGTCTTGAAGGCGTGTTCTAGATATGAGTTTTCATTTCTACCCAATCTCTGTTCATGTGTCATCATTGATGCATGAAGCTCATCCACTGTGAACTTTGAGAGATCCTTGGTCTCTTCTATGGTGGTAACTATTACGTCAAACCTTGAGGGTAATCTCCTCAAAAGTTTCTCCACAATCCTTCTTTCGTCAAGAGTTTCTCTATGGGACCTTATCTGATTTACCATCCCAATAACATGTGTAAAAAATGAGTCTATATTATCTGACTCTTTCATGCAGAGAGTTTCAAAATCTCTCCTCAGCAACTGTAGTTTTTTTGTATTCACTTTCCCCATACCTTGGTATGCAACCTTGAGTGTATCCCATGCATCCTTGGATCTCTTAGCTGCTGCTATCCTTGGAAACACACTCTCATTTAATGCTTGATACAAGTAGTAGAGGGCTTTAGAGTCCTTCTTTCTATTGCTCTTCAATATATCCTTCTCTGCTTGAGTTAAGGCATTAAAAGCCTGCTCATCAGCTGGTTCATCAAAACCATCTTCTACAAATTCCCATAAGTCTTGTGAGACAAACAAGGCTCTCATGGTAATGGCCCAATAATCATTGTTCTTCCCATTAAATTGTGGAAGCTTTCCAATACTCTTACTAGTTCTTGGTACAACCATTGCTTTTAAACTAAACTCTTAACTTAAACAAACTGTCTTTCCTTCTCTAAAGAGCAAAATCTTTTAAACAAAAAAGCTCTATTTTCTTTTGAGAAATACCTGAAATTTATCTTCTGCTGAGCTTTCACGTTGCTGGAGAAATGCTGCAACAAGTCTTCTTCTTCTTCTGTCAGCTTCTTTGAAACCTTCAAAGACCCTGAACTAGCTCTGATACCATGTTGGAATTTCTGAGAATTCCAGAACAATATGGAGAGAATAATACTCCCCTTTAAACACAGAGAATAAATGACAGAGATTTACAGAATAAAAATTTATTTTCTATTTCATTAACAAGCACTAAAACTATTACAAATTTCTTCCTCACTAGAGGGATTCACAAAATATGATCAAGATTGCTACAGATGTAGTGCTCAGACAAAAAACTTCGCTGTCTCTCAAAACACACAAAAAAGTTCTCTGTTATGGTTCACTGAGTTTTCTCTACCTGCGGGCTTACACAGTGATACAACACAACAATAAAAATATAACTTACACTCTACAATACTACGGGCCTTTTCACTTTTCTATATGGCGCAACGGAAATAAAACATAAAAGAAAAGAAATATTAAAATACATTGAAAAACATAAAATTTTAACGTAAATCTTCATATGTGTGATATACGAGTGGAGCCCATATCGCAATCAACGATGAAACAAAAACTTGGCGGAATGAAATTTGCAATTGCGCGATGAGCGATGTGCGATGTGCGACTATGGTGGGACCACATCACATCGCAGCATCGGCATCGGCGGAAAAGCATATGCGGATGGTGGAATGGTTAGTGATGTTGCAATGTTGCGATTGTGATTGGATCGCATCACGAACATCCGATGGAACATATCATATGGCGGAGAAACACAATATGTGATATTGCGTTTACGATCGCATCGTGACTTTACAATCGACGATAACATATTGTAATGGTGGTACATCGTTCCTTTGCCATTGCGATGATCACATCGCATTGGAACTTTCCATGTCAACAAGACACTGCAAGTAAAACTTGCGATTTCTATCAAGCGCTAATGGTGGGGACCACTTTGTCATACCTTTTCAAAAACTTAAAGTCTTTTGCCGTTTAAACATATTTTCATCAATTTTAGTTGTTGAGGGCTTAAAAGCTAGATAAGACTGTTTTAAATAAAACTCTGTTCTTCCATGCTCTGGAACCACAAAAGTTTTCATTCCTCTGAAAAAACGGTTACGTCCATCAAACATTAAATTCTTCTCTGCAAACTCGGCTGCAGCCCATCAACATTGATTTCATCCTTACGATTTTCCCATTCTTCTTGAATACACGGTGTTGTGCACTCAACTTTCTTCTGCCCCTTTGTACGCTGCTTCTACCTGCTCAGGGCACGCAGGTGAATTTAATATTTTCAACAAGAGTACGATATCCTGACCTCACAATCCTATCTTCAAGATCACATAAAATCAATAAAATTTTGGGTATCATGTTATGATTTGACGGATTTTTTTTTTCTTTTCAGTTTATCGTGACAGGGAGAGGAGCATATCAAGATACAATCAATTCCGTCGCAATATGCTTATGATTCCCATTTCTAAATGAGAGGACCTTACAAACCATAGGGATGCTATCCAAACTCTGCAAGAGGTTTATGGTAACAATGTTGAAAATTTGGATCTGTTGGTGGGCATGATGGCAGAAAAGAAGATTAAGGGTTATGCCATCAGTGAAACGGCTTTCTTTATCTTTGTGCTCATGGCATCACAGTGGGTAGTATTCCTTTATTATATTCAATACGTAAACAAAATTATTAGAAAAATGTTGGCTATACGTAGAAGTACAATTTCTTATTGTGGGCATGTTGTATATTATTATTGCAGTCGATTGGAAGCAGATCGATTTTTCACCAGTGATTTTAACAAGGAAGTATATACAGAGAAAGGGTTGGAATGGGTAAACAAAAATACAGAGAGTCTGAAAGATGTATTGAATCATCACTATCCAGAACTAGTGGAGAAACGGATGAATTCATCCAGTGCATTTTCTGTGTGGAGTTCGCACCCTGAGCCTAAGAACCACATTCCCCTCTATTTTCGGATTCCTCATTAGTTTCCAACACAATTTTGCCTTGTTGTAATTTCATTACCTGAATAAGTAAAGCGATAAAATTCGTCACACATTTTATATCTGATTGACTTTCTTAATTATATTTTATTTAGAAATACCATATTGTACATTATACTATTTTTTATTTTGATAATATTATGTCTATGTATTTCTTAATTTATTTTTACGATATTATTTTTTATAAAGTATATTATACACTCTCTCTTGTTGAGGATTATTTCAACGTGTCCACTCAATTTTTAGTTAATTATTTTAATAAAATTAAATTGCTAAATTTTTTATTTATACTAAATAACATAAATTTTAATTTAAAAATTTTATATATTAGATATACAAATAATAATTTATAAAATAGTTTAGGAACAGTTGAAATAATTTTTTAACTAAATAAATCACCATTGGATCCATATTTTGACCAAATAAACCAACATGTATCTTCTTCTTCCAAATGGCTTCAGATGTTGCTTGACTAGCATTCATGTACTTTGCCTCTGTTGAGTTGAGTGCAAGAGATCTCTGCTTCTTGTTGTACGAGGAAACTGTTATTGATCCAACGTTCAAGATGCCCCCGATGTGCTTTTCCTGTCAGATGGGCTCCCTACCCAATCTACATTTATGAAGCCTTGAAGCTTCACTCCCTCTGTCTGTCTATACCATAGTCCAAACTATGTAGTGTCTATGAGGTATCTCAACACTTTCTTCCATGCCTTCAAAAAGAGCTTGGTAGGCTTAGCCATAGCTTGACTAAGGTGGTTAACCAAATAGCATATGTTTGGTCGTGTGTTCACCAAATACACGAGTGAACCCACACGATGAGTCAACAGGACGATCATACACATTTTGCGCATGTATAAATCAAAGCATCCATGCACATGGGATGAGGGCCTCCCTTACGTCCAACATAGCTATAATTGGGCCCTCCATAGCTCAACCGACCACATCCCCTTTTATGTGGGCTTTGGATTCCAGCCACTATATCCCATTGACGTAGCCATGCCATTTGCAACTACTCATGCCAATTCTGCTCATGTCCAGTCTGAAGTTGCCAAGGCAAACCGTTTCATTGAGTGCATTCAGCACTTCTGCCAACAGGTTCATGACATATTGGACAAAGCCAATGCTAATTACAAGTAGCAGCATGATCAGCATCGGGTGCCACACAAATTCCAGGTGAGCGACAGGTGTGGTTACATTTGCAGAAGGAGCGCCTCGCTGGACCCCACCACAAGCTTCGCCCGCTCCAATATGGGCCATACACCATCACCAAGGTTGTAGGGGACAATGCCTTCAAACTCAGTATTCTACCATTCATTGGTCTACACCTAGTGTTTAAAGCGGACCGCCTTCGACCCTACTTTCCACCTCTACTTAACACATCCGACATGGCAGAACAACTCACACCAATAGAGTTAAACCTAGACTGCATGGAACAAGACACAACTAATCAGATTATGGACACATAGTTCCATAACACCCACCAATAGAGGATGCAACTATATCAAGTTGTCAAATTAGGCCAACTCCTTCACCAGGGCAAGTGGCTCACCAAAGACCAAATTCAACATAAGTTTCCTCATATCATGGAGGAGCTCAATGAAATGGGGACCATTGCTTCCTAAGGGCGAAGGAATGATCGAGGTGAGTATTGGTGGCCACCTACCTATTCCACTTGGACCCCCACCATTATTTCTTTCAGTTTTTCAGTCTCCTTAATTGTAGCACAATTTACTTTTTTTGGTATTTTTCAGGACGTGAACTTCTAGAGCCGTTTTGAGGCCCTAAACGACGTTTTTTGGGCATGAAAGGTTCGGTGAATAAGAGTTAGAGACTTTATATTCACCTAAAAAACATTGTTTAGGACCTCAAGACTGCTTCGGAAGTTCATGACCCGAAAAAATGCCAAAAATAACAAATTGTGCTACAATTAAGGAAACTGAAAAAATAAAAGAAACAATGGTGGGGGTCCAAGTGGAATAGGCAGGTGGCCACCAATATCCACATGGATCATATATCAATTTGTGCATGAATGTATGATCTAACAAATGTTGTTGTAGCTATTGTGAGAGGGAACTAGATGTTCTTGATTATTATGAGATAAGTATCACACCTTTATGTTCAGATATGCATTCATGACCTGTAGATATCACATTCCCAATATGTTTCAAGAAATGGATGTCATGGTTATGCCTGTTTAGGCCAAGTTTTTCATCAATTTTTTAATGAATATATTTTTCTTGATGTTACTTATAATTTTATAAAGTCTCATTAGCTTTTCGGCAGTGGTCTGGAGCCAAGGCGTAAAAGGTCCACTGATTTCGTAGTTGCGGGCTAAGAAATAAGAAATTATGACTATAATCGCTACCTTGTAGGCTTATGTTGCGAATGTAGGCTCTTTCTTTTTTCTTCCCATATTTTATTGGGGTTCTTCATAATGTCTACACTTCTTTTTGATTCATAGTTTTTTCTTATTTGATTAGATTCCATCATTTGTCTAGTGTTCTTTAATGTATATGGAAACTTACAATATTTTTTTTTGTGACCAATATTGTTGCTTGAATAACATCTTATTTTACCTAAGAAAGGTTGAGCTGATGTATAGAATTTTTTTCCCCTTTTTTAACACAGTTTACATTCAACATATTTATGTCCAAATTTATTGCAAGAAAAAAAGTAGCCATGGAAATGATTTGTGTACCTGGTGATAGATTGTCTTCCCCGTTTATTTTCTTGAGGTAGTCCTTTCATTGGTTGCATCTTTAGTTGGTTGGACCGGATATGCTTTGTCCTAAAATATGTTGCAATATTTCTTAGTTTTTGGCAGGCAAAACAAGTGATATTTCTCATAGGAGGAAAGAACCTCTTTTGACAACTTCTGAATTTATTCAATTCATATTCAGGAGTGTATGAGCCTTTTTCTGTTGACTGTTTCTTCATTTCATTCTTTTTCATTTGAGGTTGTTTCTTGCTTCTATTTAATTCATTGCAAATCATGTTCTTGCGGTCTTCTATTTCTATAGGAGTATTTTGAGCTACTTCATTATGCTTTACAACTTTTACAAAAATGATATTCCTGTTATCTTCTACATTGGACTTACTTGCTTCTCCTTCATAGCCTAACCCAGTTTTTATGGGAGGAGGTATTTGGGAATTTAGTATTTTTTCCAACTAATCAGAGCTTTTCAATTGTGGAGTGTTCATAGATAATTCCCTTTGGGCATTTTCTAGTTTCTTTCTCGGGCATACTACTTCTTCTTCCAATTTCTCTTGCTCCTGATGTTTATATTTAATTTTCTTAAGAAAAATGTCTTCCACCTTCTTAGCTTCTTCAAGTTCTACTGTCAACTGAATGAGGTTTTCAGAATATGGTTCTTCCTTTACATATTTCAGGAGAATGTATTTCCGTTTTCTGCACTTCAGTTTAAGTTTGTCTATTTCCTCCAAGCCACTCCTTAGCTCCCCCTCAAGATCTACCTCACCTTCTTCCTCATCTTCCAGAAGGAATCCTTCAAGCTCTTCCTTGGCCATCAACACAAATTCAGAGGTTTATTCTTCATTTGAGGATTCATATGAGCTTTCAAATGCAATGCTATCTTGTTGAGAATGCACCCCAAGATCTTCCTTGGCCATCAAAATGAATTTTGAAGTTCCTTCTTCATTGGGGGATTCATCTGAGCTTTCAGATGCACTGTTGTCTTGTTGAGCATATAAATATCTTTGATTAAATATGTTCCCTTTTAGCCTATTTCTGAAATTTTATTTCTATTTTCCTCTTGACTGATTCTCCATTTTCTTATGAGGATATTTAGATGGATAGTTCCCCACTCTTCCACAGTTAAAGCACTTAAATGGAAGTTTACCGTTGTATTTACCCGTGCCTTTATCCAATATTCTGACGAATTTGGCCTCTTATTCATTTGATCATGAGCATGTATCTTCCTTCTCTTTCATGCACTTGTCTACCTTAACGGCTGCCTCCCTCACATTTGACTTCCCCTCTGGAAGTCTCATCTCATAAGTTGTCAAGTTTCCAAGCAATTGGTTCATGGTCAATGTTTCCAAGTTTTATGTTTCTTCTATGGCAGAAACCTTTGAGTTAAACCTGGATGGTAAAGATATCAATATATTTTTTACAATTACACATTCCTTAATCGGTTCTCCTAGAGCTTTCATGTTATTCACATTTTTGGCAACCTTAAAGAAGAAACTTGCTATATCTTCATCTTCATTCATTTTTATTTTCAAATTGAGCTCTATAGGTTTGCTATTTGGCCATATTCACCTTTCAATCTCCCTCATGGATATTTTATAATGTATCCCATATTTCTTTAGTAGTCTTGTTGTGCATTACTTTGATAAATGCTTCCTCACACAGACCACTTAAGAGTGTATTCATAGCTTTTGCATTAGCTATAAAATCTTGTTTGGCTTCTTTCTCTTTGTCAATATCCTTTGGAGCATATCCTAATTCCACAAAAGCCCAAACTTCTAATCCTAGAGACATTATGTATGTTCTCATTCTTATTTTCCAGAAGGAATAATTTGTGCCAATAAACAAAGGGGCTTTATTTGTTGAGCATCCTTCTAGGCTAGCCATCTTGGGGATCTAGGATCTCCTTCTAGTTGTTAAACTGATACAGAAGGAACTAGCTCTGATACCAATTGTTGAGCCCTTAGTTAAACTAAGAGGGGGGGGGGGGTGTGAATCAGATTAATACATTCATGGACTTTTAAAAATTTCCTTTAAAATTATGCACACCTTCATTTCATGAGCAACTTATTATATAATGAAACAAAAATCTTAATATGTGAGTAGCAAGAATTAAGCGGATTAAGTACAAAACATCAACACATAATCATCATGCACATGAAAACATATATAAGTGGAAACCCATAAGGGAGAAAACCACATATTATTATTGTTTTTATGCAAAGGCAAGCTCTAACTCCCTCTCACCACTAATTTTCTGTCGGATCCAACCTACAGGAGGCTACTACCTCAAATTCTACAAGCTACAACTTGCAAGAAAGCTCCAACTCCCATCTGTTTTCTATAGGCTACAATTCACAGGAGGCTCCTACCTCAACTAGCTCCAACTAGACATATATCAAGCTACAACTTGAAATGGAAGCACCAACTCCAATGTATTTTCCGTAGACTACAACCCACAGGAGGATCCTACCTCAACCAACTACAACTGGACATCTATCAAGCTACAACTTTATATGGAAGCACCAAATCCCTTACTCTACAATAAAATCATATGCTAATTTACCTGGATATCGAATCTGTTTTCCTCCATCTTCATTGTTGTCCTTCCAGCCTTCAAATCTATTGTACATCATCTCTAGATCTTCACAGCTTCTCTATCTTCTCTTTCTTATTCTTCCACTCTCTAACCTCTCTATGCATATTACAATAACATCATTTATAGATATCACTTCATAGCTATTTGCATTCCATATGGGAATATGAAATGAACAACTATGACTCTTTTCCTTCCACCTTCTCATTTTCTTGCTCATCACATTCAGGATGTTAAAATGCTATGTACTCATTTCAGTATTATATTGGAGTTTTGCTTTGCCTACGGAGACTTGCCTTTGCATCACAAACAATATAAAACAAATCATAAATTTACAGTTATAATCAATTATTTTACTCATCCCTTTCAGTGTCTTAGCTTTGTTGTGCATTTTTCCTCTTCTGCCTATTATCCGTTTGTCTTTTCTGTTTCAGCAGTTATATTCCAACCGTGCTTCATAAATTCCCTTTTTCCCCGACTCTTCTTCCACGTTCAGCCTTTTTGTTTGCCTTACTGCCACAACACTGTTATGCATAAGTTCTTGGTACTTTTTTATGAATTCATGTCATTCTTTTATGACCTGTGGGGTATGGCCCATAGAACACTCCCTTTATACACACGACAGATTACAAATCCGAGTTTTATCAACATACATACATTTTACGATTAAAATAACGTATTAACATACAGTCTTAGTAATCAAACAATGCATATATAACACACACGGAATAGGGCTATGGGGTCCTGCAATACCTTGAGCCAATCACATTTCATCACAAGTACTTGCCCACGGGTTTCCAACTCTACCAATAGTGATAAACCATAGACCATGTGATCTGCGATATGCGCTCGTGCGTAGTGCTGACACATGGTTCTTCCTTCGTCACATCCCATTGTTTGATCCTTACCGCATCGCAACCAAAGCAACATACCTTGCGATGTCTTGAAGTTAAACCCTATTTCTTGCAAGATGCAGTGTTGTGCAAGGGCAACATGTGTCCCTCCATTTTGCATCGCAAAACTTTAAAATTAGCTTGTGGTTTCCTTATCGCTATCTCCTAAGAGTTGTGATGTGCGATATGTAGGTGAGGTCCACGTCATCATGCCATGTCACCCTACCATGTCACCACCATGTCACCTTGCCATGTCATCATAAATTAATGCGATCTATGGGGTTGGGGCCACGTCATCTGCCACATCAGCTTGCCACGTCACTACTATGTCATCGCCATGTCATGTCCATGTCACTGCAAGGTCATATTCATGTCACTACCATGCCATCTTTACGTCACTGCCACGTCATCTTTACGTCACTACCCACACTTCGCAGTTCATAAATTATAATAGTTTAACTTAGTGGTCACCTCTATTTCGTGCGATCTGCAATATTGCGTCGTGCCAACACGTGTACCTTATCCACTTCACATTGCACACAACTTAAATTTCATTGTGACAGCCTTAATGCTAATTTAACTATTAAATGTTGTGATTTGTGAAATCGCTCCTAAAGCGATTCGATCTCCGCCTGATCTGGATTTATGGAGGAACGCAATAGAATATAGAAATAACCATAACCATAGAGATGCAGTGGAAATAATATGTCATTTCATTAATATCAACTAATATAAATATGATTACGACATAATGGAAATAAAATAGCTAGGGTGCTGGTAGCGAATCTCTGAGAAGAGATGTAGCGGCTACAAATCTCTGAACTATGTTACAACAAGGCTTGAGGGCCTATTTATTATTGAGAAACAATGGAAAAATTGAAACGTCCAAAAACCTAACTCTAGGAGATGAAGCGCCAAAACTGTGGGTCCCGTTTGGGTAAATTGGTGTTTCAACTTCCTGGGGACGTAACTTTGGCATCTGATCTCCGTTTGACGCGCTCAATAGCTCATTAGAAAGATCTATCCGAAAATTAAAACTTTTGGTGTGAGAAACATCTATTGATTCACCCATGTTGCTCTCAGTTTTCCCAAAAAATGTCCTTTAGGGCCTCAAAACAGCTTCGGAAGTTCAGGACCCGAAAAACTGCTAAAAATAGTAAGTTGTGCTACAACTTAAAAACTGAAAGAATTGATGGTGGGGGTTAAAATTGACTCAGGTAGGTGACCACCAATGTCCACCTAGATCATTAAGGCTCCAAAACAGCTTCGGGAGTGCAGGACCCGAAAACCTGCTAAAAATAGTAAGTTGTGCTCAAAGTGAAAAGTTGCAAGAATTGATGGTGCGGGTCCAAATGGAATAGGTGGGTGGCCACTGATATCCACCTGGATCATCGTCATCCATCTATCACCTTCAATTTTCCGATATAATCTTGACTGTCCATTCACCTCCCTTGGAATTCTTCAAAGACTTCTCTTCCTTAGTCGATTTTTCATTTGTTTACACTGTCTTGCTTTGTAACTCCAGTTTCTCCACACTGTTCCTCCCGAGCTTGTTCCTAATCTTTTCTTTTTTATTGAATGTCATCTCGAGTTATCACACTCTAAATCTAACCTTTTCATACTCATTAAATCTCTCTCAATCTCTCGGCTCTCGCCTCTGTCTCTTGGCTTAATCATATTTGTTTAATTTGCCTCTTCCTCTCGGCTCTCGCCTCTTCTTGCTTCTGCTATCTGTAAGGTCTCTGGTCCTCACTGTGTCTTACAAATTTGATTTCCTTCTGATGTGTGCTAAATAAATTCATTTCGTCTCTGCTTCATTCACTACCTCTATTATCTCTGCTTCATTCGTTGCCTCTACTGCATTCGTTGCCTCTGTTGTCTCTGCTTCTTTGTTGCCTCTGTTGCCTTGCTGCTCTTGGTGCCTTCTTAGCTGCATTTGCTACCTCTGCTACTTTGAATCTTTATTGCCTTTGTTTCCTTGCTACCTTTGGTGCCTTCTTAGCTGCATTCGCTACCTCTGCTAAATTCATTTCCTCTCTACATTTGTTGCCTCTCTAATTTTGCTGCCTCTCTACTGCCTTTGATGCCTTTGATACCTTTCTACTTCCTTTGCATTATTGCTGGTTATGGTGCTGCTCCTTTGTGCTCCTTTTCCATCAATGAAAATATTTCCAACATTATGTGGTTAGAGTCATGCTCGAATCCATTAAGAAGCTTAAATTTTGTAATATGATTGAGGACGAGAGTGTCTGAAATTGAATAATCCACAACACTGCTACCCAGCACATGGAAAAATGTCATCTGACTGGAGAGGGGCCACTTGTTAATACCATTACAAATATTTAGGTCCTTGGAACTGCAAAGTTTGAGGAGCTCAATATAATTTCTCGATAATTACTTTATATTTTTCCTTGATTTTATTACCTAAGTTACTATCTTCATCAAGCCACGAGGGGTCCGGGTTAGAGGTGTTGCTTAATGTACTGGCTTGTTTAGTAGCAGTTCTAGCATTAAAGTCTCCCAGTAAAATTATATTACCATAATTTCTCAGGTTGAAGATGTCTTTTTCTAAATAATTGAAAGGACAATTCTTATCTTGGTTTTTCTTCTTATAGGATGTAGAGTTAATGGGAGTGAAGTAGAAGATTGAAAGAAATATCATATTGGTGGTAGAATTAGAGATTTATATCCAAATGTATTGATTGAAGGGGTCAATTTTATGAAGTCAAATGTGAGAGGAAAAATTGTTCCTTATATACCAAGCTATACCACCAAAACCCCTCCGAGAGGATTTCTTATTCCAACGAGACGAAAGAGTGAAACCGTGAGGTGTGGGACGCTAGATTCATCATGCTTCCATGTTTCAACTAAGAGAATAAGGTCAATATCTCTCGAGATCCAACTTAACATAGAAAATTCACACCATGGAAAGCCACGACAGTTGCAGAAGAGGATCCGGAGTGATTCAAAACCCTATCTTTAATAATAGCTTTCCTATCCCTAATGATTTCCCATTTCCTAGCCTTTCTTGCATCCTTGACCTTTTGGACTTCTTTCCTAAGTTCATCTTGGTCTTCTAGAATGAGATATTCATTTATAAAGATACTTGTTCCCTTTAGGCTTGGGGATTTCCTGAGTATATCCAATTTATGTCCATGACAACTAACCTTGACACGGATAAGTTTGTGTTTATTCTCAAGTATCTTTCTGACCCTTATTACTACCGTGAGATAGGTTGTTTCAAATTGAGATTTTGTTTTTAATTTTTCTTTAAACATTTATATTATGTTTTCATTGTTTTGTTCTTCTATACTCGCAACTATAAGATTTAAGGCTCGTTTGTGGCGCTCATGGTCGAGAAAAATTAATTTATTAATTTCCTCTTTGATGGGTTTACTGAGTTATTATGTAGTTGTTCTTTTATATTTTTAATCTCGCTTTTCAAGGTGTCATTTTCTTCGACCATTTTTTTTTTTACTATGTTCTATTCCTTGAATTTTACCTTTCATTTCTTGGAGTTCAATTTCGAGTGTGGTTATTTTATTTTCTAATGATTTGTGGTTGTTATGAAGCATTTCCATTAGTTCTAGTTTAAAATGACTTTCTCTTTCTTCCCTTTGTCTTTCTAAAGACTCAATGTACTCATAGAGGCTATCTAATGTAATTTTACTTGGTCTGCCTTGGCTAAAGGGGGGCTTAGAAATATGAGGGGAAGTTTTAACGGTGTAATAAAACAAAACTTAACACAAGGAAGGTAAGTGAGAACTTGTGCACCTGTAAAGCATAACCAATGTATGAGGGGAAGTATTAATGGTGTAATAAAACAAAACGTAACACAAGGAAGGTAAGTGGGAACTTGTGCACCTGTAATGCATAACCATCGTGAGGTTGTCACATAAGTTAAACAATAGTAAATACATAAAAGTGAAAATATTAATTATTTAATAATCAAAATAAATTAATCTTAATTATGGATTTACCAAATTACAAAAGAAATTAAATACACATATCTATTTGAGTGAAAATTTTGAGGAAACTTTTTCACTTTGGGAAATTTAATTTCTCTTGAATCTAAAGATAAAAAAGATGTATACTAGTTCTTAATAATATTATTTATATTTATATCAATTTCACATTTCTATATCTAAAATCACTTTTAATTTTTAATTTAAAAAAAAATGTTATTTTTAACTCGAAAGAGTTTTTGAATTATATAATTATGTCAATTGTTCATAGAAAATACATCAGGCATTACAGAGCTAATTCATCAAAAATTTATAATTATTTTCTCCTTTCCAATAGGAATACATTATTTTCTCGAAGATAATTTATGTGAGAAATGGGGTTTCTAGGTGATTACCTTACAAAATTTCCCCAAAAAAATAGAAAATGTACACCACATAACTCTACTAGAATTTTTTTTAAGTTGACTTCATTCACCATTAGGAAATCATAATAGTCTTTGTTTGACCATTAATCTTTAATTCACTTATTGTCAATTTACACCTCTATCTTTTTTTGGGTTGAAGAGGCTTAGGGCATGGAATATGCTTTGATGAGATATCTTTAGCAATTTTCCTTATTTCTTTCATGATGCTTTCCATATATTTCTCCTTCGGGTTAGATCCTTTAACCATGTGATGCAAGGTTAGTGTATAATATCCCATAACCTTAAGTGCGTCTATCTGGTTTCCTTTGGCCAACAAAATTCCCTGATAAAAGGCATATACCCTAGCTTGATTATTTTTCATATGGCCAAGACCTCATGAATACCTAAACATGTTTTCGTCCTTGGAGGCGTACCCGCCCCCTCTTTCCAACCCTAGTTTTCATAAAACCTTAATACATATAGTTACATGCATTTTTTTGCATGCTATATATATATATATATATATATATATATATATATAAGTATATATATATATATATATATATATATATATATACTTAATTTTTTAATGTGATATGCATAACTCTACTTATATAATGAAAAAAGTCCTAAAAACAAATTTATTGTAAGTATTACATTTTTGTGTGTAAAAATTTTATCGGTGAAAATCACATAAAAGAAATTTGTGTCGACGCGTTTCGAACTAGCCAGTGTGGTTCATCATTAGGACAAGATGAGAAATCTGATCAGGAAACCAGTTTAAGCTGAATAGGACTGCTCCAACTAGCCGTTGGAAAAACGGCTAGTTTGACTAGAATAAGAAAATTATAATTACTATTATTATTTATTTGTTTAATTTAATTTTGATTATGTTTTTACTATAAATTCTATAAAAATAAAAATAAAATATAAAGTCAAATCAAATAAATTAAATACATAAATCAAATATAAAATCAAATCAAATAAATAAATAAGTAATAATAATAACATTAATAGTACTAATTAATCAAATAATTTAGTATTACTAAAGAGGTAAGATTAGAAAAAAATAAATAAATAAATAACTAAAAAAAATAAATAAAATTAAAAATAAAAAATTTTAAAACTAAAAATTAAAAAAATTAAAAAAAAAATTTTAAAAATTAAAAATAAAAATAATAATAATAATAATAAAAATAATAATAAAATAAAATTCAAATTCAAATTCAAATCAAAAAATAAAAATAAATTAATTAATAAATAATACTAAAAATAAAAATATAATATAATAAATAAATAAATAAATATAAATAAAAAATAAAACAAAAATATAAATATAAATAAATAAATAAAATAAAAATAATAATAAAAATAAATAAAATAAATAAATAAAAATAAAAATAAATAAATATATATATATATATATATATATATAATAAAATAAAATAAAAACAAAACAAAAATCCTAATCAAAACCAAATTAGAAAAATAAAAGGAGCACATCTGGAAAGAGGAATCAAGATCGACTAAGAGTGAAGAGCAGGAATCCAACATCTGCTAACATTCCACCCATCATCCCTATTAAGGTTAACCGGCCTCTTTTCTATTTCCAAGGCTTCCCTTAACTTTCAGTGGTGGAAGTGGTCAATAGTTGCAATAACCTTAGTATCTTCAATACAAATATGGTGATTTGTTTTTTCAGCATGCTCTGCCAAGGCAGAGGACCGAGATCTACCATGTCTAAGGTCAGCGACATGTTCATGAATTCTTTGGTTAATAGATCGACCAGTTTCACCAATGTAAGGGGTCCCACAGGAACATGGAATGAAATAAACACCCTTACCATCCATCGGGAAAATCAGGTCTTTAACTGATTTAAGAGAACCACGGATAGTGCGAAGAGGCTTGAAAGTTGAAGAGACATTGTGTTTCTTCAAAATCCTTGTGATTTTATTAGTAATACCTTGGATAAAAGGAAGGTGAACTCCAGATAACCGATCGTAAGGATCTTTCTTAACCTTTGGACCTTTCTCAGCTTTTTGAAAAGCTCTAAGACACTGATCCCTCCTATAACCGTTCTTACAAAAGACATTAAAGACCCGATTTGCCCGACGGATGGTAAGAGTGTTTATTTGATTCCATGTTCCTGTGGGACCCTGTGGTGAAAGACAGTCAGATCTCTTAAAATACAAAGAATTCATGAAAATATAGATTGACCTTAGACATGGTAAGTCTAGGTCTGACATGGCAGAGAGGATCTTTGAAAACAAATCACCATATTTGTATTGAAAAGATACAAAGGTTATTGCAACTATTGACCACTTCCCACCACCGAGATAAGGGGAAGCGGAAATAGAAGAGGCGTGATTAATAATAAGATGATGGGTGGAATGTTAGCAGATGCTGGATTCCTGCTCTTCACTCTTAGTCGATCTCGATTCCTCCTTCGAGATGTGCTCCTTTTATTTTTCTAATTTGGTTTTGATTAGGATTTTTGTTTTGTTTATATATATATATATATATATATATATATAATTTATTTATTTATTTTTATTTTTATTTTTATTTTATTTTATTTATTTATTTATTTACTTATTTATTTATATTTATATTTTTGTTTTATTTTTTATTTTTATTTTTTGATTTGAATTTTATTTTATTATTATTATTATTATTATTATTATTATTATTATTATTATTTTTATTTTTATTATTTTTTTTTAATTTTTTAATTTTAATTTTTTATTTTATTTTTAGTTTTTTTTCTTTTTTTAATTTTTAATTTTTTTTTATTTTTTTTTATTTTTTTTTATTTACATTTTTTTTTATTTTTTATTTTTTTTTTATTTTTTATTTTTTTTATTTTTTTCTTTTTGTTTGAATCTTACCTCTTTAGTAATATTAAATTATTTGATTAATTAGTACTATTAATGTTATTATTATTACTTATTTATTTATTTGATTTAATTTTATATTTGATTTATGTAGTTAATTTATTTGATTTGACTTTATATTTTATTTTTATTTATATAGAATTTATAGTAAAAACATAATCAAAATTAAATTAAAGAAATAAATAATAATAATAATTATAATTTTCCTGAGGAGGTATGCTCGCTCTGCTAGGGTTTTCGATCTTTTCATACTGCAGAAACCCTAGGCTTCGCTGCAACTCTGTTCACTCTGACGGCGCCCCCTTCAGATCGCACTAACGTGCTGCACGCAGCAATGGAATCGGGAACAGGGGGGGGGCGGTCAGCCTCCCCCTGCCACGGATTATAAAACGCCAAAAGACTCTGACCTGAATATGAAAGATTTGGCCAACACACAGAAGAAGGAAGGTACTCAGCAAACGACTTTTGAACCACAAAAGGAAACGCCGCAGGTCACTTCCTCGACCTGCAAGCCAATAGCTCCGGACAGACCCAAAATCGATCTGCCCAGTCATCGAATCAATGCTAGGATCCAGTACATGAGAGATCATGCTCTCATTGGGAAATTTATGGGGCTCTGGCAGACTGAAAAGGCCCTACAAGGATGGATCACGTCCAAATGGAAGCCAAAAGGACATGTCAGTCTGTAACTTGGACCAAAGGGTTTCTTCACAGTGGATTTCAACTGCCTTGAGGACATAAATAGGGTTATGGATGGCAGCCCCTATTTCTTCAACTTGGCAGGCTTATACCTTCGAAACTGGGTGGAAAGGTTCAATCCCGATCAAGAAAACTTCAACTGGGCCCTAGTCTGGATTCGACTCTACTCTTTGCCTCTTGAATACTGGGATGAGGAATCTCTGCAAGCGATTGGTAGCGGACTTGGCGAGTTCATCAAAATAGCTGAAGAAACGAAGCTTAGAAGGTACACCTCTTATCCGCGGATCTGCGTCCAAATGCAGCTGGATAGAGCCCTCCCAGATGCGGTAAGTCTGTTTCACGATGATTATGAATGGATTCAACCGTTGGATTATGAACATGTGTCGTTTCGTTGTAGACGATGCCATGCTCATGGGCATCTCTTCAGAGATTGCCCTCTTGTTGCTCAACACAAGACTCAAAGTGCTGGAGACAAAGAAGATGCAGAGGGGTTCACCAAGGTTTCTTCCAGAAGAAGAAATAGCAAGAAAACTCCTCCATCCAGCTCTAAACCTAGCCCTTCCTCGTCAACCCCTTCCACAAGCAATAGCTTTGCCGCCCTGGCCAGTACAGATCCCCTGCTTGAATAAACCGCCACTGCACCTGACTCCACGACTCTTTTGAACCCCCCTCCTCTCCCGAACAAATCCTCGGCCTCCGACCCCTCTCAAGCTTCTCAGCAGTCTGATGCCCCCTCAAATCCTGACCCCCTTTCGAAGTCGAAACAGGTGTCTTGGAACCCCAACATTATGGATCTCGATGAAAACTCTATTAACCCTATTTTGGGCAGCAGAGAGTCTCAGGAAAGCCTGCAAACTTCTCTCATGGTGGAAGATTCTGAAGGTTTTGATATGGGAGACCTGGATCTCATAGGTTTGGAGGATGCTTGCAAAAAGAAAGAATTTGACAAGATCCTACCTCACCAGATCGAATCGTTGGAGGTAGTACTCACCAAAGCTCATCAGCACAAAAAACTGGGGATTCAACCAGGCAGTCATTGGGACAGCCTGAAAGTTCTGAAGGAAAGTAAAAAGCAAGGCAGAAAGCCAGATTGGCAACGCACCATGTAGGTTCGGGCAATGTTGGTTGATTCAGGGAGATATCCCAAGTTGACCAGATTCTTCAAACCTATTGAAAATAGTTCGCCCTGAAATTGATATCTTGGAACGTAAGAGGGCTTAACGGTCCAGGTAAATACAGGATGATCAAATCCATGATACAAAGGGAGAAACCACAAATTCTCTTTCTTCAAGAGACGAAATGCAATAGCAATCTGCTTGGTGCCATCTTATCAAAGGCCTGGCCCAGCAGCAGTTCAGTAGCAGTCGATGCCTCCGGATTCTCTAGAGGCCTGGCAATAGCTTGGGACACCTGCTCCATGCAGCTTTATGATTTTCATGCCGCCCACAATCTTATACAAGCCACCTTCCATCCCATCGACACCAATATCCATGGACACTTGACCAATGTCTATTTCCCTCAAGATCATAGCAGTAAGACTGCGCTCTTAGATACCATAGCGCATCTTAATACAAACAGAATCCACCCACTTTGGATGATCGGTGGCGACTTCAACATGATCCTGAGGATGGAAGAAAGAACTGGAGGGCGATCCAGATCGGAGCTGGAAAACAGTCATTTCAAAAACTTCATCAATAAAAATTGGCTCATTGACATGCCTTTCTCCAATGGTGTATTTACCTGGAGTAACAGGAGAGTAGGAGGCCACCAAATCGCGTCAAATTTGGATAGATTTCTACTTTCTGACAATGCGATTCACATGGGGGGAGACATCACAAGCTCAATCCTACCCTATGCAGGATCGGATCAATGGCCCATCCTGCTACAATGGAAAAATTTAGGGTCACATTATAAGAGGCCATTCCGATTTGAAGCTTTTTGGCTGACACATCCCTCCTTCAAAGACATGGTACAAACAGCTTGGAGAAACTTTCAGCCGCCAAAGGGTTCCAAAATGTATCAATTTCAGCAAAAGATCAAATACCTAAAAGGCCAAATTAAACATTGGAATCAGACTATCTTTGGCAATATCTTCGAGGAAAAGAAGATCCTCGAGCAAAGTATGAATGAACTGCAACAGGAAATCATTACTAAGGGACGGACGGAGATGCTTGCAGAGAAGGAGCAGGTTCTTCAAAAACAGCTGGAAGAGAGATACAAACAGGAAGAGATTCTTTGGAGGCAGAAATCTAGAGTTCGCTGGCTCAAAGAGGGCGAAAGAAACACCAAGTTATTCCACGCCTCTACCATGCAGCGTAGGATGCAGAATAGAATTAGCCATATACTCAATCAGCAGGGGGAAAGAATGGAAAATCATGAAGATATGAAACAGGAATTGGTTGATTATTTCAAGAGCATTCAGCAAGAGCCTCAAACAAATCGACAACAGGAAATTGACCAAATTAAGCAGCTCATTCCTAAGCTGGTCACTGCTGAGCACAAAAAAATGCTCCTCAGACCTGTCTCCCCTCAAGAAGTGGATGAAGCTATGGCGCAATTCAAATATGGGAAGGCTCCAGGACCTGATGGATTTACCTCAAACTTCTTCCACCATTTCTGGGATCTTATCAAATTTGAAGTTTGGCAACTAGTTGAGGAGTCCAGAACTATGCATTGGCTTCTTCCCTCTCTCAACGCCACCTTTATTGTGTTGGTTCCCAAAGAGGACCAGCCCAGCAAACCGGACAAGTTCAGACCTATAGCCCTTTGCAATGTTATCTACAAAGTCATCTCCAAAGTTATTGCCAACAGACTCAAGCCACTCCTTCCTCTCCTTATCTCTCCGGAGCAGACTGGTTATGTTGAAGGGCGCCAATTTCTGGATGGCATCATCTTAACTCACGAAATTATGCACTCTCTGAAGATATGTAAAAAACTAGGTATGCTTCTCAAGCTTGATCTATCCAAAGCCTTTGACAAGCTGAATTGGAATTACATTCATCATACTTTAAATGCCTTTGGTTTTGATCAAATGTGGATCAGATGGGTAATGAGCCTCATCACTTCCACCTCTTTCTCTATTCTTGTCAATGGTTTTCCTTCCCCCCCTTTCTACCCCTCGCGATGCATCAAGCAAGGGGATCCTCTCTCCCCTTTCCTCTTCGTCCTCATGACTTAAGGTCTTAGTCGCTTAATTCATAAGGCGGTCCTTTCCCAGCATTTGCGTGGCATCTCTCTCCATGGTGCCCCTGTTACAACCCACCAGCAATTCGTGGATGAAAACATGCTCTTTGGTCATCCCTCAGTGCAGGAAGCTCGCTCCTTCAAAGCCATTCTTTGCCTCTTTTCTGCTGCTTCTGGTCTCACCATTAATGATTCCAAATCCCAGATTTTTTTCTTCAACACCCCTCCCCTCACTCAAGCCAACATTGCTCGCATCCTCGGCTTTTCCATTGCCTCTCTTCCAGACAAATATCTGGGAGCTCCCCTTGTTGACACGTCCATCCGGAATTCCTCCTGGAATAAGCTTCTTGACAAACTGGAGATCAGACTCTCTTCTTGGACTTTCAGAGCTTTGAACTTGGCCAGCAGACTCGTTCTTATCAAATTTGTGCTGCAGTCGATGCCACTTTATCTTTTCTCTGTTCTTGTAGCGCCCAAGTGGGTCCTCAAACAAATCAAATCCCTGCAACGCAACTTTCTGTGGGGCTCCTCTGGCAGGAATCGAAAATGGGCCTTAGTGAGCTGGGATATGGTTTGCTCTCCCAAGGACGCAGGGGGTCTCAATCTTCGAGATCCTCATCATAGCAACGAGGTGATGGTGGCTCGCATCTGGTGGAACTGGACGTCCAAACCTCACACACCTTGGGCTAAATGGTGGAATGCTAAATATGCTAATAATAGACCCTCGGCTGATCTAATCAGGTTCACTCCGGAGCAACAGGGCTCTCTCATATGGAACTCGGCCAAACAACATTATTTACTCATTCAACAAAACAGCTTCTGGGAAATTCGCAATGGCAATTCAGTAAGATTTTGGCAGGATTCAGGGCAGCAAAATCCTACCCTTATTGAGGCCTTCCCTAGTATCAACGTGGATGACAATAGAAATGCTCATGATATCAGGGTCTGTCATCAATGGCAAGCCACCAACAGTAACGGATTTAGACAGTGGAAATCCCCTCAACTTATTGTGCCTCATGCTAGCGGCACTGATTTGGTAGCTCTCAATTCTGAACTTCGCAAAAGAAAAATCAGAAGCACTGATGAACCTGACATACTAAGATGGGGCAATTATACCAAAGGCATGTTCACTACAAAAGAAGCCTACACCATTATGCATCCCACGCCTCTCCCCCGTGACCCTCTTTGGGCGATGATCTGGAACAAACTCACCTGGCCTAGGGTCTCCACTTTTCTATGGCTTCTCAGCCACAAACGAATTCTCACTTGGGACAATATTGTTAAACGAGGATTCTTCGGACCCTCCCAATGCCCCAACTGCCTTCAGCATGAGGAAACCATCCAGAATCTTTTATTTCTTTGCCCTTTGGCCAACTCCTTTTGGGAGAAATGCAGCTTCCGGTGTCAGAAGAACAAACCCATGGGAGATATCACCAACATTCTCCGCAGATGGCCTCCCCGCCCCTTCCTCTCCCCCCTCCTCAATGCTCTGTGGTCGCTCCTTCTTGGTCTTGTGTTCTGGTCCCTTTGGAAAGAAAGAAATAAACGGATTTTCAAAAATCATGTTTCTGCTCTGGACCACATGTGGATCTCTTTCTGCAGCAATCTTCGGGAATCTCTGGCTCTCCGTTCATGGACTGAAGAGGACTATCCTAAAAACCCCAAGGAAATCTCCATTTGGCAAAATTGGAATATCCGTATTGCTTTCATCCCTACCCTTAAAATTAATCCCCTTCCCACTCCTCCCTTACGCTGGTCTCCCCCCCCTGAAGGTGTCTTCAAGCTAAATTTCGATGGCGCCTCCAAAGGGAATCATGGGCTTGCTGGCTTTGGAGGCATAATAAGAAATTTCAAAGGAGAAACTCAGATCATCTATTATGGCTCTATCGGATGGGACTCTAACAACTCAGTTGAATTAGAGGGCCTCTGGCAAGGTCTCTGTCTGATACAACATCATAATTTTCTCCCCATCATCATTGAGGGAGACTCCCAAATTCTGATCAATATCGCCAAGAGGCTTCTCTGGGGCACCAATCCAGAAAAAGTGGCCCACAGCTGGCGCCTGGAGGCAAGAATAAAGCGGTTAAGCGAATGGTTAATGTAGCACAGCGGAGTCTCCTTCAACCATATAGAGAGGGAAGGCAACAAAGTTGCTGATCTTTTGGCTAATTTTGGTACTGAGAGTATTAGAACCCTCACTCATGGCTCTTTACACAGTATCCCTGATGCAGCACTGTTACAGCAATGTATCACGCAGGTGCATAGCGACAGCACCACACCGGATGCAGGTGATTAATGGCCATCAGGGAACGTGGCACATCGTGCACTTCCCGATGGACCTCGCCGGTGTAGCCCATGTGGCTCCCGGTACAGATATTAACTACAGTCTTTACTCACCACCCTGCGTGAGACTTCATTATCTCGGTTGGCTCATTCGGCTTCTGGATATGGCGATCATTCTCGGCATGGAGTTTTTCTGCAGAGGTTTGAATGGTGGAGTGGGCGGCTACAGCTCTCCTACTCCTTTGCACGCGAATTGCTCGTCTGCAAGCATTGAAGCCAGTATTAAAACTAATACGGGGAAGCGTTGTTTGATTATTGCTTGTTTTGAGCCGGCTCCAAATTGCCACTTCTCCAATATTCCGTGGTGTAATCGACGTGTTTGTGATCCTGCTTCTTCTGCTCAGTCAGGTAATTTCGCTACCACCTCTGTTGATCTGCTCAGTGGTCATAGTGGTCTTTCTCCAGCTTTCTTTGTTCAGGCCAGTGGCGCCCAGAATTCTCTTTTTCCTCTTGTCCATTCTGTGAGTATTGCTGAGCCCAGCTCTGATTTGGTCATCATGCCTCGCCTCCGCGAACGCATGAGAAGCAGGAGGGGTTCCAGCCGTGGGCGTCTTCATCAACAACGCCCGCCTCCCGTTCCAGCTCCTGCGTTTGAGGTTGGCTCCGTCTTCTCTCCCGATGCTTTCTCTACCCCTCCGCCCTCCTATCATGAGTCTCTTCCCGTTGCCCCTCGTCCCCTTCGGCCCTCCATTCGTCAAACTTCTCAGCGCGCTGAGCTCAGGTTTGACTGCACTTCCTCCAATGCCACTCTTACAGCTTTCATTATTGTTACTCTTCGGGAAGAAGTCCCTAATATAGCTCCGCCCAGCTCTTCGATTTCGCCAGCTCCCCCTCTCAGCCACAGTTCCCCTCGAGCTGTCCCTGCCTCCTTTGCTCCTCAGCACGGGTCCAACATGGAGACAGAGCGCGCGGGTGGCGGAAGTGCTCTCAGAGACAGCCAGGCGGATGGACGCGAGATGTTCACCTGCAGAATCGTTGAAGAGTCTCCCTCTCCTACTCATGGATAACAGCTGCTTTGGTTTTCAGGTTTTTATGCTTTGCTCTTGTAGAAATCATAAGCTTCTTAGCTATACTGCTTTGCTGTACAGGAAGTTCACTTATTTCAGCTATAGTGTCATTTTGTTTTTTGCAAACTTAAAACCGGTTTCCCTTTCATGGGCGGTTCAGACGTTATGGTTTAAAGGATTGGTTTCCCATTCTGGGCAGTCCAGACAATGAATGTCGTGCTTGACTATCAAGCCCAGCGTTCAGGCTTCCCTAGCTGACGCTGGTGCAGTTTTGTATCAGTACTTTTATACATAATAGAAATTAGTCATACTTAGAAAAAAAAAAAATTATAATTTTCCTATTCTAGTCAAACTAGCCGTTTTTCCAACGGCTAGTTGGAGCAGTCATATTCTACTTAAACTGGTTTCCTGATCAGATTTCTCTCATCTTGTCCTGATGATCAACCACACTGGCACAAATTTCTTTTATGTGATTTTCACCGATAAAATTTTTACACACATTTTATGGATCACAGAAGCCTAATTCCTAATATTACATTTTTATATGTTTATTATTTAAATTTAAATATAAAATTGCCAAATATATTTGTTAACAATATGAATCATTATTTTATAAGTATCATAGTTTACATCTATTATATATATGTATTTGTTTTATCAATATGAATTATTATGAGTTTTTATCCATATTTTTTAATAAAAAAATACAATCTCTTAGTTGCATAGTTGCTCATTTGATTTTTTAACTTACACTTTATTTTGGAATCCAAAATATGTTTCAAGCATACATAAAGAAGGGGGACTAAATTTTCATTGGAAAAAAAAAGATTAAAGGTATTAAAGAAAAACACTGATGATAAATCACCTTTGAGAAATTCAACAAGTACAAATGCCAACATACAAAATCCTTAGAAAGAAGATGTACTAGAACATTATCCCTGGTAAAAACATATATATAA
The DNA here is from genome assembly GCA_034641835.2 of Pinus albicaulis. NCBI lineage: Eukaryota > Viridiplantae > Streptophyta > Pinopsida > Pinales > Pinaceae > Pinus > Pinus albicaulis. The sequence goes on from CM076578.1 coordinate 30,806,969, forward strand.
CATAGTTATAACTTAATTAATTGTTATTTTATTTTTAAGTTTATCAATTTAATATGTAATACTATGTAAGTATTTTGATGTTTATTATGTATTGATCTATAATATTATGTATAAATATTTTGATGTTTATTAGAGATTGAAATTTATAAATATTTATGTTTAATAGTCATTTAATTTATATAATAATCCTCATAATTAATTTAATTTATATAAAACTTGATAATTAAATTAAAATAATATGTATGGTATTCCAAAACATACATGAATATCAAAAAAAAAAAAAAAGAACTTGATGAAATTAAAAAATTAAATATTTTAATTTGTTAAAGGTGCTATTTAAACTACAGGTTATATTAGGAATATTTGAATGCTTCCAACATAATTTGTAAATGAGACATAAGAGGACACTATTTTTAGTAGAACCAAAAAACTGTACCGAACACTTCGACAAAATACTTTATTTTACTCAGGTCTGGAAAAACATTTTTGATGCGTAGGTATGGACTGTTGGGGAAGGAGTTCTATTCTAAGTGGCTTTATTTCTATGTCGAAGCTTCAGAATCATTCAGTCCCTTACTCTTTGACGGAAGAATTCGTTGGTGTCTATCGAATGCATAGCATGTTGACAGACAGCCTCCTCCTCCGAGACATCCATGGAACTTCAACCACTTCCAAAACACCTCCGTTGCTCAAAGAGTGAGTTTATAAAACACTTCAGAATAGAACTCTCACTTACTCTTGTTAACAGTTTCATAGATTAACCAGAGAATGTAGCATTTACTCAGTGGATTTAATTTTCATGTCATAGGATAGACATGAGGGTGCTCATCAGAATTTCTGGAGAAAAAACGTTATCAGAGATTGGTAATGAAGCTCAAATTCTATCAATGGGCCATCAAGCTTGCGGCGCCCTTGATATCTGGAACTACCCTGTTTGGATGAGAAACCTCATTCCTCAGGACCCCAATGGCCAGGACAGACCTCATCACGTAGACATGCCAGCACTTGAAACTACGATATCATCAGCTCACAATCCTCTCTTCAAGTTCAAATTAAAATCAATAAAATTTTGGGTATCATGTTATGATTTGACGATTTTTTTTATTTTTTATTTTTAGTTTATCGTGACAGGGAGAGGAGCGTATCAAGATAAAATCAATTCCGTCGCAATATGCTTATGATTCCCATTGCTAAATGGGAGGACCTTACAGGCGATAAGGATGCTATCCAAATCATGCAAGAGGTTTATGGTAACAACGTTGAAAATTTGGATCTGTTGGTGGGCATGATGGCAGAAAAGAAGATCAAAGGTTATGCAATGAGTGAAGTAGCTTTCTTTATCTTTGTGCTCATGATATCACGGTGGGTAGTATTCCTTAATTATATTCAATCCGTAAACAGAATTATTAGAAAAATGCTGGCTATACATATAAGTACAGTTTCTTATTGTGGGCATGTTGTATATTGTTATTGCAGTCGATTGGAAGCAGATCGATTTTTCACCAGTGATTTTAACAAGGAAGTATATACAGTGAAAGGGCTGGAACGGGTAAACAAAAAGACAGAGAGTCTGAAAGATGTATTGAATCGTCACTATCTAGAAGTGGTGGAGAAATGAATGAATTTTCGGATTCCTCATTAGTTTCCAACACAGTTTTGCCTTCTTGTAATTTCATTACCTGAATAAGTAAAGCGATCAAATTCGTCACGCATTTTATATCTGAATGACTTTTTAAATTATATTTTAACCGTATTGTATATTATACTATTTTTTATTTTGATAATATTATGTCTATGTATTTCTTAATTTATTTTACGATATTATTTTTTATAAAGTATATTATACACTCTCTCTTTTTGAGGATTATTTTAACGTGTCCACTCAAGTTCTAGTTAATTATTTTAATAAAATTAAATTGTTAATTTTTTAATTTATATTAAATAATATAAATTTTAATTTAAAAATTTTATAGGTTAGATATACAAATAATAATTTATAAAATAGTTTAGGAAGAGTTGAAATAAGTTTTTAACTCAATAAATCACCTTTGGATCCATTTTTCGGCCATACAAACCAACACGTATCTTCCTCTTCCAAATGGCCTTAGATGTTGCTTCACTAGCATCCATGTACTCTGCCTCTGCTGAGCTGAGTGCATCAGATCTCTGCTTCTTGTTGTACGAGGAAACTGTTATTGATCCAATGTTGAAGATGCCCCCTGATGTGCTCTTCCTGTCGGATGGACTCCCTACCCAATCTACATCTATGAAGCCTTGAAGCTTCACTCCCTTTGTCTGTCTATACCATAGTCCAAACTATGTAGTGTCTATGAGGTATCTCAACACTTTCTTGCATGCCTTCCAAAAGAGCTTGGTAGGTTTAACCATAGCTTGACTAAGGTGGTTAACCACATAACATATGTTTGGTCATGTGTTCACAAAATACAAGAGTGAACCCACACGATGAGTCAACAAGACGATCATACACATTTTGCACATGTACAACTCAAAGCATCCATGCACATGGGATGAGAGCCTCCCCTACATCCAACATAGCTATAATTGGGCCCTCCACATCTCAACCAACCACAACCCCTTTTAGGTGGGCTTTGGATTCCAACCACTATGTCCCATTGATGTAGCCATGCCATTTGCAACTACTCAGGTCGATTCTGCTCATGTCTAGTTTGAAGTTTCCAAGGAAAATCGTTTCATTGAGTGCATTCAGCACATCTGCCAATATGTTCATGACATATTGGACAGAGCCAATGCTAAGTACAAGCAACAGCACAATCAGCTTCCGGTGTCACGCAACTTCCAGGTGAGCGATAAAGTGTGGCTACATTTGCAGGAGTGTCTCACTAGACCCCAACGCAAGCTTCGCACACTCCGATATGGGCCATACACCATCACCAAGGTTGTAGGGGATAATGCCTTCAAACTTAGTATTCTACCATTCATTGGTCTACGCCAAGTGTTCAATGTGGACCGCCTTCGACCGTACTTTCCACCTCTACCTAACACATCCAACATGGAAGAACAACTCACACCAATAGAGTTAAACCTAGACTACATGGAACAAGACACAACTGATCATATTATGGACACATAGATCCAGAACACCCACCAGTAAAGGATCCAACTATATCAAGTTGTCAAATTTGTCCAACTCCTTCACGAGGGCAAGTGGCTCACCAAGGACCAAATTCAACATAAGTTTCCTCATCTCATGGAGGAGCTCAATGCAATGGGGACCATTGCTTCCTAAAGGCGGAGGAATGATCCAGATGGGTATTGGTGGCCACCTACCTATCCCACTTAGACCCCCACCATTTTTTATTTCAGTTTTTCAGTTTCTTTAATTGTAGCACAATTTACTATTTTTGCTATTTTTCCAGGTTGTGAACTTCCGGAGCTGTTTTGAGACCCTAAACGATGTTTTTTGGGCATGAAAGGTTCGGTGAATATGAGTTAGAGACTCTATATTCACCCAAACAATGTCGTTTAGGACCTCAAGACTGCTCCAGAAGTTCATGACCCGAAAAAATGCCAAAAATAGTAAATTGTGCTACAATTAAGGAAACTGAAAAACTAAAAGAAATAATGGCGGGGGTCCAAGTGGAATAGGTGGGTGGCCACCAATATCCACGTGGATCATATATTGATTTTTGCATGAATGTATGAGCTAACAAATGTTGTTGTAGCTATTGTGAGAAGGAATTAGACGTTCTTGATTATTATGAGATAAGTATCACACCTTTATGTTCAGATATGCATTCATGACTTGTAGATATCACATTCCCAATATGTTTCAAGAAATGGATTTCATGGTTATGCCTGTTTAGGCCAAGTTTTTGATCAAGTTTTTAATGAATAGATTTTTCTTGATGTTATTTATAATTCTAGAAAGTCTCATTAGGTTTTGGGCAGTGGTCTGGAGCCAAGGCATAAAAAGGTGGCACTGATTTCGTAGTTGCGAGCTAAGAAATGAGAAATTATGACTATAACCGTACCTTGCAGGTTTATGCATGCGAATATAGGCCCTTTCTCTTTTCTTCCCATATTTTATTGGGGTTCTTCATAATGTCTGCACATATTTTTTATTGATATTTTTTCTAATTTGATTGGATTCCATCATTTGTCTACTGTTCTTTAATTTATATGGCAGCTTACAATATTTTTTTCTTGTGACCAAGTTTGTGGCATGAATAACATCTTATTTTACCTAAGAAAGGTTGAGCTGATGTATAGAATTTTGTTTCCCTTTATTAACATATTTTACATTCAACATATTTATGTCCAAATTTACTGCAAGAAAAACAGTAGCCATGGAAATGATTTGTGTACCTGGTGATAGATTGTCTTCCCCATTTGTTTGCTTGAGGTAGTCCTTTCATTGGTTGCATATTGAGTTGGTTGGACTGGATTTGCTTTGTCTTACAGTATGTTGCAATATGTCCCGGTTTGTGGTAGGAAAAACAGGTGATATTTCTCATAGGAGGAAAGAACCTCTTTTGACAACTTCTGAATTTATTCAATTCATATTTAGGAGTGTATGAGCCTTTTTCCATTAATTGTTTCTTCATTTCGTTCTTTTTTCATCTTCCAGAAGGAATCCTTCAGGCTCTTAATTGGCCATCAACACAAATTCAGAGGTTTCTTCTTAATTTTAGGATTCATCTGAGCTTTCAGATGTACTGCTATCTTGATGAGCGTGCACCCCAAGCTCTTCCTTGGCCATCAAAGTGAATTCTGAAGTTCCTTCTTCATTAGGGGATTCATCTGAGCTTTCAGATGCACTCTTGTCTTGTTGAGCATAGAAATATCTTTGATTAAATATGTTCCCTTTTAGCCTATTGCTGAAATTGGCTTTCTATTTTCCTCTTGACTGATTCTCCATTTTCTTATGAGGATATTTAGATGCATAGTGCCCCACTCTTCCATAGTTAAAGCACTTAAATGGAAGTTTACCTTTGTATTTACCCGTGCCTTTATCCAATATTTTGAATAATTTGGCCTCTTATTCATTTGAGCATGAGCATGTATCTTCCTTCTCTTTCATGTACTTTTCTACCTTCAAGGTTGCGTACCTCACATTTCACTTCCCCTCTGGAAGTCTTATCTCATAAGATGTCAAGTTTCCAAGCAATTGGTTCATGGTCAATGTTTCCAAGTTTTCTATTTCTTCTATGGAAAAAACCTTTGAGTTAAACCTATATGGTAAAGATATCAATATATTTTGTACAATTACACATTCCTTAATGGGTTCTCCTGGAGCTTTCATGTTATTCACAATTTCAATAACCTTTAAGAAGAAACTGGCTATATCTTCATCTTCATTCATTTTTACATTTTCAAACTGAGCTCTATAGGTTTGCTATTTTTCCATATTCACCTTTTAATCTCCCTCATGGATACTTTCTAATGTATCCCATATTTCTTTGGCATTCTTGTAACTTTGATAAATTTTTCCTCACACAGACCACATAAGAGTGCATTCATAGCTTTTGCATTAGCTATAAAATCTTGTTTGGCTTCTTTCTTTGTGTCAATATCCTTTGGAGCATATCCTAATTCCACAACAGCCCAAACTTCTAATCCTAGAGACATTATGTGCATTCTCATTCTTACTTTCTAGAAGGAATAATTTGTGCCAATAAACAAAGGGTCTTTATTTGTTGAGCATTCTTCTAGGCTAGCTATATTGGGGATCTAGGATCTTCTTCCAGTTGTTAAACTGATACATAAGGAACTGGCTCTGATACCAATTGTTGAGCCCTTATTTAAACTAAGAGGGGTGGGTGAATCAGATTAATACATTCATGGACTTTTAAAATTTTCCTTTAAAATTATTTACACCTTCATTTCATGATCAACTTATTATATAATGAAACAACAATCTTAATATGTGAGCAGCAAGTATTAAGTGGATTAAGTATAGAACATCAACACATAATCATCATGCACATGGAAATAGATATAAGTGGAAACCCATAAGGGAGAAAAACACATATTATTATTTTTTTGATGCAAAGGCAAGCTCTAAATCCCTCTCACCACTGATTGTCTGTCGGATCCAACCTATAGGAGGCTATTACCTCAAATTCTGCAAGCTGCAACTTACAAGAAAGCTCCAACTCCCATCTGTTTTATGCAGACTACAACCCACAGGAGGCTCCTACCTCAACCAGCTCCAACTGGACATATACCAAGCTACAACTTGAAATGGAAGCACCAACTCCAATGTATTTTCTGTAGTCTAGAACCCACAGGAGGATCCTACCTCAACCAGCAACAACTGGACATCTATCAAGCTACAACTTGATATGGAATCACCAAATCCCTTACACTATAATAAAATCATAAGTTTATTTACTTGGATATCGGCTCTATTTTCCTCCATCTTCACTATTGTCCTTCCAGCCTTCAAATATGTTGCACATCATCTCTGGATCTTCACAGCTTCTCTATGTGCTCTTTCTTATTCTTCCACTCTCTAACCTCTTTATGAATATTACAATAACATCATTTATAGAGATCACTTCATAGTTATTTGCATTCCATATGGGAATATGAAATGAACAGGTATGACTCTTTGCCTTCCACCTTCTCATTTTCTTGCTCATCACATTCAGCATGTTACAACATTATGTACTCACTTCAGTATTATATTGGTGTTTTTCTTTGCCTATGGAGACTTGCCTTTGCATCACAAACAATATAAAATAAATCATACATTTATAGTTACAATCAATTATTTTACTCATCCCTTTCAGTGTCTTAGATTTGTTGTGTGTTTGTCCTCTTCTGCCTGTTGTCCGTTTGTCTATTTTGTTTCAGCAGTTATATCCCAACTGTGTTGCATAACTTCCCTTTTTTCCCGACTCTTCTTCCATGCTCAGCCTTTTCGTTTTCCTTACTACCGAAACACTGTTATGCACGAGTTCTTGGTCCTTTTTTATGAATTCATGTCATTCCTTTATGACCTGTGGGGTATGGCCCATAGAACGCTCCCTTTATACACGCGGTGGATTACAAATCCGAGTTTTATCAACATACATATGTTTTATGATAAAAAAAATGTATTAACATATAGTCTTAGAAATAAAAAAATGCATATATAATACATACAGAACATGGCTATGGGGTCCCATAATACCTTGAACCAATCACATTTCATCACAACTACTTGCCCGCAGGTTTCCAATTCTACCAATAGTGATAAACCATAGACCATGCAATCTGCGATATGCGCTCGTGCGTGGTTCTGACACGTGGTTCTTCCTTCATCGCATCACATCATTTGATCCTCACTGCATCGCAACAAAAAAAAAAAGACCTTACAATGTCTTGAAGTTAAACCCTATTTGTTGTGGAATGCGATGTTGTGCAAGGTCGACACGTGTCCATCCATTTTGCATCACAAAACTTTAAAATTATCTTGTTGTCGCCTTACTGCTATCTCCTAAGCATTGTGATGTGCGATATGTAGGTGAGGTCCACTCATCATACAACGTCACCTTGTCATGTCACCGCCACATCACCTTTCCATGTCATCCTAAATTCTTGTGATCTATGGGGTTGGGGCCATGTCATCTACCACGTCAACTTGCCACGTCACTACCATGTCATCGCCATGTCATGGCCATGTCATTGCAATTTCATCTTCACGTCACTGCCATGTCATCTTTACGTCACTGCCACGCCATCTTTACGTCACTGCCCACACTTCACAGTTCGAAACTTACAACAGTTTAACTTAGTGGTCACCTCTATTTCGTGTGATCTACGATATTGCATCGTCCCAACACGTGTCCCTTCTCTACTTCGCATAAAACACAACTTAACTTTCCTTGTGACAACCTTAATTATAAACTCTTAAATTTTGCGATTTGCGAAATCGCTCTTGAAGCGATTCAATCTCTGCCGTCCATATATCGCCATCACTTTTCCGATCTAATCCTGACCGTCCGTTCACCTCCCTTGGAATTCTTCAAATACATCTCTGCCTTAGTCGATTTTTGGTTTGTTTACACTGTCCCGCTTTGTAACTCCAGTTTCTCCACACTGTTCCTCCCAAGCTTGTTCCTAAGCTTGTATTTTTTATTGAATGTTATCTCGAGTTATCATACTCGAAATATACCCTTTTCATACCCATTAAATACCTCACTATCTCTCGCCTCTCGCCTCTCTCTCTTGGCGTAATCATATTTGTTTAATTTGCCTCTTCCTCTCAGCTCTCGCCTCTTCCTGCTTTTGTTATGTGTAAGGTATTTGTTCCTCGCTATGTCTTGCAAATATGATTGCCTTCTGATGTGTGTTGAAGCAATTCGTTGCGTCTCTGCTTTATATGCATTCGTTGCCTCTGTTGTCTTTGCTTCTTTGTTTCCTTTGTTGCCTTGCTTCCTTGGTGCCTTCTTAGCTGCATTCACTGCCTCTGCTACTCTGCATCTTTGTTTCCTTTGTTGCCTTGCTGACTTTGGTGCCTTCTTAGTTGCATTCACTACCTTTGCTAAATTCACTGCCTCTCTACATTCGCTGCATCTCTGCTTTTGCTGCTTCTCTGGTGCCTTTGATGCCTTTTGTACCTTTCTGCTTCCTTTGCATTATTGTTGGTTATGGTGCGGCTCCTTTGTTCTCCTTTACCATCAATGAAAAAATTTCCAATAGTATGTGATTAGAGTCACGCTCGAATCCATTAAGAAGCTCAAAGTTTGTAATATGGTTGACGATGAGGATGTGTGAAATTGCATAATCCACAACACTACTACCCAGCACGTGGAAACATGTCATCTAACCTGAGAGGGGCCACTTGTTAATACCATTACAAATATTTAGGTCCTTGGAACTGCAAAGTTTGAGGAGCTCGGTGCCGAATAATTTCTCGATAATGTCTTTAAATTTTCCCTTGATTTTATTAGCTAAGTTACTATCTTCATCAAGCCATGAGGGGTCAGCATTAAAGGTGTTGCTTAATGTATTGGCTTGGTTAGTGGCAGTTCTAACATTAAAGTCTCCCACTAAAATGATATTACCATCATTTCTCAGGTTGAAGATGTCTTTTTCTAAAGAATTGAAAGGACAATTCTTATCCTAGTTGTTCTTCTTATAGGATGTAGATTTGATGGGAGCGAAATAGCAGATTTTAAGAAATATCATATTGGTGGTAGAATTAGAGATTTAGATCCAAATGTATTGATTGAAGGGGTCAATTTTACGAAGTCAGATGTGAGAGGAAAAAGTGTTCCTTATATAGCAGGCTACACCACCAAAACCCCTCTGAGAGGATTTCTTATTCCAACGAGATGAAAGAGTGAAACCGTGAGGTGAGGGACCCTAGATTCATCATGCTTCCACGTTTCAACTAAGAGAATAAGGTCAATATCACACGAGATCCAACTTAACATAGAACCTTTACACCATGGAAAGCCACGATAATTGCAGAAGAGGATCCAGAGTGATGCAAAACCCTATTTATCACTCATGCTTGAAACCCTATATTTAATAATAGCTTTCCTCTCCCTAATGATTGCCATTTCCTGGCCTTTCTTACATCCTTAACCTTTTGGACTTCTTTCCTAAGTTCATCTTGGTCTTCTGGTATGAGATCTTCATTTATAAAGATTCGTGTTCCCTTTAGGCTTGGGGATTTCCTGAGTATATCCAATTTATGTCCATGACAACTGACCTTGACACGGATGAGTCTGTGTTTATTCTCAAGTATCTTTCCGACCTTTATTGCTTCCGTGAGATAGGTTGTTTCAATTTGAGATTTTGTTTTTAATTTTTCTTTAACCATTTTTATTATGTTTTCATCGTTTTGTTCTTCTATACCCGCAACTATAATATTTAAGGCTCGCTTGTGGTGCTCATGGTCGAGAACAATTAATTTATTAATTTCCTTTTTGATGGGTTTACTGATTTATTATGTAGTTTTTCTTTTATATTTTTAATCTCTCTTTTCAAGGTGTCATTTTCTTCAACCATTGCTTGTTTACTATGTTCTATTTCTTAAATTTTATCTTTCATTTCTTGGAGTTCAATTTCGAGTGTGGTTATTTTATTTTCTAATTATTTGTGGTTGTTATGGAGCATTTAAATTAGTTCTAGTTTAAAATTACTTTCTCTTTCTTCTCTTTGTCTTTCTAAAGACTCAATGTACTCATAGAGGCTATCTAAGGTAATTTTACTTGGTCTGCCTTGGCTAAAGGGGGGCTTAGACATACGAGGGGAAGTATTAATGGTGTAATAAAACAAAACTTAACACAAGGAAGGTAAGTGGGAACTTGTGCACCTGTAAAGCATAACCAATGTGAGGTTGTCACATAAGTTAAACAAAGAAATTAAAGTGAAAATATTAATGATTTAATAATCAAAATAAATTCATCTTAATTATGTATTTACCAAATTACAAAAGAAATTAAATACACATATCTATTTGAGTGCAAAATTTGAGGAAAGTTTTTCACTTTGGGAAATTTAATTCCTCTTGAATCCAAAGTTAAAATATATTTATACTTGTTCTTAATAATATTATTTATGTTTATATAAATTTCACATTTCTATGTCTAAAATTGCTTTTAATTTTTAATTTTAACAAAATATTTTTTTTAGCTCGAAAGAGTTTCTGAATTATATAATTATGTCAATGGATCATAGAAAATACATCAGGCATTAGATATCTAATTCATCAAAACATTATAATTATTTTCTCCTTTCCAATAGGAATACATTATTTTCTCGAAGATAATGTATGTGAGCTAAAAAAAATAGCGTTCCTAGGTGATTACGTTACAAAATTTCCCCAACAAAATAGAAAATGTACACCACATAACTCTACTAGAATTTTTTTAAGTTGACTTCATTCACCATTAGGAAATCATAATAGTCCTTGTTTTACCATTAATCTTTAATTCAATTATTGTCAATTTACACCTCTATCTGTTTTTGGGTTGATGCCTCTTAGGACATGGAATATGCTTTGATGAGATATCTTTAGCAATTTTCCTTATTTCTTTCATGATGCTTTCCATAGATTTCTCCCTGGGGATAGATCCTTTAACCATGTGATGCAAGGTTAGCATATAATATCCCATAACCTTAAGTGTGTCTATTTGATTTCCTTTGGCCAACAAAATTTCCTGATAAAAAACACATATCCTAGCTTGATTATTTTTCATATGACCAAGATCCATGAATACCTAAACATGTTGTCCTCCTTGGAGGAGTACCCCTCCCCCTTTTTCCAACCCTATTTTTCATAAAACCTTAATACATATAGTTACATGCATTTTTTTACATGATATATATATATATGCACTTAATTTTTTTATTGTGATATGCATAACTTTACTTATATAATGAAAAATGGCCTAAAAACAAATTTATCATAAGTATTACATTTTATATGTTTATTATTTAAATTTAAATATAAAATTGTCAAATATTGTATATTTGTTAACAATATGAATCATTATTTTATAAGTACCATAGTTTATATCTATTATATATGTGTGTGTTTTATCAATATGAATTATTATGAGTTTTTATCCATATTTTTTTCCAAAAGAAAAAATATATATATACTTCTGATATTTCTAAAATAGAAATAAAAAATTACAATCTCTTAGTTGCATAGTTGCTCATTTGATTTTTTAACTTACACTTTATTTTGGGATCCAAAATATGTTTCAAGCATAAATAAAGAAGGGGACTAAAATGTCATTGGAAAAGAAGGATTAAAGGTATTAAAGGAAAACACGATTAAAGGTATTAAAGGAAAACACGGATGATAAATCACCTTTGAGAAATGCCAACATACAAAATCCTTTGAGAGCAGATGTGCTAGAACATTATCCCTCGTAAAAACATATATATAACATAGTTATAACTTAATTAATTGTTATTTTATTTTTAAGTTTATCAATTTAATATGTAATACTATGTAAGTATTTTGATATTTATTATGTATTGACATATAATATTATGTACAAATATTTTGATGTTTATTATAGATTGAAATTTATAAATATTTATGTTTAATAGTCCTTTAATGTATATAATAATTCTCATAATTAATTTAATTTATATAAACTTAATAATTAAATTAAAATAATATGTATGGTATTTCAAAACATCTATGAATATCAAAAAAAAAAAAAAAACTTGATAAAATTAAAAAATTAAATATTTTAATTTGTTTGTGGTGCTATTTAAACTATAGGTTATATTAGGAATATTTGAATGCTTCCAACATAATTTGTAAATGAGACATAAGAGGACACTACTTTTAGTAGAACCAAAAAACTGTACCGAACACTACGACAAAATACTTTATTTTACTCGGGTCTGGAAAAACATTTTTGATGCGTAGGTATGGACTGTTGGGGAAGAAGTTCAAGGATGCCTTTGGTCACACAGGGAGTTCTATTATAAGTGGCTTTATTTCTATGTCGAAGCCTCAGAATCATGGAGTCCCTTGTTGGAATATTGAAAATTCGAGAACAATAAATGGAGAATAAAACTCCCCTCTTCAACATAGAGAAAATATTAAAATTTCACTCACAGGAGACAGAGTTCAACACTGAAAAATTCTATTACAATAAAAAAAAAACTTCTTCCTCTAAGAGGGATTACAAAATGCTGGACTGTTACAAGACACAGTGCCAAACAAAACTCTTCTCTGTCTCACACAGAAAATACTCTATTCACTCTTTAATAAAAATAAATGCACTGCTGTGCAATACAGACACACTCTGTCTCTAAAATACTCTGTTGTGTTTTTCTTCACTTTCGCACTGATGTGCATACACTTAAAAAGTTACACTCTGTCTTTCATTTTTTATAGACTGCTGTTGTGTAAAAAAAATTTACATACTGTCTATTACAAAAACTTTTCAATGCTTTTTCCTTTTTGTTTTTATATGCAGTAACATATAAAACACATTATAACAAACCTTTAAAAAAAATAAAGTTAAAACTAATATCTATGGTAAAAATTCTCGGGGGCCCACATTACTTTATGTAAACCCTAATAAAAAAAAAATATAAAACTTATGCACGGACTTCAAGGTCAAATTAAACCAAAACACAATTTCAAAATCGCGTTCCAAAATGAGATGTTGACATAGGCCCAAAGTGTTATGCGAAAACTCTTATGCAATTTAGTTTATGAACTTTCGGGTCCGGTTTTCAGGTTTTTAGATTCCCTTCAAATTCACGCGATCCAATATATTTACTCCACGTGGCCCTTTCAATTAAACAAAAACTAGCAGTAAAATCCTCCGGTGTTTGGTGAGGGCTTTAAGGCTGGTGGGTGAATCATTAAGTGCAGAGGAGACTGGTCGCGTGAAGATCGAATGTGGATATTTGTTATTGTTGATGTTGTCCTTTGAATTTCCATCAGCAATTAAACTTTCTATCTTGTCAATCCCATCTGCGTCGAAGTTTGTTGTCCTGCTGCTGTGTGCAACAGTTGGAATTAAATTCCAACACTCCCCCTTAATTTCGACTGTTGGACTTTCTTTCATGCCCAAACATTTTCTCAAGTAACTGAAGCTTTTCTCCCCCAATGGCTTTGTCAGCATGTCTACAAATTGCTCCTCTGTTCTACAATGTTGTAAAACAATTTCACCATTGTTAACCAATTCACGTATGAACTGAAACTTGGTGTCAATGTGCTTTTTCCTTTTATGAAAAACTGAATTTTTCGACAATGAAATAGCTGAGTTATTGTCACAATAAATCATTGTTCCTCTTGTCTGCTCTTGGCACAAACTTCTTAACATCCTCCTCATCCACATTGCTTGACATGTTGCTGCTGTAGCTGCCACATACTCTGCCTCTGTTCTAGACAATGCTACAATAGGCTGCTTTTTAGAAGCCCATGAAATGGCTCCTGAACCCATGTGAAAAACATAACCAGAAGTGCTCTTCCGATCATCTACACATCCAGCCCAATCACTGTCAATGTATCCAACTAAATCTGAACATTTTGAAGTAGTATATAAAATACCAAACCTTTTGGTTCCTTTAACATACCTCAGAATTCTCTTCATTGTCTGGCAATGTGCATCCTTTGGCTTCTCCATGAATTTGGAAATCAAGCTAATAGCATGCATTATGTCCGGCCTAGTTGCAGTCAAATACATGAGGCTGCCAACTATGCTCTTGTACAAGCTAGGATCAAAATCCTTGTTGTTATCCTCTCTGCTGAGTTTTAATCCCATCACCGTGGGAGTGATTGCTGCTTTACTTTTCTGCATATTAAGTCTTTCCAGCACTTCATTAACATACTTTGCCTATGAGATAAAAATCCCATTTTCATCTTCTTCCCACTCTTGATCCTTAAGAAGCTCAACAAACTCCATGTCAGCTTCATTCCCAAATTGCTCTTTCATGATCAAGCTTTAAAATTTTCAATAAGGCAATCATCATTAATCAGAAATAACATCATCAACATATAAAACCATTTAATATTCCTTTTTGATAGAGGGTATCACTTCTTTCAAATCCATTTTCTTAAGAGATAAGAATCTATCCCATCGGGCACTATGCTTTGGGTGCTTGTTTCAGCCCCATAAAGAGCTTCAACTTGCACACTTTGTGATCTTGGCTTTTCTTTCAGCCGAGAGGTTGTTCAATGTAACCTCTTTCCATTAACACGACAATGTTGAATTACTGCCCATTTGGCAAACTCTTCCACTTGTTTTGTGTCGCCATGGATAAAGAAGCCACCTCACGGTTTCTATTCTAGAAACCGGTATGTGCTTAAAGCTCATAATCTATCCCATGCTTCTGCTTATAACCTTTGACAACAAGTCTTGCCTTGTGTCTCTCTATTTTGCCTTCAACATTACTTTTGGTCTTGTAGATCCATTTAACTCCAATGACATCTTTACCTTTTGGGAGTTCAACCAAATCCCAAGTCTTGTTTCTTTCTATGGCATTAATCTCCTCATCCATAGCTTCTATCCATTATTTATCCTTAATAGCTTCTTCAAAGTGGATAGGGTCTTCAACATGAAAATATAAAGCAAACAAAGAATTCATACCTTCATTTGCCATATTTTTTTCATAAATATCTTTCAAATTTCTGAACTTCTTACCTCTTTCATTAGATATACAAATTCTTGAAGAAGCACTTTAATTTCCTCCTTGTGGTGTGCTTGGAGAAGCACTGTCATTTCTCATCAAGGGTGTGCTTTGCTGCTCTTGTGTTGGAGCTGCTATTTGGGGATGTATTTCAGCCAACTCATCATTATTTTCATCATGAGATAAACAGTTTTTAACATTCACTGTTTTCTCTATGCTTCCATCCCAAGCTTCCTCTTCAATAAACTGAACATCTCTGCTCACAATAAACTTCTTGGTGGATGGGTTATATAACCTGTAAGCCTTGGATTCCTCACTGTATCCAATGAAAATATATTTCTCCCCGTTGTTGTCCAACTTCTTCCTTAGCTGATCCGGTATGTGTGCATAAGCCACACATCCAAAAACCTTCATGTGTGTGACATTTTTCTTTGTGCCACTCCATGCCTCTTCCGACACTTTGTTCATAACTTCTTTTGTAGGGCACCTATTCAAAATGTATGCTGCACAATGTACAGCTTCAGCCCAATAATCATTAGCCAAATGCTTTTCCTTTAACATACTCCTTGCCATGTCCATTATGGTTCTGTTCTTTCCTTCAACTACTCCATTTTGTTGCGGAGTATATCTAGTTGTAAACTGCTTATGAATACCATTTTCTCTACAAAAATGTAGAAAATATTTAGAGATATACTCACCTCCTCTATTAGTCCTTAGGACTTTGATGTGCAGCCCACTCTGGTTTTCCACAAGTGCTTTGAAACTGCGAAATTTTTCTAACACTTCACTTTTGTTTTTCAAAAAGTAAACCCAAGTTTTTCTTGTAAAATCATCTATGAATGTTAACATGTAGTGGCTGCTAGCAAGCTATGGAGTTTGCATCGGTCCACACAAATCTGAGTGGACAATCTCTAAGGGTGCCTTTGCCCTTATGCTTTTCCTGAAAGGAAAACTTTCTCTGTGTTGTTTCCCCAAGATACAACCTTCACAAAGGTTGTCCAGTTTTTCTATCAATGGTAGACCTCTTACCATTCCTTTTTTGTTCAACAAGTTAAGACCTCCAAAGTTGAGATGTCCAAATCTCAAGTGCCACAACCAATTTTCATCTTTTGGTTTGCTTTGGATAGCCTCTTGTTCCACTACTACTTTCTCTTCACCATTCTTCAAATCTGCTCTCATTCTAAGAGGGAACATCCTATTCCTTGTCATCTTCACTTCAGTAATACATTGTTTTCTAGGTGGTTTATCCATGATGGTACAAACATCATCCTCAAAGAAAACATTATACCCCTTATGGAAAAGATGTCCAATACTTAAGAGGTTACACTTCATTCCTGGAACATAATAAACATATGCTATGGATTTATTTGCACCTTTCCTTGTTAAGACATTTACAATCCATTTTCCCATAACAGAAACTTTGCTATCAGTTCCTAGTGTGACTTGTGACTTCACACTCTCATCTAGCATAGAAAACATTGCTATATTCCCTGTCATATGGTTACTGCAACCGGAGTCTAGAAACCATAATTCCTCATTTTTTTCTTCAGCCAATTACAAGCTAAAAAAAAATTATCTTGGTTGATATTTTCTCTAGTGAAATTTGAACTAGTTCTACTTCCCATATCATGTTGCTTCTTTCTACATTCATTAGCATAATGACCATACTTTTTACAATAGTAACATTGGACATTGGATTTATCATACCTTTGTCCTTGAGCATTTTGCTGACCACTTTTCTCGTTGGTACCTTGGCCTTGATGTTGATTTGGATTGCTGCCCCTTCCTTGAGCATTTGTTGGACTATTCCTTCCACCTCTGTTTTGGCTTCTTCCTCTTCCTCTTTTGTTTCCTCTACCTTGCCCTCTTCCTCTTCCGAAAGACATCTGGGTCTTAAAGGCATGTTCCAGAGATGAGTTTTCACTCCTACCCAATATCTGCTCATGAGTCATCAGTGATGCATGTAGCTCATCCACTGTGAACTTTGTGAGATTGTTAGTCTCCTCTATGGTGGTGATAATCACATCAAATCTTGAGGGTAGACTCCTCAAGAGTTTTTCCACAATCCTCTTATCTTCAAGAGTCTCTCCATGAGATCTTATTTGTGTGACCATTCCAATCACATGAGTGAAGAATAAGTCAATGTTATCTGACTCCTTCATACAGAGAGTCTCAAAGTCTCTCCTCAGCAACTGAAGTTTTTTTGTCTTCAATTTTTCCATGCCTTGATAGGTTGTCTTGAGGGTTTCCCATGCTTCTCTAGATCTCTTGGCTGCTGCTATCCTCGGAAACACACTCTCATGCACTTCTTGATACAGTAAGAAGAGAGCTTTAGAGTCTTTCTTCCTATTACTCGTCAGCATCTCTCTCTCTGCATGAGTTAAATCTTCAAACTTTTCTTCATTTGCTGGCTCTTCAAAGCCATCCTCAAAAAATTCCCATAAGTCTTGGGAGACAAATAAGTCTCTCATAGTTATTGACCAGTAGTCATAATTGTTCCCATTAGATAGTGGGAGATGGATATTTCCCATACCCATACCAGTGCTGGCTCCAGCCATTCTGCACTCTTAACTATGACTCAAAAACACTTGACTGTGTATTTAAAATACCTAACTGTTCTGCAACAGTAACAAAATAAACTATATAGAGAAATACCTTGAATTATTTTTGGCTGAGTCTTCACACTGCTGGAGAAGCTGCTGCAACAAAGAACTCTTTTCCTTTAGCTTCTTTGATCTTCAAAGAGCCTGGACTAGCTCTGATACCATGTTGTAATATTGAAAATTCCAGAACAATAAATGGATAATAAAACTCCCCTCTTCAGCACAGAGAAAATATTAAAATTTCACTCACAGGAGACAGAGTTCAACACTGAAAAATTCTATTACAATAAAAAAAAACTTCTTCCTCTAAGAAGGATTACAAAATGTTGGACTGTTACAAGACACATTGCGAAACAAAACTCTTCTCTGTCTCACATAGAAAATACTCTGTTCACTCTTTAATAAAAATAAACGCATTGTTGTGTAATACAAACACACTCTGTCTCTAAAACACTCTGATGTGTTTTTTTTCACTTTCGCACTGCTGTGCATACACTTAAAATGTTACACTCTGTCTTTCACTTTTTATTTAGTGTTGTTGTGTAAAAAACATTTACATATTGTCTATTAAAAAAAAAATTCAATGCTTTTTGCTTTTTCTTTTATGCCATAGCATATAAAACACATTATAACAAACCTTTTAAAAAAATAAAGTTAAAACTAATCTCTATGGTAAAACTTCTCGGGGGCCCCATTACTTTATGTAAACTTTAATAAAAAAAAATATAAAACTTATGCCCGGAATTCAAGGTGAAATTAAACCAAAATACAATTTCAAAATCGTGTTCCAAAATGAGATGCTAACGTAGGCCCAAAGTGTTATACGAAAACTCTTATGCAATTTAGTTTATGAACTTTCGGGTCCGGTTTTCAGATTCCCTTCAAATTCACGCGGTCCAATATATTTACTCCATGTGGCCCTTTCAATTAAACAAAAACTGGCGGTAAACTCCTCCGGTGTTTGGTGAGGGCTTTAAGGCTAGTGGGTGAATCATTAAGTGCAAAGGAGACTGATTGCGTGAAGATATAATGTGGATATTTGTTGTTGTTGCTACTGTCCTTTGAATTTCCATCAGCAATTAAACTTGATATCTTGCCAATCCATCTGCGTTGAAGTTTTTTGTCCTACTGCTGTGTGCAGCAGTTGGAATTAAATTCCAACATCCCTTGCTCTTTGACGGAAGAATTCGTTGGTGTCTATCGAATGCATAGCATTTTAACAGACAGCCCCCTCCTCCGAGACATCCATGGAACTTCAACCACTTCCAAAACACCTTCGTTGCTCAAAGAGTGAGTTTATAAAACACTTGAGAATAGAACTTCAGAATAGAACTCTCACTTACTCTTGTTAACAGTTTCATAGATTAACCAGAGAATGTAGCATTTACTCAGTGGATTTAATTTTCGTGTCACAGGATAGACATGAGGATGCTCGTCAGAATTTCTGGAGAAAAAACGTTATCACAGATTGGTAATGAAGCTCAAATTGTATCAATGGGCCATCAAGCTTGTGGCGCCCTTGATCTCTGGAACTACCCTGTTTGGATGAGAAACCTCATTCCTCAGGACCCCATTGGCTAGGACAGACCTGAACATGTAGACATGCCTGCACTTGAGAGTACGATATCATCAGCTCATAATCCTCCCTTCAAGATTACACTCAAATCAATAAAATTTTGGGTATCATGTTCTGATTTGATGAATTTTTTTTTTAGTTTATCGTGACAGGGAGAGGAGCGTATCAAGGTACAATAAATTTTGTTGCAATAAGCTTGTGATTCGCATTGCTAAATGGGAGGACCTTACAGACAATAAGAAGGCTATGGAAACCCTGCAAGAAATTTATGGTAATGATATTGAAGCCCTGAATTTGTTGGTGGGTCTGATGGCAGAAAAGAAAATTAAGGGTTATGCAATCAGTGAAACATCTTTCTCTATCTTTGTGCTCATGGCATCACGGTGGGTAGTATTCCTTTATTATGTTGAAAATTACTTTCAGCTTTGCAAATTACGTGAGCCGCCTTCCATTTCTATCTGCAAGTTTTTGTAAGCGAGCCGCTTGCCATTTTTTATCAGTCAAATTCTGTTTTGGGCGTCTTCCCTGTGTATTCAGAAAGAACAAAGTATATGCACAAAATATAGCTATTTTGTTTAAACAACAGAGCATTGATTCTGTATGTGTGGGAGTTTAAAATCTGAAGGACAGTGGTCCCAAACCACATGAAAATTTCCGGATTTGAAATTTCACTGAGGCGGATTGGAAGAGATTTCGCATCACAATTTTCTTCCGTACAATTTCCCAAAATCGGACCCGGAATAAATCATAAGGCGTATTTAATAAAAATTCCGCGTCACAATTTTGGTGACGTCAGTTGGGTTTTTTGTGACCCGAAATCAATTGCAAAAAGGTTTAATTTTTGGGTTGACATCCGGTTCAAGCATGGTCAAAGTTCTTTAATGGTTGTTCTTTTAAAAATCATGTGTATAGTTCACATATATGAATATATATATGTTTCACATATATATCATATGCACGCTTTCAAAAGGAGAGGCCGTGGGCCATAATCAATTTTTTTTTGTTTATGTTTTTTTTATTTTACATTACACCATATATGCACATCATATGGTATAGGCGGACAATGCATAAATCGACTTTTGTTTTAAAGTTTTATTTTAATATATTTTTTTTTATATATATTGTAAAAGTGTCGTGGCATATAAAAAATATGAAAAGGCCAATAAGTATTTAGTACTGCAAGTTTTATTTTTACACATAGCAGAGTGTAAAATTTTTTTGAAGCGCACAGCAGTGCGTTCATTTTTTGGAGAGACAGAGTATTTTTCCAACACACAGCAGTGAGTTGTAAATGCACAGATAGAGTGAAATTTTAGAGTGTGATTTTTGTGTTGAACTGTGTTTTGAAGCAGTCAAAGTTTCTGTGTATTACCTCAGTCAGAGGAGATTTTGTAACCAAGTTTTTGAAGTTTAATGAAATAGTTTTTAGAGTGAAAACTATGTTTCCAGTGAAGAAATTTTTAATATTTTCTCTGTGTTGAAGAGGGGGAATTTTATTCTCCATTGTTGTTCTGGAATTTTAAATATTCCAACATGGTATCAAAGCTAGTCCAGGCTCTTTGAAGATCAAAGAAGCTGAAGGAAAGGAGTTCTTTGCTGCAGCAGCTTCTCCAGCAGTGTGAAGACTCAGTCAAGAAGAATCCAAATGTATTTCTCTATACATATTTTGTGTTACTGTTGCAGAATAGTCAGTTATTTTAAATACACATTCAAGTGTTCTTGAATCATAGTTAAGAGTGCAGAATGGCTGGATCCAGCACTGGTATGGGTATAGGAAATATCCATCTCCCAATGTTTAATGGGAAAAATTATGACTACTGGTCAATAACTATGAGAGCTTTATTTGTCTCCCAAGACTTATGGGAATTTGTTGAGGATGGCTTTGAAGAGCCAGCAAATGAAGAAGAGTTTCAAGATTTAACTCAGGCAGAAAGAGAGTTGTTGAAGAGCAATAAGAAGAAAGACTCCAAGGCTCTCTTCTTATTGTATCAAGCAGTGCATGAGAGTGTGTTTCCAAGGATAGCAGCAGCCAAGAGATCCACAGAAGCATGGGAAACTCTCAAGACAACCTATCAAGGCATGGAAAAAGTGAAGACAACAAAACTTTAGTTGCTGAGGGGAGACTTTGAGACTCTCTGTATGAAAGAGTCAGATACTATTGACTCATTCTTCACTCATGTGATTGGAATGGTCACACAAATAAGATCTCATGGAGAGACTCTTGAAGATAAGAGGATTGTGGAAAAACTCTTGAGAAGTCTACCCTCAAGATTCGATGTGATTGTCACCACCATAGAGGAGACTAAGGATCTCACAAAGTTCACAGTGGATGAGCTACATGCATCAATGATGACTCATGAGCAGATATTGGGTAGGAGTGAAAACTCCTCTTTGGAACATGCCTTTAAGACCCAGATGTCTTTCGGAAGAGGAAGAGGGCAAGGCAGAGGAAAAAAAAGAGGAAGAGGCAGAAGCCAAAAAAGAGGTGGAAGGAACAGTCCAACAAATGCTCAAGGAAGGGGCAGCAATCCAAATCAGCATCAAGGCCAAGGCAGCAGCCAGCAGAGTGGTCAGCAGAATGCTCAAGGACAGAAGTATGATAAGTCCAATGTCCAATGTCACTATTGTAAAAAATATGGTCATTATGCTAATGAATGTAGAAAGAAGCAGCATGATATGGGAAATAGAACTAGTGCAAATTTCACTAGAGAAAATCTCAGCCAAGATAATTTGTTTTTAGCTTGTAATATGGCTAAAGAAAAAAGTGAGGATTTATGGTTTCTAGACTCCGGTTGCAGTAACCATATGACAGGAAACTTAGCAATGTTCTCTATGCTAGATGAGAGTGTGAAGTCACAAGTCACACTAGGGACTGATAGTAAAGTGTCTGTTATGGGAAAAGGAAATGTAAATGTTTTAACAAGAAAATGTGCAAAGAAATCCATAGCAGATGTCTATTATGTTCCAGGAATGAAGTGTAACCTCTTAAGTATTGGACAGCTTGTTCAAAAGGGGTACAATGTATTTTTTTAGGATGATGTTTGTACCATCATGGACAAACCACCCAGCAAACAATGTATTGCTGAAGTGAAGATGACAAGGAACAGGATGTTCCCTCTTAGAATGAGAGCAGATTTGAAGAATGAAGAAAAGATAGCAGCAGTGACACAAGAGGCTATCCAAAGCGAACCAAAAGATGAAAATTGGTTGTGGCACTTGAGATTTGGACATCTCAACTTTGGAGGTCTTAATTTGTTGAACAGAAAAGGAATGGTAAGAGGTTTACAATTGATAGAGAAGTCGGAAAGCCTTTGTGAAGGTTGTATCTTGGGGAAACAACACAGAGAAAGTTTTCCTTCCGGGAAAAGCATAAGGGCAAAGGCACCCTTAGATATTGTCCACTCATATTTGTGTGGACCGATGCAAACTCCATTGCTTGCTAGCAGCCACTACATGTTAACATTCATAGATGATTTTACAAGAAAAACTTGGGTTTACTTTTTGAAAAATAAAAGTGAAGTGTTTGAAAAATTCTACAATTTCAAAGCACTTGTGGAAAACCAAAGTGGGCTGCACATCAAAGTCCTAAGGACTGATAGAGGAGATGAGTATATCTCTAAATATTTTCTACGTTTGTGTAGAGAAAATGGTATTCAAAAGCAATTTACAACTAGATATACTACGCAGCAAAATGGAGTAGCCGAAAGGAAGAATAGAACCATAATGGACATGGTGAGGAGTATGTTAAAGGCAAAGCATTTGCCTAATGATTATTGGGCTGAAGCTGTACATTGTGCATCATACATTTTGAGTAGGTGCCCTACAAAAGCAGTGATGAACAAAGTGCCGGAAGAGGCATGGAGTGGCACAAAGCAAGGTGTCACACACATGAAGGTTTTTGGATGTGTGGCTTATGCACACATACCGGATCAGCTAAGGAAGAAGTTGGACAGCAAGAGGGAGAAATGTATTTTCATTGGATACAGTGAGGAATCCAAGGCCTACAGGTTATACAACCCATCCACCAAGAAGTTTATTGTGAGCAGAGATGTTTAGTTTATTGAGAAGGAAGCTTGGGATGGAAGCATAGAGAAAACAGTGAATGTTAAACACTGTTTATCTCATGATGAGAATGATGATGAGTTGGCTGAAATACATCCCCAAACAACAGCACCAACACAAGAGCAGCAAGAGACACCCTTGAGGAGAAATGAGAGTTCTTCTCCAAGCACACCACAAGGAGGAAATTCAAGTGCTTCTTCAAGCATTTGTACACCTAGTGAAAGAGGTAAGAAGTTCAGAAATTTGAATGACATTTATGCACAGGAGGCAGCAAATGAAGGCATCAATTCTTTGTTTGCTTTATATTGTCATGTTGATTATCCTGTTCATTTCGAAGAAGCTATTAAGGATAAGAAATGGATAGAAGCTATGGATGAGAAGATTAATGCCATAGAAATAAACAAGACATGGGATTTGGTTGAACTCCCAAAAGGTAAAGATGTCATTGGAGTTAAATGGTTCTACAAGACCAAGAGTAATGCAGAAGGAAAAATAGAGATACACAAGGCAAGACTTGTCGTCAAAGGGTATAAGCAAAAGCATGGGATATATTATGAGGAAACTTTCGCACCGGTTTCTAGAATGGAAACCGTGAGAGCAGTGTTGTCCATAGTAGCACAAAAAAAGTGGAAAGTTTACCAAATGGATGTGAAGTCAACATTCCTAAATGGAGTGTTAATGGAAGAGGTTTACTTTGAACAACCTCTCGGCTATGAAAATAAAGGCCAAGAGCACAAAGTGTGCAAGTTGAAGAAAGCTCTTTATGGGCTGAAGCAAGCACCAAGAGCATGGTACAGTAGGATAGATTCCTATCTACTGGAAAATGGATTTGAAAAGTGTGAGGGAGAACCCACCCTCTACATCAAAGAAAAGGATGGAAAAATTTTGATTGTATTTTTATATGTTGATGATGTTATTTTCATAGGTAATGATGATTACCTTATTGAAAATTTTAAAACAGTCATGAAAGAAGAATTTGAAATGACTGACATGGGTTTGTTGAAATACTTCATAGGAATAGAAGTAGAACAAGATGAAAATGGGATTTTTATCTCACATGCAAGATATGTTAATGAAGTGCTTGAAAGATTTAATATGTAGGAGAGAAAAGCATCGATCACTCCCACAGTGATGGGATTAAAACTCAGCAGAGAGAACAACAGCAAGGATTTTGATCCTAGCTTGTATAAGAGCATAGTTGGCAGCCTCATGTATTTGACTGAAACTAGGACTGACATAATGCATGCTGTTAGTTTGATTTCCAGATTTATGGAGAAGCCAAAGGATGCACATTGGCAGGCAGCGAAGAGAATTCTGAGGTATGTTAAAGGTAGAAAAAGGTTTGGTATTTTATATACTGCTTCAAAAAATTCAGATTTAGTTGGATACACTGACAGTGATTGGGCTGGAAGTGTAGATGATCGGAAGAGCACTTCCGGTTATGTTTTTCACATGGGTTCAGGAGCCATTTCATGGGCTTCTAAAAACCAGCCCATTGTAGCATTGTCTACAGTAGAGGCAGAATATGTGGCAGCTACAGTAGCAGCGTGTCAAGCAATTTGGATGAGGAGGATGTTAAGAAGTTTGTGCCAAAAGAAGGTAAAAGGAACAGTGATATATTGTGACAATAGCTCAGCTATTGCATTATCCAAGAATTTTGTGTTTCACAAGAGAACGAAACACATTGACACAAAGTTTCATTACATTAGAGAATTGGTAAACAATGGTGAAATTGTTTTGGAACACTATAGAACTCAGGAGCAGTTTGCAGACATTCTGACCAAGCCATTGGGGTAGAAGAGTTTTGAGTTTTTGAGGAAATTTCTGGGTATGACTGTAACCCAACAGCTGAAAGTAAGGGGGAGTGTTGAAAATTACTTCCAACTTTGCAAATTACGTGAGCCGCCTTCCATTTCTATCTGCAGGTTTTTGTACGTGAGCCGCTTGCCATTTTTTATCAGTCAAATTCTGTTTTGGGCGTCTGCCCTGTGTATTCAGAAAGAACAAAGTATATGCACAAAACAGAGCTATTTTTTTTAAACAGCAGAGCATTGATTCTGTATGCGCGAGAGTTTAAAATCTGAAGGACAGTGGTCCCAAACCACATGAAAATTTCCGGATTTGAAATTTCACTGAGGCGGATTGGAAGAGATTTCGCATCACAATTTTCTTCCGTGCAATTGCCCAAAATCGGACCCGGAATAAATCATAAGGCGGATTTAATAAAAATTCCATGTCACAATTTTGGTGACGTCATCTGGGTTTTTTGTGACCCGAAATCGATTGCAAAAAGGTTTAATTTTTGGGTTGACATCCGGTTCAAGCATGGTCAAATTTCTTTAATGGTTGTTCTTTTAAAAATCATGTGTACAATTCACATATATGAATATATATATATATGTTTCACATATATATCACATGCACACTTTCAAAAGGAGAGGCTGTGGGCCATAATCAATTTTTTTTGGTTTATGTTTTTTTTATTTTACATTACACCATATATGCACATCATATGGTATAAGAGGACAATGCATAAATTGAATTTTTTTTTAAAGTTTTATTTTAATATAGTTATATATATATATATATATATATTGTAAAAGTGTCGTGGCATATAAAAAAGATGAAAAGGCCAGTAAGTATTTAGTACTGTAATTTTTATTTTTACACATAGCAGAGTGTAAAAAATATTTGTAGCGCACAGCAGTGCGTTCATTTTTTGGAGAGACAGAGTATTTTTCCAACACACAGCAGTGAGTTGTAAATGCACAGATAGAGTGAAATTTTAGAGTGTGAGTTTTGTGTTGAATTGTGTTTTGAAGCAGTCAAATTTTCTGTGTATTCCCTCAGTCAGAGGAGATTTTGTAACCAAGTTTTTGAAGTTTAATGAAATAGTTTTTAGAGTGAAAACTCTGTTTCCAGTGAAGAAATTTTTAATATTTTCTCTGTGTTGAAGAGGGGGAATTTTATTCTCCATTGTTGTTCTGGAATTTTAAATATTCCAACATATTACATTCAATCCGTAAACATAATTATTAGAAAATTGCTGGCCATACATATAAGTACATTTTCTTATTGTGGGCATGTTGTATATTGTTATTGCAGTGGATTGGAAGCAGATCGATTTTTCACCCGTGATTTTAACAAGGAAGCATATACAGAGAAAGGGCTGGAATGGGTAAGCAAAAAGACAGAGAGTCTGAAAGACGTATTGAATCGTCACTATCCAGAAGTGGTGGAGAAATGGATGAATTCATCAAGTGCATTTTCTGTGTGGAGTTGACGCCCCTAGCCTAAGAACCACACTCCCCTCTATTTTCGGATTCCTCATTAGTTTGTAACACAGTTTTCACTTGATGTAATTTCATCATAGTTACCCAATTCGAATTCGAAACTGTTCATTGGTAAAAAATTTGATAGTATTTTAATTTGAATATATATATATATATATTGTTAATTTTATATATATATTGGTTTTAATTCATTTTAAAATTTAAATAATTTCTAATAAATCTATATCATATAACAACTTTATAAATACAATTTATCCCAAAAGAAATAAAAATACAAACTTACTTTTCCCTCCAAAACTTAAAACTAAAAAGTTTAACATACTTTTTTAGTATTCAAAACTTATTTGTCTAATATTCTTATTTAATAAATAAATATATTTAAAAAATCACAATTCTAAATTTGTTTATCTATGTAGAAGCTGTCAAAATAAAAATATATTTAAAAAATGAGTATTTCACCCATTCATTTTTTCTTGCTTTCTTGGCTTTCAGGCCCTCCAAAATCTGGTTTTCCAGCCCTACAAAACAAGAATGGAATTAAAAAAAAAAATATCCAATTTCTCAATTGTTTCTATTTCCTTTTTTATTTTTAAATACACACAATTTTCAATATTTTGAGACTTATTATGTAATCCTACCCATCCCTTTGAAATTCAATTTTTGTAATTTTTACAATTTCTCAATTGTTTCTATTTTCTTTAATTTTTTTATTTTTTTTAATACACACAGATTTAAATATTTTGAGATCTACTCTTAATCATGAGACATCTCTTTGAAATTCAAAAAAAGAAAATTTTCCAATTTCTCCATTGTTTCTATTTTCAATAATACTTGTTTCTATTTTCAGTAGAAAATTTTGCAATTTCTCTGTTGTTTCTATTTTCAATAATGTTGAGCAAAGCTATCTCTTCACAATGCCAAAGCATATCTAGTCTCCTCGCGATCCCTTCACAATGCCAAAGCATATCTGGTCTCCTCACTTGTTGGCCTTCTAACTCCTTAAAAAAACACTATTATATATGGTCTCCTCACTTGCTGGCCTTCTAACTGCATAAAATAACTCCATAAAAAAACACGAAGTATTCCCTTACCATTTTCTATTTATCAAAAAACAAAAAGTGATTTGCATACATATTCTGAAGTAATTAGTAGCCTCAACCTACCCAAAGGAAACCAGGTTTGTTGGCCACTTGAGGGAGTTAAAATCCAACCAGTATTGGAATTGTTTCTTCCTTCTACTTTCTGCTATATCTACTTTACTATGTCCATCCAAGTTTACAAGAAAGCAATAAAAACTACCCTAAAAAATCATAAAAAAAAACTACCAATATCTAAAGTCACCCATCAGAAGAATCAATATGATCTAGATCCTTTGCAGTAGATCCTAGCATGTCTACTTTCTCCATAGCTTGTAGTTGGCATTCAATCCTCCCAATTCTAGCCGTGGCATGATACTGAGAGATGCCAATTTCTAGAATTTCTTGTTGAATTTGTTGCAAAATTGAAATGACATTGGGATTACCTTTCGTTTCCTTCATGCTTGTCATGGCCTTTGCCAATACACATTTGATTTTCCAGGAAGTATGGATAGATTGGTGAAAGAGGGACAACCTCCCTCTTGTATTCCCAGGGTCCAAGATGAAGTCCATGGTGGCTTCCTGTTGTTCCATGTCCTCATCTTCGTGGTTTCTCTCTCTTTCCCAACCTTGTATTATATTACGAAATTGAGGTGGGTTTCCAGTTCTATATATATCAAAAATATTCTCCATTACTTTTTTTTTGTTTTTCTTCCACGTTTGCTGGGCCCCGCATTCTGAGTTAGTATCTTCTTCTTTCCTTTTTCGGGTCCTTGTCGCTTTCCCCATTGACCTTTTACCATATTTTTGAACTAAAAAAAAGATCATGACAGCTTCTGTGTGGTCCCTGTAAAACTGTTAAATAGTCCTGTATATGGCAATACAAAATCAATAACAAAATTTGGTTAATATTTGGTGGATCCCACTACTTCCTTATAGGAAGATGGATCTTCAGACATTGCCATTCAACCATCAACATGAAAATTAAACAGAGAAGTATCATAGACCATATTTCTTGCACAAGTTAACCGAAAACCTTTGCTACAGAGAAAGAAACTAAGACAATTTTGGTCCCTACTGGGGCGACCAAAACCCAAAAACTAAGGAGGGATTATCCTGTTGCTACTATGTTTTATTAACTTATCATCACTGAACATTCTAAACTGCTCATAGACTTGAGAGAAAAATCTTTGTTAATGGCCCAGAGTACCCAGCAACCAGACTGACCCCCCATAGACAGTAGCAGAAGAGGACCGGTAAGTGAGGCTCATGGGGAATCAAGGAGGGAAAATTTAACCGTAGGTCCACTGGGTGTAAAAATTTAAAAAAACTTTCATTATTAAGTAGATACCTGAGGGTTTGTAACTGAATTTCATAACTAAACATAGAATTCAACTGAGTTCCCTTCAGGAATAATATCGGGGTTCTAAAACATGGGTCAATTTCTGGCGCTAGAATAAGCAAAACTGGCTTACAAAGCATAATTATAGACCCTTCTTTGGACTAGAAGCAAAGGCAAGGAAATACCTTTGGAAACCAAATTTCAACAAACTATTCGCTGCTCAAATCGAACAGACAAATTTCCAAAATTTTTGCATCAATTCGTACGAATTTGGTAACTATGAATTTCATTACCTGAATAAGTACGACGATCAAATTCATCACACATTTTATATCTGATTGACTTTTTTAATTATATTTTATTTAAAAATACAGTATTGTATATTATACTATTTTTTATTTTGATAATATTATGTCTATGTATTTATTTATTTATTTTTACGATAGCATTTTTTTATAAAGTATATTATACACTCTCTCTTTTTTAGGATTATTTTAACATGTCCACCCTAGTTTTAGTTAATTATTTTAATAAAATTAAAATATTAATTTTTTTATTTATAATAAATAATATAAATTTTAATTTTAAAAAATTATATGTTAAATATAGAAATAATAATTTATAAAATAGTTTAGGAAGAGTTGAAATAAGTTTTTAACTTATATTTGCCTTTTTGAAATTCAACCTAAAATGCGATAGGGAGATAGATGGAAAGTACTGAAAATTCTTTAATCTTTCTATATTTTAGTCAAATAGATTGTGGAGTAAAATATTAATTACAAAGTTAAATAAATCAACTTAACTAATGTGTGCTATTGGAGTAATGTTTTGGATAAAATCAATTTACACCTAAAATTTGGTGCGGAGGAATTCTAAGAGTTATGAAAGTCCAATCAAATTTTTGGAAGAGTGTTAAAAAAAACCAAACCTATGCATTAATATGCACATCTTATTAAAAGAATACAATCAGAAGATTTATCAAATTTGTATATTTATTTGGCGTTCCTTTAACATACTCTTAGGGTAGGTACCTTTCTATCTTACTCAGTTGTGTGAAAAACACATATTTTATGTGGCCTCAACTTAGACACCCTCACTAATATTGGGCCCTTTGTTTCTCAACATGTGATTTCATTGCTCCGGATGCGGATGACTACAGCTTGTGATGGGACGCTCGTCCCTTGTCGCCTCCCAAGGCTGTCACTTTGGGCTGGCCATCTGGCCTCCCACACTCGCATTAATGGTGGCATTCAATATGCCACCCCACGCTCTCTTAATTGCGCTCTCTCGAATCGTCGATGCACTGAGCTCTTCATTTGGTTTTCTTCGGCTCCTAGTATGGATCGTGATCTTCTGTATGGCGCTTGCCCTGTCTACTCCACTATTGTGATTCACCGTGTTTCTTTTCCGCCCGCCTGCGCTGAGCCTAGCACTCAAACGCAGACAGGCAGATGGTGCGAGCTTCTGTGTTGTCTGGAGACTATCCTGGAATTCCACCATTTGCACAGTCAGTTCTGCTACTCGAAATCTCTGTGCAGTTCTCCTGGCCCTCCGTTGTCTCTTCTCCTTTGTTCGTTTCATCAACCTCTCCCCCTCGCCATGCCTAGACTACGCCATCTTATGCGATGTCGCCATGGCTCCAGTCGTGGTCGTGTCTATCGCTCTCAGTCTTCTCCCACTTCTGACTCATCCTCTGAAGATCTCCCCTGCGACCACATTCCGGAAACCAGAAGTCGCAGGGGTAGGCCTCGCTGCCCTAACTCTTCTCATCCCTCTATGTATCCTCCGCCTCCCTTTGTCTTCTCCCCTATGCCTCAAGTTCACCCCTATGTTGTTCCCTCTGTTCCCCACCCGCCTTCCTCTTTCTCCCTTCCCCAATCTTCTCAGCGTGCAGAGTTTACATTTGATTGTGTGTTTGAAAGACTGGTCCTCAAAGCGCATGTCATGGTCACTGTTTATGAAGAGTCTTCCCGCCTGATGCCACCTCCGTCTGCAATTCCCGGTCCCGCTGTCGCTTTTCATGGACCCACTGCACCTAGCCCCACCTCTGCTGAAATCGCCAAGGATGCCTTGGCCCAGTTAAATATTGTTCCAGATGTTTCAATGCAGGTCCAAACTATGGAAGGTGAGGACAAAGAAAAAGTGCTCCCCTTGACTGGTGAAGGCGGGAGTGGCGACGAGTTTGGATGCAGAATTGTTGAAGAACCGCCCTCCCCAACCAATGAACAGTAGTCCGACAATGCCCAAGAGGTTTTTGTTCTCCATGCCCAATGTCTTTAAGTTAATTCTATTTTTCTTGTTTCCTCACCCTCTGCTTGCAGAGTGGCCAGCTATAGTTTTTGTATTTTTGTCAAACAATTTGGATGTAAGGTCGGTTTCCCCTATGAGGGCAGCTACTCTTAATTTGCAGGGACTCCTTTCCCCTTTGTGGGCAGTCCAAACTCTAGATTTTCATGGCAGTCAAGCCCTGTGCTCAGGCTCCCCCAGCTGAGACGGCGGAATTTTTGTACTATTATGTTATATATTAATATATTTAGTGTTACTTAGAAAAAAAAAACATGTGATTTCATTGCACCTAAATATTCTTCCTGTGTATTTGCTTGGATTTGGAAATCTTGTAGAAGACCATTCCTCTAGCTTTGCATGCCCAATATGCTCCAACACACACTCCACACTTTATTATTTCATGTGGAACTTGTTGAGATTCAACAAGATGATGATCCTAGTGAAAATTAAGCACCTACACTAGGTGAGACCCGCAGGTTATTTTTATGTATATGTGTATTTTTAGAATGGTGAGAAAATTCTATTTATAGTGGGAGTCTATTCATAGATCGCATGTCTAAAAATATAATGAATGTTGATTATTATTATCTCTTAATAATAATTAGACAATAAATAATAATCTATTCTCTTGAAGCACTTGATTTCAATTAACTGAAGTGGCAAACCAATTAGCTGAAGGAATTTCGATTTCTAAGGTTGGTTGGTGGGACATGCAAGTGGAATTAGTTGTAACTGAGTGATTCGAATTTGTAACAGAGTTGGATGTGTAGTTATGTGAGTTGTAAAGTAGTTAAACTCAGTTAAGTGAGTTAAACTCAGTTGTGCTAGTTGTAACTAATTGTAACTAAAGATACACTAGTGAGAGATCAGTGAATTAAATATTAGATTAATTCACATGGAGTGATATCACATGAAACTAAATACTTACTACTGTTAACTACATGCATGTCAGATCCAGTGGAGACCCAGTTGAGAGATAGGTGAAAGGGACAGTTTGACTATCAGTTGTGACATTAGTGGGTGCACCCATGCAACCACACACAGATTGGAGATGCCAATGAGGATTGCGCAGTCAAGGAAAGGCAGGATCTCATTCATTTATGCATTGTGATCAGTAAGGATTGCGAAATGGAGGTAGGCTATCAAGTGGCACTAAAATGGCGCATGTATTTTCCAATTTTTGTATGACAGTGTGAGACGATTGTATATTGTACTGAGAGCTCTTGGATTAGATTTTTGGATCATATTGTTTCATGATACATGATATATAAATAATATATGATAGTGGGGTTTTTAGCTTTATGATTTCCCGGTAAAAACATTTGTGTTATGTGTGATTAATCTTTCTTCATGTGTTTGCAATTGGCGATTAAATTTCCGCAAATAGTTAAGTAGAAGGATTATGTATTTAATAGTGGCATATAATTGTTAGATCAGGAGAATCCAGGCAATAAATAATTTTATTAAAATTTATACATAGTATCAGAGAAAAGAAGATTGAAATTTTGAAGCAGTAGCTGAGTTTTTTGGTGGACACAATTCGAATTTGCTGCAAGAATTTCTTCGTGCGATAGTTGAGTAAACATCGAAATGGCTTTCAATGGTTTGTGGCTAGAGTATGCACTCGAGGGTAGCTCGAACTACATCTCATGGAAGGATAGGATGGTGGCGGTGCTTGAAGATAATTTCTTGAAGGAATTCATCGAGAGTGATGTTCCTAAGCCCACTTCGACAGATGATGCATTACTTGATGCAAGGCAAAAGAAAGTAGCAAAAACGAGAATGATTCTGGTGGAAGGTGTACAAGACCATATTGTCTCAAGCCTTCATGGGAAAGACACTCCATTTGTTATGTAGAAGGCTTTGACGGATCTTTTCCAAAGCAGCAATGACCATAGGAAATTGGTGCTAAAGGATAAACTCAAAAAGATAAAGATGAATGAGGGTGACAATATTCCTAAGTATCTCACAAATTTTGTCCAATGTCGGGATGAACTAGGCAGTGTGGGAATCACGGTTTTTGATGATGATTTGTTGATTTTGGCTCTCTTGGGACTTCCTAAGAGTTGGCACAGTTATCAAGACTCTATCAACGGACGGGAAAAACTGTCGGATTGGGAACGACTGTGGTCGGATCTAGTGCAGGAGGATTTCAGGCAGAACACTAGAGATGGCTCTTCCTCAAATCATGATGATGAAGAGGATTGTGCTTTGGCTTCCAAGGAAAGGAAAGGGAAGGGGAAGAAATCCCATTCAAAATTCGAGTCTAAAGGTAAGAAGCTAGATTTTTCCAAGGTAAAGTTTTTTCACTGTCACGAACATGGGCATCTCACAACTAACTTCCCACAGAAAAAGAAGAACAAGAAAGTTGTTGGAGCTGCAGCTAGTGAGGCCCTTTCCTCACAATTTGAACTTGATTTATCTTTGATTGCATGCTTGGTTTCAAGCGCAATGGGATCGGTGTGGTATCTTTATAGTGGTGCTTCCTTCCACATGACGGGAGATAAGGAGATTTTCAGTGACTTGGAGGAGAAAGATATCCAAATGCATATAGAGATGGGCGACGATGGATGATACAGTGCTACTGGGATTGGTACCATTACCTTTGAGAGGGAGTCAGGTAAACCATTAACATTTGAAAGATGTTATGCATGCTCCAGGTCTGAAGAAAAAGTTGGTCTCAGTCTCAATGTTGGAGGACAGAGGCTATGACGTTGTTTTCAGTGATGGAAAAGCTTTCTTGCAACATAAAACAATGGGTTAAGCCAAGAGGATATGGATTTGAGTTAAGAATATATACAAGTTAGACGTAGAAGGTTGTGCTGCAATGATGGGCAAGAAAGAAAAAGTGGTGAGCTGGGATGAGGGCGAATTATGGCACAAGCGATTCGGCCATATTCATCATGGAGCCTTGAAATTCATGCAACAAATATCTACTAGACTTACAATGGGAACACTTGCTCAGTTAGATCAGTGCAAGGGTTGCACCATGGGGAAGTATGCAAATTCCACCTTTCATGAAAAGGAGAACCGTGCTTTGGTGATCCTGGAGAGAGTTTACACAGACGTGTCTGGACCATTCTTGGTTGCTTCAATAGAAAAACACAGGTATGATCTTATTTTTTTTATGAATTTTCTCATAAATGCTGGATCTTCTTCATGGAGAAGAAGGATCAAACATTCTGAAAGTTCTGTGAGTTTAAGGCATTGGTTCAGAAAGAGTCAAAGAAGAAAGTGAAGGCTCTACAGAGCGATAATGGTGGAGAATACATCTCAAACAAATTCAAAGACTTCTGTAGCAAAGAATGAATTCAAAGAGAACTCATAGTGCCTCATAACCCACAACAAAATGGGGTTGCAGAGAGGACGAATAGAACGATCATGGGTGCTACATGAGCGATGCTGCATGATCAAGGCCTACCAATGCATTTGTGGGCAGAAGCATGCAACACTTTAGTTTATATGCAAAACCATTGTCCTCATAG
The DNA here is from genome assembly GCA_034641835.2 of Pinus albicaulis. Classification (NCBI taxonomy): domain Eukaryota; kingdom Viridiplantae; phylum Streptophyta; class Pinopsida; order Pinales; family Pinaceae; genus Pinus; species Pinus albicaulis. Next base: position 30,841,785 of record CM076578.1, read on the forward strand.
AGTACTTGGCATGAGTACACTTGAAAAAGATTTTACTGGTAAGAAACGAGATGTTTCTCACTTTAAGATTGTTGGCTCATCTGTTTATGTGCATGTGACCAAGAACGCTAGGAAGAAGTTGGAGCCAACTGCTAAATTTGGGATATTTGTGGGGTACATAGAAACACCCCATAATTATCATGTCTATTTGTCAAATAGATGAATGAATGTGGTGTGACAAGATATAAAATTCAATGAGGAGAAAGCCATGAAGTTGTCGCTTGAGAGGGAGCTAGACTTACATGTAGAGGAGGAACTTTTGGTTCCCAAATATGAGTCTCTAGATGTGGATCATCCAGAGGAGGAGGTTCATGGAGTGGAGGAGTCCACTCACGCAAATCCAAACATCAAAACTGTTTGAAGGCATTCCACAGAAGCTGAGAGGCTAGAGCTTGATGTGGCACAGAATGTAGGAGCCCCTCCTTCACAGCACAGACAGAGACAGTCTCCTAACCTATTCACTGGATACATGGCTCTCATAAGAAAATGTATTGTGCCTGAGCCATCTTCCTTTCAGGAAGCAGTGTAGAAGCCCACATGGGTAGATGCAATGTTGGAGGAGTATGAATCCATTTTCAGAAACAATGCTTGGGAAATTGTTCCAAGGATGGTTGATAAATCAGTGGTAGGTTCAAGATGGATCTACAAGGTAAAGTAAGCTGCTGATGGGAGTGTTGAGAAATACAAGACCAAATTTGTGGCTCGTGGCTTCTCATAGATTGAGGGGATTGATTATGAAGAAACCTTTGCACCTGTCGCATGATATTCTTCCATCAGGACCATCCTTTCTCTCTCAGCGCAGATGGGTTGGCACATTCATCACATGGATGTGAAGACTACGTTCCTTAATGGGATCATTGAGGAAGAAGTGTACATTGAGTAGCCTGAAGGATTTGAGATCTTCAGCAACGATTCACATGTGTGAAGATTCAAAAGAGCATTGTATGGGCTGAAGCAAGCACATTGTGCTTGGTACACTCGGATTGAAATCTATTTCACTGGACTTGGATTCACCAAGAGTGAGGAAAATTCAAACCTATACCAAATTGTGGTAGAGGTTAAGCTTTAAATCATTGTTATGTATGTTGATTATTTAATACTGACTTGTGATGAGTAGTTGACACACTCATGCAAGGAGGACCATGCAAATGAGTTTGAGACGAAGGATATGGGCCTACTTCATTATTTCCTTGGACTGTAAATATGGCAGCGAGAAGGTGAACTTTTGTGTCTCAAAGCAAGTATGCAAGGAAGATACTAGGTAAGTTTTACATGAAGGGCTGCAAGCCCATGGATACTCCTCTTCCAGGAAACTGGAGGAGAGAGGACGCTACATCCAGAGAGGTAGTGGATCCTACTGTCTATTGAAAATTAGTGGGTTCGCTAATGTATTTAGTAAATACAAGACGAGACATATGCTATGCGGTGAACCCGCTTAGTCTAGCAATGGTTAAGCCTACCAAGCTATTTTGGACGGTGGGCAAGCATGTCTTGAGATATCTCAGGGGCACCTATGAGTATGGTTTATGTTACAAACATATGGATAAGGTGAATTTTCATGGCTTCACGGATGCAGATTGGGTGGGCAGCCCAACGGACAGAAAGAGTGCATGAGGAGGGGTCTTCAGTGTCGGAGCTACCACTGTTTCTTGGTACAATAAGAAACAAAGATCGGTGGCACTAAGTTATGTGGAAGTGGAATACATGGCAGCAATTCAAGCTGCATGTGAGGCTATCTGGATGAGAAAGATTCTGGTTGATTTGTTTGGTTCTCATTTAGATCCTACAGTGATTCACTGTGATAATCAGAGTTGCATTAAACTCTCAATTAATCATGTTTTTCATGATAGATCTAAGCATATAGATATCCAATATCATCATATCAGAGATTGTGTGCAGCGAAAGATCATGTTTCTTTAGTACATTCATACGAAAGATCAGGATGCAGATATTCTGACGAAGGTGCTCACTAGGAGAAAATTCGAATACCATAGAGACAGAATCGGCGTGAAGGATAATCCCTTTCTTGTTGAGAGGGAGTGTTGAGATTCAAAAAGATGTTGATCCTAGTGAAAATTAAGCACCTACACTAGGTGGGGCCCACAGGTTATTTTTAATGTGTATGTCTATTTTTAGAATGGTGAGAAAATTCTATTTATAGCGGGAGTCTATTTATAGATGGTTGAGCAAATTCTATTTATAGATGAGGTTCTATTTTTAGATGCATGGGCGAAGTCTATTTATAGATCGCATGTCTAAAAATAAAATGCATGCTGATTATTATTATCTCTTAATAATAATTAGACAATAAATAATAATCTATTCTCTTGAATCACTTGATTTCAGTTAATTGAACTGGAAAACCAGTTAGCTGAAGGAATTTCGAGTTCTAAGGTTGGTTGGTGGGACATGCAAGTGGACTTAGTTGTAATTGATTGATTCGAAGTTGTAACAGAGTTGGATATGTAGTTATGTGAGTTGTAAAGTAGTTTAACTGAGTTAAGTGAGTTAAACTCAGTTGTGCTAGTTGTAACTAAAGATACACTAGTGAGAGATCAGTGAATTAAGTATTAAATTAATTCACATGGAGTGTGTTAGAGTCAGTCTTGACATCCCTCTGTCAGAGATCAAAACTCTTTGTTGCATTTCATTTTTAGGTGTCCCATTCAGTCCATTCATCTGCATTCCGTTAGGAGCATGCCATTATCTGACGGAAGGGCCTTCTCAGTCATACCCCTCATGCCTTATCCTGCTGGCTTAGGTCTGTTTATCGAAGTTCATTAAAATCAATTTTACAGTCATTCATAGTCATGTTTCGTCTCTTGGTCAGCAAAGAGTTATTTTAGGGTTTTTAGGTCTTTCTAGGTCTAGGGTTTCGCAGGTTTCGTCTTCATAATGTCAAATAATGCCCGCAGGCCATGAGGATGTCTTCAATAAGTTTTCATTTCAATATTTCCACCATTAACAATGCTCAAGGATGTTTCTTCTTCAAAACTCTATTTTGAAGAAGAAATCGTCAAATTAACTGTTTGTAATAAATATGTATTTTTAAATTTTTCCATCATGAAATACTTCAAATACAGCCCTGGTCATCCTTTGCTGAAATCCAATGCCACCATCCCTGCAAAAGTTGACAAGATTCATCATTAGCTCAAAAATCATTGGAAACAAAGAACAGAGTATGTATTAAAGGTGAAAAGTGTCGAAGTTCAAAATATTGTAGAAATGGGTTTGTCAAAAAAAAGAATCAAATTCCTTTTTTCACATTCGACGATCCATATGCACACCAAAGACATCAGCAAAAGCCAAGAAAAAACAAGGAAGTGAAAAAATGAAGTTTTGAAGCCAAACTGTGTGTTGGATCAGTGCGCGGCGCCTTGGGTGACTGGCGCGGCGCACTGAGCAAGCGCGGCACATTGGGTGCCCCTGCACAGTGTAAATTTACACAGGCGCGACGCACCCACATGGCGCGGCACACTGGGCAGCCTGCGCAGCGCATAGGCCTGAGACCAAAATTTTTGCTGGCCTTCTCCAAGATTGCATTTTTTGGTTGCTCCATGCTCAAGTTAGTTTGTACAATGGTTCATAACTCATGTTTGGTGTTGTTTGGATGAAGGTGAAAGTCAAAACCATAAATCCTATCACCTTATTTGAAATTTCTTTCTTAGAATTTGAACTGCGTGTTTTAAACTAGTTTTGTGTCACATTTTCTCTTCCCTACCTTGTTATTTTCCTCCCATCACTGTTACATTGTTATCAAATTCCTTTCCCTTTTCTTTTATGTCCCAAAATCAACTATATCCCTTGATTCCCATTTTTCCTACCCCTAAAAAACCTACTATTCCCCATCACCATCCCACTCCCATATCCTTTGCAAATATTCCTAATTCCCAAGCCCTAACTCTCCCAAACAGTTAAGTGACTGCCCCTTATCACTACATTATCAAATCTCACTTGGAAAACTCCATTTTCCTCACTACCATGTTTCCCACAGTTCCTTTGACTTTGACACATATTTGGAAATCGAGACAAAGACGCCAAACTCTTCATATTCACCTCAAGCAACATAGATGAAGAAGGCATCGAGGAGGCGTGAAAAGACATAATATTGGCCGAAGCTTCATTGGATGAGAATGACACATGTTGGAGGACCTTCAGTCCAAATCTCAAGGAATTTGGAGTAAATTTTTTCATTTTTGAAATTTTGGTTGCAAAACAGGTTTTTCTGCACGACGCGTCGCGCCACTTGACGCGCGCTTACGTTTGGAAGACTTTCTGGAGGAAAACTTGACATTTTTGGATTTTTTATGATAAATTATGCATGCTCAGGAATGGCTGAGAGATTTCATCAAGTTCTGAGTGGTGTAAAAGGTCAAAAACACTCCAAAAAGGGCCTTTCTGCCACTTTTTGCACCAGCAGGAACTAGTCTTGGGAGATTGAAGTTTTGGAGGGGCAAGTGAACTTCAAATTGAAAAATTCCACTTGTTTTGGATAGAAGAAAGAAAGGGATTTCCAACGAGCTATCACGAGCTCGATTTGGACTTCAGGAAGTGCCCGAAAAACAGGCTCAATGTGGCATAGTGCATTGAGTTTTCTGGCGTGGTGCATAGAGGATTTTTGCCCAATTTTCATTTTCCAGTTCAGAAATTCGGCCAGTTTGACTAGTTTCACTTCTGGATGTAGTTATTGATCTATATTGATGTAATTTTATGGCTATGATGTAATTTTTGCCTACATTTACTTGTTCTAGAGGATTCATTCACTAAAAAGTGAAAATTAAATGAATGAATCAGTTTCCTTCCTTTTAGAGGCAAGTTGTTTGGTTGCCTAGATTTCAGTTCCATGTTTAGAATTGGTTGAAACAGCTCCTAGAAGGATGAGCTCGACCCCTAGAGGCATGGGAAGGGGTTAGGATGGTCTATATTATGTATTTTTTGAGTCATTTTCAGGGTTGGACTCTTGGGAAAAGTTTGGCACTCCATTGTATATCCATTTTCAGTTTTTGGCAAAGGAAAGACCAGAGTTTTGCAGCACTTGTTGGGATCCTTGTGGCTCTAAGTTTTGATGATATTTTTCTCCATGTATCTGTAAGTTTCATTAATTTTTATGTATTCCATTTCCCTTATCTTTTCTTCTGAATTAAACAAATGAGTAACTAAGGTAGAATTCATTAGTTTGCTGGTGCTATGCCTTAAACTTTTGTTTAGTTTTATATGTCTTCCTCAGTTTGAAGAGGATCCTTGCACCTTCTTTCCCTCTTCAGCTCCTCAGCAGTCTTTTCTATCCATTCATTGAATCCAAGACATCAAATTCATTGCCTTCCCTGCCCCAACTTGAACTCTGCAAGAATTTGGCCTCATCCCCAAGCCCAAAATTGCCTTTCTCTTTTTCCAACAAAAACCCCAAAAAATAAATAAAAAATCCTCCTATTTGTATATCTAGCCTAATATCAGTTGTTTTTTCAGTCATCTCAAGCCCCTTTGAATACTTTCGTTGAGATTGACCCGGAGAGAGCCCTCTCCTGTCCTCGTAGGGCTAGCTACGAGGCTGAGCGTGGTTTGGTGTTACCCTGAATCCTACCTTCCTTCATCCTAAGGTGGATTTGGGCTATAACAGAGTGATCTCACATGAAACTCAAGATTTACTACTATTAACTACATGCATGTCGGATCCAGTGGAGACCCAGTTGAGAAATAGGTGAAAGGGACAATTTGACTATTAGTTGTGACATTAGTGGGTGCACTCATGCAACCACACCCAAATTGGAGATGCCAATGAGGATTGTGCAGTCAAGGCATGGCAAGATCTCATTCATTCAAGGATTGTTATCAACAGGGATTGCACAGTGGAGGCAGGCTATCAAGAGGTAGTAAATTGGCGCATGTATTTGCCAATTATTGTATGATAGTGTGAGACGATTGTATATTGTACTGAGAGATCTTGGATTAGAGTTTTGTATGAGAGTTTTTCATGATCCATGATATATACATAACATATGATGGTGGGATTTTTAGCTTTATGCTTTCCTAGTAAAAACATATGTGTTATGTGTGATTGATCTTTCTTCATGTGTTTGGCAACTGTGTTGTTTTTAATTCTGCAAAATATTTGTAGAAGTGATTCATTATTTAACTTTAGTACATTGTTAGATTGGGTGAATCCAAGATATACATGAATGGTGTATAATTTCTACAATTATGTATTTGTGCTAGTTTCCACACACATGAAGCCCTAAGTTGGAGATTCTCGACCTCATCTCTGTGTTGTTCTATAGTTTCATTGTGATCCTAGAATCCTAATGCTCCTCATAGACAACCACTAACAATTTCATTTATTATCCTCAACTCCAACTATTTCCTTGTCATGTGCTTGTAATTGTGTTGTTGTCTGGAACCGTAGCATAGACCTAATGCTCCATGGTCATGCACCTTTTTCTTTCAGTATCTTAATTGGTATCCCATTCAAGTAGTATGACAATGAGTAGTTGTAACGACAAGCTTCCCACTTTGTTTTTGTCATTTTTTTCATGCAGTGATATTAGTTTTCCTCCTTGTGTATTAATCTCAATCGTACGAATATTTTATGGATTTTGTTTTTTTTATTTTACTATGATAAACATTTGGTCTTGGGGTTTCCTAGGTGGTGACGTCGATCACCCGCCACCACCAAGGCTACAATGCCATGTAGGTTTTAACCCTATATAGAAATTACCTGCAAATGAATTCTTATAACATAAAAAAAAAGGCAAGGACATAAAACAAATATACACAAATATTCTCCCCTAGCTCTCAAAGTCGAGACTACTAGATTTATTTTTCATTATATTCCTTTAAATTTTGCAATATATATATATATATATATATATATATATATATATATATATGCCAAAGCAATCATAAACTTGATACATTTAGGCTTTGAGATTCTCCACATAACCATAATTTCCCTTGACAATCTAAAAAACCTGTGGGAAGAAAACCATGTTACCCACGAAAATCATGTCACAAAAGCCATGCCAAAAAAACATGGGTAGAGTGTCCCACATTTTGGGTCATCCCCCATTCTTGGGGGAGTTATATTATTAGGTCCCATGTTTTCCTGAAGTGTTTCCCCGAACCCTATGTGGGGGGGGCTACCTCCCTCTTGTAAACCCCTGAAACCCCTCAAAGGGAGGTACTCTACCTTGTGATTCCCCTTCTTGCATGGAGAGTCCTGACATTTTTGTGCTTTCCCCTATATAACCCCCACGCGTGGGGCTAATCGTGGAAAGAATATAACACATACCCGACATTCTCCCACTTGTTGTTTTCTTTCCACAGGGGGCCACAGGAGAGCTTAGTCATTGGGCCAATTCTTCAACACCCATTGTTTCTCTACACCAAGAGAACTTCTGAGTGCTCACAGACTTCGTCAATGCATCTGCAACATTCTTCAAAATGTCCACCTTTACCAACAACACCTTTTTTCCTTAACCATACCCCTCACAAAATGATATTGAACATCAATGTGCTTTGTCTTTGAATGGTAAGTAGGGTTTTTTGCCAAGAAAATTTCACTTTGGTTGTCACAATATATGATATGAAATTGATTGTTAGTTAATGATGTGATAATATCATTTTCAAATTTAACATAAAAGTGCTTTGGTTTTCTTTTCATACAAGGGTTTATCCATGACCTTATGAGTGAAAATTCAATAAACTTGGTGAGATTAAGTATAATTCATGAAATTAAAAGAATAGAAACTTAATGCTAAAACAACAGCATATAAAAACACAGCAAGCACAAATAACAGAGCCAAATACACAATTTTTTGTTGGAGGAGTTCACCCCTCCTCAACTACATCTCCTTGGTCTAGCTTCATAGTGTCGGCATTTGTATTAGCTTCAATTGTGAAAAAAAATTGTTTACAGTCTACTTTTTCCTCTGCAACCTACTCCAATGCCTCCAAAAAATAAAAATCTACCAAGAATGACTCTTCCTAAGCTCATTTTGGTCGAAAATTGCCTCATATGGCAAAAAAAAAATTTCCTTGTATTTCTCCACCAAATGTGAAATTTCACCAGTTAACATGGCTAAATTTAGAAGTTCCTCCTAAAAAGGCACCTCCGCCAAGTCCATCGACACATTAATCTGCACTTAATTTTAATATAAGCACAGTTTTGTTAAGATATGAGGAGATTAATCAAAGGTTAGCACAAAGCACGTTTTATAAATAATCAAGGATTAGTTATGACTTAATCCAGATTAATGTAATAGTAATATGGTTTAGCGCTAATGATCTTCATTTGAAAAACTCCGTCGATCTTTGCTTAGCACTTGATCTATGCTCTTGATCATATGGGAGGGGAATGGCCCCCTTCGGACCCCCAACCTCTGGCACGATAATCTTCAAGTAGTAGTGGAAACCCATAGTGGTTAACACCCATGATATGGTAGAGCGGTAAGGTTATGTATTGGCACAGGTGAGGTCGTGGGTTCGACCACGACCCACACCATAAAAATTTTCTCCGACATATATAATATGTCCACCATAATTATAAAGCTATACTATGTATAAAGTTGGTCTGCCTAGTTTAGATAGCCTCCGCCATATGTAACTTATAACCAAATTCCATTCGACTATAGTCTGAAACTTGGGTTAAAATATATATACATATGCCCATGTTATGTTTAATTCGTACTATGGTAAAAAAATAATATATGCACCCATTCAATCATGAAGTTCGACCTTGGGATAAAAACATGCCATCCAACTTGCCATGGGGGGGGGGGGGGGGGGCATGTGGCAGCCTCCGGCTCCACCACGTGGCCCTTCGCCGTTGGCCCATAATCCACCAATAAGCCATCATATATAAAAAAATACAACTTTAGAAAATGGAGGACAATTTCAATCTCCCATAGCAACATTGGCGAATTTGGAGATGACACTTGTCATAGTGTCACTATATGAAATTGTAGAATATTCCCTGGATATTCCTGAGTTGCTTCTTGGACTGCCAAGTCATCAATGTGTCACTGTTCTGCACAATTTTTACATGTTTGGGAAAAAAATCAGTAGACCATAACTCACTCATATGAACTCGGATTTTGACGAAATGAGTTGTGTTTGAATCATGGTGACGAACTCTATCCGCTCATTCAGGTTTGAAGAATTTCTGAGCACTTTCAATTTTTAACTAAATACTGATCACCTGATCATTCCTCCCCACTAGAAGCCTTTTGGACCCCAAAAGATACCTTCAATTATTTAGTAGGTGAGGGTACAACTCTCTCACGCTTTCAATATCCATCCATTTGGCCTTTGAAGGATTTTGTCCCTTGAGTCTCACTCAAAGGTATTCGGCATTCCCTCTTCTTGAATTTTGATTCTTCTATCATGTATGAGATGTTGCTAAAGTTCATCAAGATATTCTGGCGAGGAATCATCTATTAATGGTAGGTGAATATGTTCTCCTTGATCATTAATCAAAGGAGGCTCAAAAAATATCAAATTCTTAACATTAACGACAAAATATATTTTCATATAAGGAGGTAAATATAGTTTAAATGCATTTGTACCAATCTTTTCCATAATTTTAAATGGACCATAACAGATTGGGTTGAGATTTTTACCTTCCCCTTGCAATATTTCTTTGCTTATATACAACCAAAATTCATCACCAACATGCAATTTGTGATCAACATGGTGTTTGTCATGGCTTTCCTTGTAGCTTCTTTGACTCTTTTCAAGTTGCTCTTGCACTGTGTGATGTATCAACTGAATTTTCTCAATGAACTTTCTTGACTTATCTATGTCACTATGACCATATATAGCGACATATTTCTCGAAATATGAAGTCCAAAGGCGATCTTGGAAAATAACCAAAACATGCCTCAAATGGCAATGTATTTGTGGAAGAATGCTTTGACCTATTGTATGCATGTTGAATGTAATGCAACTATTTGTCCCACAACTTGGGATGCTTGCTACAATAACCTCTAATAATATGAATAATTTTCCTATTTACCACCTCAGTTTGACCTTATGTTTGTGGATGAAATGTTGTACTCTTCTTCAACTTGGTGTCCATCATGTCGCATAATTTTGACCAAAAATTCCTAACAAACCGAGAATCCCGATCACTTACAATATAAGTAGGAAGACCAAAATGGATCCATAAATTTTGAAAGAAAATATTAGCGGTTTGTTCAGTTGTAATTGTTTTCTTACATGGCATCAAAATACACATTTTGCTCAACCTACCTACCACAACATACAAGTAGTCATGACCTTTCCTTGACATAGGAAGACCATCTACAAAATCCATTGAGATACTCTCTCAAGGATGTGAAGGAACCGGAAGTGGATTGTACAATCCAAGTTTCCTATTTCTAGGTTTACTTGTTGCACATAAAGAACATCCTCTAATAAAATGAGATACATTATCAATCATGTGTGGACAATAACAATACCTTTGGAGATTCACTATTGTCTTTCCTACAGCGAAATGTCTTGCAATCAATGATGTGTCCACCTCCCTTATGATGATTTTTCCTTCTCCCTGTGGTATACATAACTTTCCCAAGTGATACAATAAACTATTATGCACATGATAATATAACTCTTCATTTTGGTTTCCTTGACTCAAGCTTTCATACACATCTTGAAAATCACTATCATATGCATATTATTCATTGTAACTTTCATGCATAATTGAATTGTGCTTGAGTATAATAGATGAATTTACAATATGCCTAGAGAGAATATCAGCTACCTTATTCCAGATTCCTTTTTGTACCTAATAACCAAATGAAATTGTTGTAGAAATCCCATCCATCTAAAAATTCTTCATTGCTGCAAATTTGACTGTGATTGTAAGTACTGCAATGGCTTATGGTCAATATGGATAATAGTCTCTTTCCCCATCAAATAGTGCTTCCATTTCTTTATACTTTGTACTAATGCATATAATTCTTTATCATAGGTGGGATAATTAGTCACAACTCCATTAAAAATTTCAGAATGAAACGGAATAGGCTTACCATGTTGCATGAGCACTACTCCCATATCATAATCACTTGCATCTGTTTGGATCTCAAATGGTTGTCTAAGATCTGGAAGTGTTAAAACCAATGTTGAACTTATATTTTTCTTTAAAGCATAGAATGCTTTTTGCTGCAACTCACCCCAATGGAATACTTTCTTAACACTTTTCAAATCATGTAACAAACCTGCAATGGAAGAAAAATTAGCAATGAATTTCCTTCAATACTATGCTGCCCCTAAAAAGCTTCTTACCTCTATAACTATATTGGGCTTGGGCCAATTCAGTATGAACTCTACTTTGGAAGGGTTGATATTCAAGTCACCTCCTCCAACAACGTGTCCCAAATACACCAATGAAGTCTTACCAAATGCACACTTTGACATCTTTAAAAACAATTTCTCTTTTTTCAAGACATCAAGGACCTTTTTCACATGCAAGACATGTTCTTCTCTTGATTTTTGGAATATGAGTATGTCATCTAAGTAAACAATGACGAAGTCATCTAGAAATGGTATAATTACATCATTCATGATGCTCATGAAAGTAGTTGGATCATTTGTTAGACCAAATAGCATAACTAACCACTCAAACAATTATTGTCTAGTTTTGAAATCGGTTTTCCAAATGTCCTCTTCAACTATTCTAACTTGATGATAACCACTTTGCAAGTCTAACTTAGTGAAATATCTTACATATCTTAACTGATCTATCAAATCATCAATCCGTGGGACTGGGTACCAATTATTTACCGTGATTTTATTCACTACATGGAAATCGATACACATGTGCCAAGTCTCGTCCTACTTTGGAACCAAAAAAATTAGTGAACCACATGAAGAAGTAGATGGGCGTATGATACCTTTATTCAACAATTATTGAATTTTATTCTTTATTTCCAAAATATCCATAATTTACATGCGATACATACCAATATTTCGAAGTGGAACATCCTGCTGCATTTAAATCTCATGCTAAATTCCCCTCTTGGGCGGTAATCCCTTAGCTTCTTGAAACATCTCGTCATGATGACTTACCACGTCAAACAAATCATATTTGAATTTGTAATCACATCCTTTAAAAGATTCATATTCAACATCATATTTTTTCTTGATCATGAGAAGCACAAATTTTTTACTTGCATTAACTATCCTCTTCATTTTCCCTATATTAACTAAAGAAATATTCAGTTTCTTGCGACGAGCTCTCAAAATATACTCCACCCCATCCTTAAGAAAATTATATTTGTTCGCATGGTGATAAAACATTACTTTCCTATCATATAAATATGGACTTCCCAAGATAATCTCGGAAATGTCAAGTGGAACCACATCTAACTCGACTTCATCAACAAAGTTTGCAGTAATAGCAAATATAAATATGAATTTCCTTGTAACCTGTAAATTGGAATTCTTAACTGTCCAACCCAAAGGGTATGGTTTATGATGTGGTACAATTTCAAGGTTAATCTTTTTGACTAAGTCTTCTAAAATCAGGTTTGTTTGTGACCTAGTATCAAACAATGCATCAATCTTTGTATGATTTGAAATCAGTCTAACATGGAACAATTATATCCTTGTGTCTTCATTTGGAGTGTTGTTGTGACTATTTGAGGAACTAGTAATTTCTATGTCTTCCTTTCCTTTTTTAACCATGGCTATTATCTTTGTCTCATCACCTGAATCGGATCCAAGATATTGTTTTGTGGTGGCATTCATCTTTCGTTTCCCTTTTTTATTTGGTTTCTTTGGCCTTAATTCGGGATGTAGTTTCCAATAGTGGGCTTCATCATGCCCCTCTTTGGAACAATGTTCACATGTAGGTTTCTCCCCTTCTTTCTTGATGCTTGCATTCTTCTTTCCCTTCCATTTTCCTGCCTTCTCTTTTCCCTTAGCCTTGAATGGCTTCTTCTTACTACCCTCTTCATTAATGTTCTTTCCCCTTGCTCACGATATGTGGCTTGCACACATACTTCATCTAAGTTGTTTGGGTTAAACAGAAGGATAGTATGTTTCAAGTAGGAATGTAAACCTCCAATATATTTCAAGAGTGTTTCTTGTGAATTCAAGTTTACTCCTAACAACAAAGCCCTAATTCTAAAATCGTGAGTGTACTCTTGAAAATTTTGGCCTTTGAGTTGCCTAAAGTTTTGCCAACTCATTATTTATTTTTTCATATAGGCTAATGATAAAATTTTATTCTAATGGAAGAAATGAATTCAACCCAAGAAATGGATATCTTACCATGGATTCACATTTCCTCTCTAGTCTTTGCCTCCCACCAAACTAGTGTTGCTCCTTATATCCTTAATGAAGCAAACTAGATCTTTATGTTGTCCTCTTGTAGATTCTGAATTCTACAATATACTTCCAATTGACGAATCCAATTTTCTAACTTCTCTGCACTAACCTGACCATTTTACATGGGAATTTCAAACTTGATGTCCAAATTGAATAATGGAGTCTTTCCTCTTGGGGTCTTCGAATGAGTATGGGTATGGGTGGTTTTTGTGGTGGATTTGGAATATGAAGATGCTAAAGAAGATGGTGAGGATGAGGATGGTGGAGATGGTGGTGGATTACCTCCACTACCATTCAAACTCTTCTCTTCATCCTTCTTACCATCTTAATATCCTTCTCCATGTGGAATCTTTGAACCTTCTCCTGCTCTTTCTGCAATGAATGCTTCATACATGATTTTAACCATTCTTTGCATGTCTTTGAAGCCTCTCTTAACATACTCTTCTTCAGAATTTTCATGATTCCCTTCATAGCCTGACATAATTACTAAGGATTCAAGCTCCTTTGATGCCTTTACCTCTTCAATCACTTCACCTTCTTGTGCAATTTGTACCTCTTCAATCTCAACTGATGGAGATGGAACTTGAGGTGCTTCAAGTTCAGAGTTGAGTGAAATATTGAGTTAAAATGATGCTTTCTCAGCTCTCTTTCTTCTTGTCCTAATATTAGGACTAGCTACCCATAGCTACCCTTCTCCTCTATGCAACTTCAACCAAGTAAGCATCACAAAAATTGCAACTATTAAAACCCTTCAAGAAAAGAAAGCAATTAACCTTCTTCTCTGATGCCAACTTGATCTGAAATTAATTGTTAGTTAATGATGTGCTAATATCCATTTCAGATTTAACATAAAAGTTCTTCATTTTTCTTATCATACAAGGGTTTATACATGAGCTTATGAGTGAAAATTCATTAAACTTAGTGAGATTAAGTGTAATTCATGAACTTAAAAGCATAGAAACTTAATGTTCAACATCAACATATAAAAACACAGCAAGCAGAAACAACAAAGCCAAATGCACAAGTTTTTGTTCAAAGAGTTCGCCCCTCCTCGGCTACGTCTCCTTGGTCTAGCTTCATAGTGTGGGCCTTTTTATTAGCTTGAATTGTGAAAAATTATTGTTTACATTCCCCTGTTGCCTCTGAAACCTACTCCAATGGCTCTAGAACATCAAAATCTACCAAGAATGGCTCTTCTTGAGCTCATTTTGGTCTAAAATTTCTTCATTTACGGAAAAAATAATTTTTCCTAGTATTTCTCCACCAAATCTGGAATTTTGCCAGTTAACATGGCTAAATTTAGAAGTTTCGCCTAAACAGACACCTCCGCCAAGTCCGCCACAACATTAATCTGCACTTGATGTTAAGATAAGTGCAGTTTTGTTAAGATAAGCAGAAATTAATCAAAGGTTAGAACAAAGCGCATTTTTTAACTAATCATGGATTACTTATGACATAATCCAGATTAATGTAATAGTAATATGGTTTGGCGCTAATGATCTCCATTTGAAAAAATTCTCCGATATTTGCTTAGCACTTGGTCTTCTCTCTTGAGCATATGGGAGGGGGTTGGCCCCCTCTGGACCCCCAACCTCCAGCACGATAATCCTCAAGTAGTAGTGGGAACCCATAGTAGTTAAGACCCACGATATGGTAGAGTGGTAAGGCTATGTATTGGAGTGGGTGAGGTCATGGGTTCGACCCCGACCCACACCATAAACTTATTCTATAAGATATATAACCTATCCACCATAATTATAAAGCTTTTCTATGTATAGAGCTGGTCCGCCTAGTTTAGATAGCCTCTGCCATATGTGACTTATAACCAAAGAATTCGACTATAGTCCGAAACTTGGATTAAAATATATATACATGCACCCATGCTATGTTTAATTCGGACTATGGTAAAAAAAATAATATATGTGCCCATTCAATCATGAAGTTCAACCTTGGAATAAAAACATGCCATCCAAAATTCCATGGGAGGGCCACGTCGAAGCCTTAAGATGTGCCACGTGGCCCTTCCCCTTTGGCCCATAATCCACCAATAAGCCATCATATATAAAAATTTCAACCTTAGAAAATGGAGGACAATTTCAATCTCCCATAGCAACATTCGCGAATCTGGAGATGACACTTGTCACAGTGTCACTGGCTGAAATTGGAGAATATTCTCTAGATATTCCTCAGGTGCTAACTGGACTGCCAAGTCATCAGCCTGTCATTGTTCTACACAATTTTTACCTTTTAGGGAAAATGAACAACAGACCATAACTCACCCATACGAACTTGGATTTTGACGAAATGAGTTGTGTTGGAATCCTGGTGATGAACTCTATCGAGCAATTTAGGTCTGAAGCATTTTTGAGAACTTTCAATTTTTAGCGAAATATTGATCTCCTTAACAATATATCCTTATAGTTCATTGTACCAAACCCATACCTGGACACAATATCTGCAACCAAATTGTTCCCTTATTTGCATGGTTGGCTGCCATGTATTCAGCCTCTGGAGTTGAAAGAGCCACTAAATATTGTCTTTTTCTCATTCAACTCAGTGCGCCTCGAAATAGGTTAAACATGTGCCCACTTGTAGATGACATATTTCAATAAAAATTAATATTGACATAAAATTAAAAATATGTTAATAATAAAAAACCATTTAAATTTGGGTCCTACATTGTCTCCATGTACATGTTATGCAAATTATTTTAATGTCAATTACTTATGTACTATATATCATTTTAAAAAAATATATGTAGATACCATGAAAAAAAAAATTATGGTTAAAATATTTATTTGGTCATATATATACTTTATTTGGCATTCAAAAATAGAATTTAAACAATGAAAAATAACACATTGTATTTTACGCTCTAAATAAATTTGCACGTGAAGAAATTTGATCCCTCTCCACTCATGGTAGATCCATACTTAAGATGGATCTATGTTGGCTCTAGAGTTCAATATGAGGGGATGTTTAAGTTTTTTAGTTCGTTCCCCTTTAAAATAACAATAAAAATTAAAAATTATGATATAAATAGAAAAATAATGTCGACTATAATAAAAAATAAATATATTGTAAAGTAATTAGAAGTAAAAAAATGTGTGAGTAAGATGTTTAAATCTTATAATTTAGTTTTTGATAAAATATTTTAATGCTAATTAATATTGAAATATACTTAAAAATATGTTAATAATAAAAAATCATTTTAATTTGCGTCATAAAATTTCTCAATGTACATGTTATGTAAAATATTTTAATGTCAACTATGTATATATTATATATCATTTTAAAACGATTATGTACATATCATGAGAAATTAAGTTTTTATGGTTAAATGTTTATTTGGTCTTATATATACTTTATTTAGCATTCAAAAATACAATTTAAACAATGAAAATAACACATTGTATTTTACACTCTAAAGAAGCTTGCACGTGAAGAAATTTGATCCCTCGGAGCTCATGCTAGATTCATACCTAAGATGGCTCTACAATCCAGTATGAAGGGATGCGTAAGTTTTTCCATTTATTTGTGTCTTTTTAAAATAAAAATAAAACTTCAAAATTTTCTTCTAAATAGAAAAAAATGTTGACTATAATATTTAAAAAAATGAATATGTTTTAAAGTAATTAGAAGTTCCCCATTGGCGGTGTCCAATCATCGAGGCAGGTGGGAAGCAGACAATTATGGCTGGACCAGCCCTTAGCCATGCATCCACCGACTCATTAATATCCCACGCTCAAGAGGTAATGATCCTCAGGGTAGGAGAGCTCACGACAGAAGAGGTAGCAGATAAGCATGCAGAGGATGAGAGGTAGTTCATTCGGCATTCACAGGCGATGGTGAAGGTTGGTGACCCAGTTTTCATAAATGACCAGAATTTGGCTCTCAAGCCTTGGCTTGAGCTTCACAGACAAGAGACAAGGTGGGTGCAAGTGCAGTCGGGAAGCTGTGGCTGACGTCTAAACACCAGGAGGAATCTTGGCAACGACAAGAGCATGTTGCACCAGGAGATGTGCGAAGGTGGTGAGGGTGATTTCTCAGTGAAGGGAGCGTCTGTTTATGGTTTTTTTCTGGTGCTCTGCTTGGGCGATAGAAGCAAGCCATTTTAGAGAATCTAATTCGAGCCACATGCTTGGTGTCAAAACCATCCATCCAAGTGTCCCCGTTCAATTTCACTTAGTCTAATTTTAGTTGAGTCTCGCTGCAGTCATTTAATGTTGATGTCTCCAATGTAATCTTATTTAACCAATTCATAATATTGAGAATATTAATCCTCTACTCCACTTATTTTCAGTTTTCAATTATTGTCATGGTATCAGAGCTAGTTTGCATAAGACTCCCCGAGAGAGCAGCAACGAGAGTGAAGTTGGAGCAGCAGAGAGAAGAGGCGAGCCTACATAAGACTCTTTGAGAGAGCAGTAGAAGTTTGACGAAATTAGAAGACGCCTCCTATGAAAAAGCAGCACTGAAAAAAGAAGTTAGCTACCATGGCGAAGCCAATGAAGACGTCGATGAAATGAATTGAAGAAAGGTCAGCTCTAAATCAATTTTTATTTAAAAAAAAAAATCAACATAATGCACTCCAAGCAATGCATCCAGAGCGTTATATCGCAGGCCCATATTAATAGATACACGTTAGTCCATGTGTTACTAACGCCAGAGTCCATAGCAACCAGAGCATTACGAATGCACCACTCCAAAGCAAATACACACATTAGTTCAAGTAACTTATACTTTTTTCAAACCCACGCAGGTACGCGCTGCAGCATCTGCGTTAAGGTAATTTTTGTAGAAATTTAACACTACATATTCACTCCTTCGCATTCAAAGTTGTGTTAATGGAGTAAAGTATTTTTTAAATGAATTTTTGAGGAGTCGATTCATTCACTAAAGGGGAAAGCCCATTTTAAAAAAAAACAGTTCATAAAAGGGAGGAAGCCCATTTGTGGGTACAGATTTGTTTGATTTTTTTTTTTAAGGGAGATTGAATCTTTTTCAAAGTTAAAAAAAAAAGATTAAATTTGTGAGAAAGTGAAAGTGTAAAAGCCTTATGAAAGTGAATGCATGAAAGGATATTTTTTGAGAAAAGGAAATTTTTTGGAAACAAGGTATTTGATCAACATTTGTAGACTCGTATGTTTATGAAAGCCAAGCAACAACACCATTTTTTTAGTTGTGGTGCCTACAATTTGTATTACTTGTTGATTCATAGTGAGCCAAACACTCAACAAATGGGAAAAGCCAAGAGGCTAAAGCGACAACAGGAGCTGTTTGAGATCTTTTTAGATCTTGAAGTGAAGAGGCAAAAGAACGCCTTTGCATTCAAATGCATAAAAGGATCATTGGATGTCAACATTCTCCCTCTGATTTCAAATGCCAAGACAACCAAGGAGGCATGGGATACCCTTGAGAGGTGTTTTGGTACAAGGGGAAGCATTGAAGTTGAAGATGAAGGTGGATCTACAACATCAGATCTATAGCAAAATTAAAAGACTCAGCCACAAGTGGATGAAGATTTGATGAATCTAGCAACAGAGCTAGCTGGCAAAGATTTGATGAATCCAGCAACACAACTTGGTGATGATGATTTGATGAATACAGAAACAGAGCTTGTTTATAACAATTTAATGATTCCAGCAACAGAGCTTGGTGATAATGATTTTTTGATTCAAACAACAGATCTTGTTGATGATGATATGGTGATTCCAGCAACAGAGCTTGCTGATGATTATTTGTTGATTCCAGCAACAGAGCTTGTTGATGATGATATGGTGATTCTAGCAATGGAGCTTTTTGATGATGATTTGTTGGTTCCAGCAACAGAGCTTGCTGACGATGATATGGTGATTCTAGCAACAGATTTTGTTGATGATGGTATGGTGAATCCAACAATAGAGCTTGCTGATGGGAGTAAAAATACTATGGTAAATCCAATGACTAATATTGTTGATGTAAATTTCAATAGAGAATTTTTTTCTAATGATGATTGGTTGCAGATGATGCCACAAAAACATCATATTAACATCATGTTATTTGGTGAGATAATCCCACTTCAATCAGTGGAAGACAACATGTTTGTAGCAGCACGGGTTAGTGATGAAAAGACGACAAAAAAAAAGATAAAGATAAAGACAAATACAGAAACAAAGATAAAGGCAGATGCAAAGAAAGAGATCTGCAAAGGGAAAACATAAACAAAGATAGAGGCAGAAGCAAATAAGGAAGAGCATCAGGAGAAAGTTTCCATTGAAAAGTAGAAGGAACAAAACCAATGTGGTTTTGAAGATGTATTTATACTTACCATTGATTTCCAATGTTCAGGTAAACAAATAAATTATGAAGAAGAGTTAAAGTTTCTTGAAACATGGCTTGCAATAGCATGTCTAGATGAGATCTACACAGAAGTTGTATATATGAATGTTGAAGACAACATGCATGATGAACACGTCAATGAAATTTTCAGGTATTGGAGTTTTGAAGAGATAAAATATTATTTTGATCTTATGTTGTAGCAGATTGATGATGAAAAGCACACTACAGAAAAAAATATGTGGAAGCAACCCACATACAAGTCATTTCTTGAAGAATTCCAGGACATGCTTAGACAACCTAGAACAATAGAAGACCTTCACGAGAAAATGAAGAAACTGAGGTTTGAAGAATACAACAAGAAGAAAATGATGAAACAATTTAGAGGCTACAGAATTTGGAAGAAGAGAAGAAGAAAAATAACTCTAGTTGAAGTCAATTTTTTAAATTGTAAGTCTCGCAGAGACATAGACTAAAGGGTATATTAATTAAATTTTATGTAATTTTAATTAAGGGGGAGTGTTAGAGAATCTAATTCCAACCACCTGCTAGGTGTCGAAATTGTCCATCCAAGTGTCCCAGTTCAGTTTCACTTAATCCAGCTTTAGTCGAGTCTCGTTGTAGTCATTTAATGTTGATCTCTCCAATGTAATCTTATTTAATCCTCTGCTCCACTTCTTTTCAGTTTTCAATTATTGTCAAGCCAATGGCTTATGTAGGAAGGGTCCTACCCCAGCCAGGCCCCAGGGTGGATTTTCCTTGGGTACACTGAGTGCTCTGGCTCTCCTGCATTTAGCATTTGTGGAAGGTTGCGAATTCGCACCACATCTGAGGGGGGAGTTGTGTCTGGTGGCAGTATAGTGACTCTCCTACACTATGCTCGGGAGGTGCTCAACAATAAAATTGGCCAAGCTTGCGGGGATGGTGCGGTGGTTTTAGAAACAGTTGGGCCCGAGGTGACTTGGAGTTGTAGCTAGGAAAGGGTGGGGGGTTGTTAAATGAGTGCATGCCGAGAGAGAGAAGCCAGGCTTGGCGCAGAGGTCTTGGGCGCGACATGGAGAATCGCCATGTATCTGGGGACTCGAGTTCACACTCGAAATCCACCGAGAGTCAACATTCGGCGGTGGTGGGCATAGTAGTATCTCCGGCTCAGTCACCGAGGCAGGTTGCGGCTTCGGCCACCCTTGAATCAATTTCTTCCCAACACCAGCATATCCAACTCAATCTAGACACTTTGCGCCAACAAAGGTATGAAGATCGTAATGAACTCATGGCCTACATTAATGTTATTCAACACATGCAGAATGAGACCCTTGAAGCTCTGGAGAGTCTGCGTTGTCTTCTGTGGCGCTCTCATGACCACCTCCGAGCTTTAGAGGCCCAAGTGGACCATATTGTCTACCATATGCACAACCAGGGACACATCTTCGTGGCTCCTCCGGCAGGTCCTCAACACCCTCCTCGATGATGATAATGTTGTTTTGGTTGTTTTGTAATTTTGTGCGGACAATAACCAAGAGCATCGTATGCCTTGGCGAGCACCCGAGTCTTTCTAGGCACAACACTTAATGCTTTCTGGGTCGCCTAAATGTAACACAGTTATGTTGTTCCTAAATTTTGATTTTGACCAACCAAAAAAAAAAAAGTAATTAGAAGTAAAAAAGGGTATGAGTGAAATGTTTAAATCTTATAATTCGGTTATTGATAAAATATTTTAATGCAAATTAATATTGAATATACTTAAAACTATGTTCATAATAGAAAACTATTTTAATTTGTGTACAAAATATCTCTATGTACATGTTATGTAAAATATTTTAGTGTTAATTGTGTATATATCATTTAAATTTTTCTATATATATATCATGAAAAAATATTTTAAAGATTTATTTGGTCATATATATATACTCTATTTAACATTCAAAAATACAATTTAAACAATGAAAAATAATACATTATATTTTACATTTCAAATATATTTGCAAGTGAAAACTCATGTTAGATCTATACTAAAATAGATCTACACTGGTTAATAACTCAACTAAAACTCAACCGATCGGTTAGACAACATGTGACACAGAAATTATTTATCTTAACCGTTGGCTGAATGGGTTGGGTTTTTCCCTAAGTTGTTTCAACCAGAAATACTGAAAAAATCTCCGCCTGGCACCTGAAATCTCCCAAAACCCTGATCCCAATATCCCGCTCATCTAGGATCTTGTCTATCAATCCTATATAGTCAAGGTTCCACATCGACGAAAACCGAAAGTTTGTTTGTGCACGTTAAAATCCCAGCTACCCTAACACCCAATATCCTAGAGGGAACAAAGTTCAATTAAAACTTGACGGCAAAGTTTCCCATCCCCGATTCCCTGACACCCGCCTGGCACCTGAAATCTCCCAAAACCCTGATCCCAATATCCCGCTCATCTAGGATCTTGTCTATCAATCCTATATCCTCAAGCCGTAGTCTAACTAGCCAGAGGAATCGCCCTGAAAATTATGAAAATTCCGATAAGATTTTCAGAAAATCTGGCAGGAATTTTTCTAAATCCATGTTATAACTATCAAAGTTTAATATTTTGGGTGTCCTACAGGTTTTTGATGGTGCTGAATCCATTTCCAATGTCAAAATCAAGATTCAAACACTGTTTCTACAAGATTTTTTAAATTTTTTTGGCCCGGATTCCGGCCAATTTTGAACGTCCGGGCAATTCCTCCGGCTCGTTAGACGACTCCTATACTCAAGGTTCCACATCGACGAAAACCGAAAGTTTGTTTGTGCACGTTAAAATCCCAGCTACCCTAACACCCAATATCCTAGAGGGAACAAACTTCAATTAAAACTTGACGGCAAAGTTTCCCATCCCCGATTCCCTGACACCCAATATTATATCCTATAGAAACAAATTTCAATTAAACTTTACTACAATTTTTCTCACTACGGGGACATGGATTTTCTTGGGAGTTTGTCGATAGCGTATTTAACGGTGTGGTCGAATATCGATATCACCAGAAACCCGAAACCCGATAGTTGAGTGATATTAGGTTTTTTTTGGGTGATAGTCGGTGATGAGTTGTACGATTTGCTTGTAAATGGAAAAAGCACTATGAGGGCTTGCTAAGGGGCAACAAAGTCAAAAGGAATTACGGGCACTATGAGAGCGTGCTAATGACTGATCGTTCTTTCCAATGCATGTTATGTTGCGTAGATGTTATGTCATGACTGACCTAAATCTTCTTGAGAGCCTAAATCCCATTGATAATATGTGGTATAATCTTAAGTTTTGCTGGTGAAACCAATCTGATGTGAGTAGATTTTTTATTTTTTAGAGTTTTAGCTCTGGTTAAATTATAAGATATATGATTTGGTATATTTGATTTGTATGTTGCTAGATTGGTGTTATAAAATAGTCATTAAGGTTAGATAACCCTAATCCAAAAAATTATAAATTCACCCTAATATAATAAATTTTTTTTGCTTTTGAGACTATATGTTCTATCTTATATTTTAAAAGACATTGAAAGTCTTTGTCAAAACATATGTGTGCACGTAAAAGCCAGAGCCGATCAACAAGGCAAGGAGTGACTAAAAACTCCCTTCAAAATGGATGCGATTGCAAGTAGCATTTTTCCGAATACATTGGGTTGTTGAATGAAATCGTGTAGTCTCGTCACTTACCTCATAGAGTGATTCCGCAGTTTCGATTTCGTGTTCATATTGGTGTAAGTCACTGAATCAAGAAACCAGAATATAACGTCGTGTCATCATCACTATCTTAGAATAAATCACTTGTTTTTACCATAATTAGAAGCAGACAAAAGTCGAAATATGAGTATCTGTTGGAGCATTATCACTGACTTGAAATAACAACCATTTTGGTAGTGTCCTTAAATGAATGACGTGTTCAATGTTCATTAGAAACATACAAAAGTTAACGTATAAAATGTAACATCATAGTATTAAAATAAAAGCCATGTAAGTTATCACTAATTTCATATAAATCACTTACTTTAATTAGAAGTAGAGAAAGGTCAAATGTGAGTGAGCAGAGCGACCCTTTTTAAATTAACAGGATAAAGGATGATAGAGATGAAGAGATTATAAATAAATGCAACGTTCATGATGGCCACTGCCCTATATTAATGACTCCCGGACTCGTCTAACGTACTACCTCTCCCGATATAATCATAAGGAACATTCTTTGCAGGCTCTGCAACATTCATGGATCTGCTCGATTCATTCAAGGATGCATTTTTGCTGCATCAAGTTATTGATAAGAGTCTCTTCGCTGCATATTCCAGGATGACTTTGATAGACAAGCTCCTTTTTCTCGTAAGTCCATTCCATATCAGATGATTATGATCGGTGTAAGAATATTAACTGTGATATTTCAGTGTTTCCTCCTCTTTTCAAAATCTTCATAAGAGATTAACCAATTCTTTCTTTCATTGATGCACATTCTTGCACACTAGAGTAAATTCTAAGTTGATTGCAACAAAAACATGGCTAGGTTGGATTGTGATTCCAATTGCTCTCACCATTTGCTATAGTGAATTTATTTTCTTCATTATTTCACGATTGCACTTTTCATTATTTCACAATTGCACTTTCTTTCACATTCTACAAAATAAAAGTGAATTCTAACAAATTGATTGCAACAAAACAAGACTAAATTGGATCGTGATTTCTAATTGTTCTCACTATTTGCTGCAGTGAATTTCTTTTTCTTTATTATCGAAGTGCAAACTTCGTTATTATCTTGATTTGGTAGAATTGGTGGTTACTAGTTTTGTTTTTAATAACTATTTTTCTCAAACTTTCATCTTTTCTTGATTGGGTGGTTTTGTGTTTATCGTTAGTTCATCTTCCTCAACTTAATCTACCAAGTTGGTCTCATGCTAAACACTGAGGAAATCTCAAATCTAGGTTTACTGTTGTGGCCTATTCCTCTTGAAGGAGGGTAACGTCCTTCCAATGTTCTGGAGCCAATTCGTATAAGTTATTCCAAAGAGGGTTCCTATTTTCCAAGAAAAGCGATCATTAACTTCCTCGAAAAGAATTTTAGCTATGCCTTTGGAGGAGTGTAAAAGAAGGGAATCATTTTAGCTAATCAATCGATGTTCTTCGTTTCCATTAACTCATTATATGGGTTTGAATTGAGATTTTCTAAAGCCTTTGATCTTAGAGACAATTAGACATTGGATTACAATATGCTATGTTTCATGACAAGCTTTAGAATAGAAATAATCCAATTTTTGTGTTCAAGGATAGTGTTGATTTATTAAATTATTTCCAGAAAACACTCTCTGTCAATGTCTATTTTACACATATTCAGACATATATTGTGACGGTGCAATATATTGTTTATGCACTTTTCTAATAAAACTTGCAGAAGATTTTTTCAACTACTAGAAGATAGACCAAGTCGCAAATATTGTAACCCACAATAGTACCAAGAAGGAGAATCAATCATTGAAAATAGGGTGTAGGTTTTATACATAAATCCAACTTATTCCATAAGTTTAAAATCAAATCCTAATATTTAAAAAATTAAACTCAATTATGAAAATCCCTTTTGAATAGAGCATAATAAAAGGCTTTACTGTCGCTTCACATTCCACATTCTCCATCATATACTCGCTATCCCACATTCTCAATCATAACTGAGTCTCATATAGAAATTGTAACAAATATTCACACGAATTCTACTCGATACATGAACTCATAATTGTATACCTGATTGCAGTTTTACCTCTTAAGCTAAATATCTATTATGCTCTCAACACACTTAACAGTAATTTTCCTATTATCATTATTTTTTTTCAAAATTTTCGATTTAACAAAGTAAATATAGTTACCCTAATCATAATATACTTTTGCAGATCATGCATCTGGTGGATCGGTTCTATGCGTGGCATAAATTTCCTGT
This sequence comes from Pinus albicaulis, assembly GCA_034641835.2. NCBI lineage: Eukaryota > Viridiplantae > Streptophyta > Pinopsida > Pinales > Pinaceae > Pinus > Pinus albicaulis. The sequence goes on from CM076578.1 coordinate 30,867,401, forward strand.
GTTTCTAGGACTGGCCTACCTGGACATGTTGAGATTTTCTGTTCTAAATAAAATAGGAAAAATCTCAGTAGGTGACAAAAATTAGGAATTAGTTCCTAGATTAGCTCCAGTTTGTTGGGAGGGAGTTAATGCATCCTAAATTTGAGTTGAGAGGATTTATGAGGAAGTTAGATTCTCCTTGCTATATAACAGGTATCCATACGGATTGTTTTGAGTGTGTGGGTGTGAGAGTTTGTAATCTCCTGTTTATTAATAAAGAATTGTCGATGCCTGTTGTGTGGACGTAGCCCAGGAGGTTTGGGTGAACCACAGTAAAAACTCTGTGTCTTCTTATGTGCATCATTAATTTGTTGTTGTTGTGTTATTCAATCTGTTGCGCACTGTCCAACAATTGGTATCAGAGCCTCAGGATCGACAAGGAAGTCTTGAGAAAAAGACTTGGCCAGCCTCAGGATCGACAAGGAAGTCTTGAGCAAAAGATTGATCATCCCAGGTATCTGAGAATTGCCATGGTGGAAGCGTGAGGAACAATGAATTTGCTTACGATGAAAATCGGCATCGCTGGGACGACACCAGCACTACCCCGGAAGCTGCTGTTATTGAAATCGGTTTTTGGAATTTTTTAAAGGTCACATATGGATTAAAAAGGTCATATATCGACTTTGGAGTTTTGAAAAAGGTCAAATGGTAATGGAGGTAAAAGTTTTTTGTTTAAAGCAATTTATTTAAATTGATTTGTATGGGCGGCTTTGTTGTGGTTACAAGTTAAGTCGATGTTATTAAAATTGCCATTTCACATGGCATATCGATTTAATATAACATTTGATTGACTCAAGGCATATGCCATGTGTATATGGTATTTAAGCTTTTTTAAGGTGGAGTTTAAGGTGGAGTTTAATACCATTTGCATATGGTATGAAAGCACAGACATATAAGTGCACATTGCAGAAATTTGTATGTGAAAGAGCAGATATCAGTTTGTTTTTTAAAGGCATAGGCAGTGTTTTGAGATTAACTTCATTTAAAAGGTTGATTTTGGAGATTATTGTGTTTTTTGCTGAAGCAAGATGACGAAAACTCAAAGTGTCCGTTTTGAGATCGAGTTTGACGATGTGGCTGGAGCCTTGTTGTCTGAGGAGACGAGGAAGAAGTCGAATGCAGACACCTCTACATCAGAGGTAATGATGGCCAGAGGTCGCTCGAGAGAGAGACACTCCGGGGGTAAGCATAGCAACTCTCGTTCTAAGTCTAAAGGAAAGAAGACAAAGGTGAAGTGCTGGCATTGTAGGAAAACTGGACACCTGAAGAAGGACTGCTGGAAGCGACGACAGCAAACTTCAAAAGCAGATTCTTTGACAGAGAAGAAGGAAGCAAACACGACAGATACAGGTTCGGCATCTGGTTCAGGTATGAGCCACAAAGTGTTGTCTGTTAATATGTCAAATCATGATCAACATTGGTTGTTAGATTCCGGTGCATCAAACCACATGTGTATTCATAGAGAATGGTTTAAGACATATAGATCAGTTAATGATGGAGTCATGTACATGGGTAATGATGTCACATCTAATATTGTTGGGATAGGAAGCATACAACTGCAAATGTTTGATGGCACAACTAAATTGTTAACAGATGTGAGACATGTTCCAGACTTAAGAAAAAATCTAATTTCACTGGGAGCACTTGACACGAATGGATATAAAACTGTAATTCAAGGTGGAGTTATGAAAATCTATAAAGATATTTTACTAGTAATGAAAGCTAAGAAAGTAGGAAATCTGTTTCAGTTAGAAGGAAGAACAGCGTCAGTTCATGTGTCTACTGTGTCTGAACATGACAGTAGTTCCATTCACTTATGGCATCAAAGATTAGGGCATATGAGTGAAAGAGGGTTGAAAATTTTGGCTGATCGCAAGTTACTTCCTAATCTAAGGTCTGGAAAGTTAGATTTCTGTAAGCATTGCTTGTTTGGAAAACAAAGTAAACAAAAATTTAAAACAGGCAAACATACTAGTAAAAGGATACTTGATTATATTCATTCAGATGTTTGGGGTCCAGCCCCTACAGCTTCATATGGTGGTTCGTCGTATTTTGTATCGTTCATTGATGACTTTTCTAGGAAGGTGTGGGTCTACATGTTGAAAAGAAAGTCTGATGTTTTTTCAGTTTTCAAGCAGTTTAGAGCATTGGTAGAAAACAACACTGGTAGAACAATAAAATGTTTAAGAACTGACAATGGTGGTGAGTTTACTTCCAAGGAGTTTGACAGCTATTGCAAGGATGCGGGGATCGAGAGACATAAGACCACGGTTTATACTCCTCAGCAAAATGGAGTTGCTGAACGCATGAACAGGACTCTTCTAGAGAGAGCAAGGAGTATGCTGAGTAACGCTGGTTTGCAGAAGGAGTTGTGGACGGAAGCGGTGGCAACAGCTTGTTATGTGATAAACCGATCTCCATCGACGACGATAGACTGCAAGATTCCGCAAGAGGTATGGAAAGGACACCCTTGTGACTATTCTAAACTCAGAGTGTTTGGTTGTGATGCATATGCTCTAGTGCCTAAACATCAGCGAACTAAGTTAGATCCAAAGTCTAAAAGGTATATATTTGTTGGGTATGGTGTTGGAACAAAGGGATATAGATTGTGGGATCCTACTACCCGCAAAATCATCATCAACAGAGATGTAAAGTTTAATGAATCCTCTCTTGTACAGTCAGATGTAGATAGTAAATTGAAACGGGATGATGTATTTGATTTTCAGCACATTCAGTTTGACAGCACTTCTAATGATAGTCATGATGACCATAGTTCAGATACTAGTCATGAACAGGTTTCAGAACATGAACAGGGTTCGGGTTTAGATCATGAACAGGTCTCAGATACTGATCGGCAAGAAGTTCCTACAAGTGGTAGTCAGCCAATTGCGGAAGCACCAGAAACAGCTTTAAGGAGGTCTACAAGAATAAAACGTGCTCCTAGAAGGTATGATGATTATGTTACTTCAGTTGCATTTACTGCTAATGACAATGAACCTCTGTGCTATCAGGAAGCAATAGAAGGTTCGAATAGTGACAAGTGGAAAGCAGCCATGAAGGAAGAAATGATGGCCTTGAGTAAGAACGGCACATGGGATCTGGTTGAGCTTCCGAAAGACAGGAAAACTGTGGGGTGTAAATGGGTTTTCAAGCTGAAACGGGGTGTGAATGATACAGAGGACAGGTACAAAGCGCGACTGGTTGCAAAAGGGTTTTCTCAGAAAGCAGGCATTGACTTTCATGAGATTTTTTCACCAGTTGTTAAAATTGTTTCAATTAGAATTGTGTTAGCTTTAGTTGCTTTGTTTGATTTAGAGTTACAACAACTAGATGTTAAGACTTCTTTTCTACATGGAGATCTAGATGAGGAAATTTATATGGAACAACCGGAAGGGTTTGTTCAGCATCGCAATGAGAAATTTGTCTGCAGGCTCAAGAAGTCATTATATGGCCTGAAGCAGTCGCCTCGGCAGTGGTATAAGAAGTTTAATTCTTTCATGTTGAGTCAGAAATATGTTAGAAGTGAATATGATCATTGTGTGTATTTCAAGCAATTGAAAAATGGCATGTTCATTATCTTAGTGTTGTATGTTGACGATATGATTTTAGCAAGCAAAAGCATTGATGAAATCAACAGGTTGAAGACTCAGATGGCAAGGACATTTGATATGAAAGATCTAGGAGCAGCAAGACAGATTTTGGGCATGGAGATTTTCAGAGACAGGAGCAATGGTAAGCTGTGGCTATCACAACAGAAGTATGTTGAGAAGATACTCTTGAGGTTTGGTATGAACAATGTGAAGCCTGTGTCAGTCCATTTAGCTTCCCATTTTAAGCTTTCTTCCAGTTTATGTCCTAATACAGATGAAGAAAAGGATTATATGTCTCGAATTCCATATGCTAATGTAGTAGGATGTTTGATGTATGCGATGGTTTGTACTCGACCAGATATTTCACATGCAGTTGGGGTTGTCAACAGGTATATGGCAAATCTGGGTAAAGAACACTGGTCAGCAGTGAAATGGGTGCTTCGGTACTTGAGAGGCACAAGTAGTTATTGTATCACTTACAATAAGAGTAGTGAATTTGTTTGCGGATATGTTGATTCTGATTTTGCAGGTGATTTGGATAAGAGAAGGTCAACTTCAGGGTACGTCTTTAGTCTTGCAGGTGGAGCTATTAGCTGGATGTCAAAGCTACAGAATATTGTTGCTTTATCCACTACTGAAGCAGAATACATTGCTGCTTCGCATGCTTGCAAAGAGGCGGTTTGGTTGAAAGGTTTGCTTGGTGAATTTGGTAGGTTGCAGGACAACATCAGGTTACTTTGTGATAGTCAAAGTGCAATACATTTGGCTAAGAATCCGGCCTATCATAGTAAATCAAAGCATATTCCAATAAAGTATCATTTTGTAAGACAGGTTATTACTGAAAGGGAAGTCTCTCTTGAAAAGGTGCATACAAAGGAAAACTGTGCAGACATGTTCACGAAACCAGTTTTGTTGGAGAAGCTGCGTTGGTGTTTGGCTTCTCTTGGCTTGCAGAAGAGATAAAATAATAATAACAGGGCATCAGGCTAATTGTTTTCAAGGTGGAGATTGTTGAGATTTTCTGTTCTAAATAAAATAGGAAAAATCTCAGTAGGTGACAAAAATTAGGAATTAGTTCCTAGATTAGCTCCAGTTTGTTGGGAGGGAGTTAATGCATCCTAAATTTGAGTTGAGATGATTTATGAGGCTGTTAGATTCTCCTGCTATATAACAGGTATCCATACGTTTGTTTTGGAGAGTGTGTGTGGGTGTGAGAGTTTGTAATCTCCTGTTTATTAATAAAGAATTGCCGATGCCTGTTGTGTGGACGTAGCCCAGGAGGTTTGGGTGAACCACGGTAAAAACTCTGTGTCTTCTTATGTGCATGATTAATTTGATGTTGTTGTGTTATTCAATCTGCTGCGCACTGTCCAACAGGACATAAGGCGGACGTTGCACCAGCGTTATAATCTTATCAACGTAGGAACTACACCGGTGGGTGTAAGAGATAATACAATCGATTATCCATACAGAACAGCTGACGGGTCTTATAATGATCCGCTCAATCCAGAAGCAGGGAGTGAAGATACATTTTTTGGACGTAACATGATACCTTATCCTCCAAAGGATCAGGTGATTACAGATAAATAGCTGCTGAGGCCAGATCTCATCACATATCTGACACCATTATATTGAATAATTTCTGATTGGTTACAACTTACATTTTCACTTTTTGAGTAAAATTGTTGTGTGAACAGCTGCTCAGGCCAGATCCCATGATAGTTGCTACCAAACTGCTTTCTCGCAGGAAATTGATAGATACGGGCACTCAATTTAACATGCTTGGTGTTGTGTGGACTCAATTCATGATTCACGACTGGGTCGATCATGTGGAAGACACCAAACAGGTATAGATAACAATGTAGAAAAATAAGTTCACGAGATTTTAAAACTTCATACACTATTTCCTACAACCTTCTGCCGATTTCCCTTCACCATGATGTATTTCATTTCAATGGTTCGTTACGTTATGCGGATTATGTTGGATTTTCACATACACTTTATTGGGAATTTTGTTGGAATATTGAGAATTCTAAATGGAGAGAATAAGCTCCTCTCCTCTAAACACAAAGAAATTTAAAACTTTCCTTTTTAGGAGATAGAGTTTTCCACACTGAACCAAATTTCTATTCTTTAAAAAAAAAAACTGTTACAAATTCTTCCTCTTAACAGAGGGATAAGAAAAGCAGGACTACTACACACGCAGTGCCAATCAACTCATTGTCTTGACAAACTATACTTTGTCTCTCAAGAACGCACAAAACCGTGCTCTGTTGTTCTTACTGTGTTTTTCTTGCCTACGGGCTCTCACACAGCGATTACAGCAATACAATACAATGCTAACTGACTCGCGGGCCTTTTTCTTTTTATATGCTGCGCATATATCAAAACATTACAACAACCTATATTAGAACTTAAAAATAAAACTCTTAAAAAAATATAACCTCATCGGATCCACGCTTTAAACAAACAAGCGCACAAAACAAAAGTTCCGATTGCAGTTAACAACCGGATGCGATGGATATTAAATCCGATATATAAGCTAGATCAGGTCCGGACTTTAAACAATAACATGCGCCCATCCAAAACTTTCGATTGCGATTGCAGACCGGATGTGATGGCGCATAAAACTCCAGTATAATAACCCATCGGGTCCGGCCTTCGATCGGAGCTCATAACAAAGACGCCCCGATTGAACCTGCGATTGCGATTTGCATATAAGTGGTGGGGACCACTTGTCCCGCCAATTCAAAAATAAAAGGACTTCGACTGTGTTTAAACAATTTGCTCCATTTTGATTGTTGAGGGCTTTAAACGCCCGAAATGACTGGTTTAATTAGTTCTATTCCTCCATAGACAAAGACGGCTCTGCCCGTCAGAAATTTAATTTCTCCTCTGCTATTGTGGCTGCGTCCCATTGTTGGAATTTAATTTCCAACTGCCCAGATAAAGCAGTACAACAAAAATCAATTGGAAGAGACAGCTATGGCAGCAAAGTTAAGTTTGATGGGATTTTTGACAGCCGCAAGTTGAATGTTGGAACGTTGGAAGAGCTGCATTCTATCTGCAGCAACAACCAAATTAAAATCTTCACCGAACAAATTAATTGCAGAATGGAGGCGGTCAATTGAAAACAGAGATGAAGCGGCAATACAATTCCGAGGGGGCCTGGAAAGTTGGGCAAGCAGAGTTGTGAACCCCCTCGGAACTGTTGATGCAAGCGGGAGCCCACACATATTATACGTTGACAAGTTTTGGGTTTAATATTATTTTCCCATCATATGTTTAATGTTTTACTTTGTTGTTTCATATTCCAGCACGTAAGTTTTTTTTAATGTTTCACGCACGGTAAATGTTTTGTTACTGCAGTAATTTTTGTTTTACTTTGGTAAAATATATATTATAAATATATGATATTTATAATATATATCTATTATGTAATGTTATATAATTTAATGTGCCGGGAGTACAAAAGAAGGACAGACCTATAATATGTTTTAATGTATTACACAGAACAGAAATAAATGCACAGCAGTGCGGGAAAAACAAAAAAAAACAACAGTGATATTTGTGAGAGACGGAGAGTTTTTTTTTGTAATAGACAGAGACAGAGTGTTTTTACACAGCAGTGTGAAATATTTTTGTATGCACAGCAGTGAAAGTTTTTAGTGAGACAGAGTATTATTCTGGCACTGTGTTTTTGCAGCAGTCCAGTAGGTGTAATCCCTCAGTGTTGAGGAAGAATCTGTATCAATTTTTGAAGAAATAGAAATTTATTTTTATCTGGAAAACTCTGTCACTGAATGCAAGTTTAATATTCTTCTCTGTGTTGAAGTGGGCAGTTTTATTCTCCACTGTTTGTTTCTGGAATTTTCAGAAATTCCAACATGGTATCAGAGCTTGTTTAGGCTCTTTGAAGGTTTCAAAGAAGCTGAAGAAGAAAACTTGTTGCAGTGTTTTCTCCAGCAGTGTGAAAAGCTCAACAGAGGTCAAAGTTCAGGTATTTCTCAAAGATAACAGAGTTGGTTTTTGTTTAACAGAGTTTGTTCTTTCAGAGAAGGAAGGATAGTTTGTTTAATTTTAGAGTTCAGTTTAATAGCAATGGCTGGACCAAGTACAGGAATGAGTCTTGGAAATGTGCAACTTCCACAATTTAATGGAAAGAATTATGATTATTGGGCCATTACCATGAGAGCCCTGTTTGTTTCACAAGACCTATGGGAACTTGTAGAAGATGGTTTTACAGAACCAGCTGATGAGCAGGCTTTTAATGCCTTAAGTCAAGCAGAGAAAGATGTATTGAAGAACAATAGAAAGAAGGATGCCAAAGCCCTCTTCTATTTGTATCAAGCTGTAAGTGAGAGTGTGTTTCCAAGGATAGCAGCAGCTAAGAAATCCAAGGAGGCATGGGAAACTCTGAAAGTAGCTTATCAGGGTATGGAGAAAGTTAAGACAACGAAACTTCAATTGCTGAGAAGGGATTTTGAAACTCTTTGCATGAAAGAGTCAGACAGTGTTGACACATTTTTTACACATGTGATTGGGATTGTAAATCAGATAAGATCCCATGGAGAAACTCTTGAAGAAAGAAGGATTGTGGAGAAACTTTTGAGATGCTTACCCTCAAAGTTTGATGTAATTGTTACCACCATAGAAGAGACCAAAGATCTCTCATAGTTCACAGTGGATGAACTTCATGCCTCACTAATAACTCATGAACAGAGATTGAGCAGAGATGAAACCTCATCTCTTGAACATGCTTTCAAGACCCAAATGCCTTCAGGAAGAGGAAGAGGTCAAGGAAAAGGAAGAGGAAGAGGCAGAAGTCAGAATAGAGGTGGAAGGAACATCCCTTCACATTCACATGGAAGGAGCAACAATGAAAATCAGAGCCATGGCCAAAGCAACAACCAGCAAGGTGGACATCAACACCAACATGCTCATGGACAGAGGTATGACAAATCCAATGTCCAATGTTATTATTGCAAAAAATATGGGCACTATTCCAGTGAATGCAGAAAGAAGCAAAATGACATGAAAAATAAACAGAATGCTAATGTAGCAAAAGAAGAAAAGAACCCAAGTAATGTGCTATTAGCTTGTAATGTAGCACAAGACAGAGAAGATGATGTTTGGTTCTTAGATTCAGGATGTAGTAATCACATGACTGGAAATAGAGCAATGTTTGCCAATTTAGATGAAGAAGTAAACTCTGAAGTAACCACAAGGACAGATACTAAAATCTCTGTAAAAGGAAAAGGCAGAGTTAATATTAGAGCAAGAAATGGTGAGCAGAAATTTGTCTCTGATGTATATTATGTTCCAGGTCTGAAATGTAATCTTTTGAGTGTAGGGCAGCTCATAAACAAAGGTTACAATGTAATTTTTAAGGATGATGTGTGCACAATAAAAGATATTCCTCCAAGCAAGAAAATTATTGCTGAAATTCAAATGAACAGCAATAGAATGTTTCCACTCAAGCTCAACATTGACTTGAAGGGAAAAGGAAAGAGTATAGTAGCTGTAACACAAGAAGCCTTTCAGAAGGAAGAGAAAGATGTAAACTGGTTATGGCACCTGAGATTTGGACATCTCAATTTTGGAGGATTAAATCTGCTGCACAGGAAATGAATGGTAAGAGGCTTGCCATTGATTGAGAAGCCTGACAGCCTATGTGAAGGCTGCATCTTGGGAAAGCAACACAGAGAAAATTTTCCGTCAGGGAAAAGTATAAGGGAAAAGCACCCTTAAAGATCATTCACTCATATTTATGTGGGCCGATGCAAACAGCATCAGTTTCAGGTAGCAATTACATGCTGACCTTCATAGATGATTTCACAAGAAAAGTGTGGGTTTATTTTCTGAAATATAAGAGTGAAGTTTTTCAAAAATTTTGCCACTTTAAAGCTCTTGTAGAGAAACAGAGCGGGTTGCACATTAAAGTTCTCAGAACTGGTAGAGGAGGAGAATATATATCAAAGGAATTTCTGCGTTTTTGCAGAGAGAACGGCATTCACAAGCACTTCACCACAAGGTACACACCGCAACAGAATGGAGTTGCTGAAAGGAAGAATCGAACCATAATGGAGATGGTGAGAAGCATGCTGAAGGCAAAACACTTGCCGAATGAGTATTGGGCAGAAGCAGCAAACTGTGCTGTGTATATTTTAAATAGGTGTCCCACAAAAGCAGTGATGAACAAAGTTCCAGAAGAAGCGTGGAGTGGCAGAAAACAGGGATTCACCCACATGAGAGTTTTTGGATGTGTGGCATATGCACACATTCCTGACAAGTTGAGAAAGAAGTTGGATAGTAAGGGGGAGAAGTGTATTTTCCTTGGATATTGTGAAGATTCCAAAGGATACAGGCTGTATAACCCATCCACAAAGAAGTTTGTAATCAGCAGAGATGTGCAATTTATTGAAGAGGAAGCATGGGATGGAAGCATTGAGAAAACAGTCAATGTCAAAAGCTGTTTATCTCATGATGAAGATGATGGAGATGTGGTTGAAATCAACAACCCATCCGTAGCACAACCTCCACCAGCACAAGGACAGCAAGGGACGCCTCAAGCGGCAGTTAGAACACCCTTGAGAAGTGGGAGTGCATCACCAAGCACACCACGTGGAGCAGAATTAAGTGCTTCATCAAGCACGGCTACACCAAGTGAAAGAGGAACAAAGTTCAGAAGTCTTAGAGAAATTTATGAGCAAGGAGAAGCAAATGAAGGTATGAATTCCTTATTTTCTTTGTATAGTCAAGTTGATGATCCTATTCATTTTGAAGATGCAATTAAAGATAGAAAATGGATAGAAGCTATGGATGATGAAATTAATGCCATAGAGAAGAACAAAAAATGGGAGTTGGTTGATCTCCCAGAAGGCAAAGAAGCCATTGGTGTTAAATGGGTCTATAAGACCAAAAGCAATGCTGAAGGAAAAATAGAAAGACACAAGGCCAGACTTGTTGTCAAGGGTTATAAGCAGAAGTATGGGATTGATTATGAAGAAACTTTTGCACCGGTTGCAAGAATGGAGACCATAAGAGCAGTGTTGTCCATAGCAGCACAAAACAAATGGAAAGTATACCAGATGGATGTAAAATCTGCATTTTTAAATGGAGTTTTAATGGAAGAAGTATATGTGGAACAGCCTTTGGGATATGAGAAGAAAGGCCAAGAGCAAAAAGTCTGCAGATTGAAGAAAGCTCTTTATGGGATGAAGCAAGCACCAAGAGCGTGGTACAGTAGGATAGATTCCTATCTACTGGAAAATGGTTTTGAAAAGTGTGAGGGAGAACCCACCCTCTACATCAAAGAAAAAGATGGTAAATTGTTGATTGTGGTTTTATATGTTGATGATTTAATTTTTACAGGTAATGATGATTACCTTGTTGAAAACTTTAAAACAGTCATGAAAGATGAATTTGAAATGACTGACATGGGTTTGCTGAGATACTTCTTAGGAATAGAAGTAGAACAAAATGAAAAAGAAATTTTTATTTCTCAAGCAAAATATGTGAATCAAGTTTTAGAGATATTTAATATGCAGGAGTGCAAAGCTGCAATTACTCCCACAGTAATATGATTGAAGTTGAGTAGAGATGACAATAGCAAGGATTTTGATCCAAGTTTATATAAAAGCATAGTTGGCAGCCTCATGTATTTGACTGCAACTAGGCCGGATATTATGCATGCTGTCAGTTTAATTTCCAGATTTATGGAGAAGCCAAAAGAAGCACATTGGCAGGCAGCAAAGAGAATTCTGAGGTATGTTAAAGGTACAAAAGGATTTGGTATTTTATATACAGCTTCAGAAAATTCAGAATTAGTTGGATACACTGACAGTGATTGGGCTAGAAGTGTAGATGATCGGAAGAGCACTTCTGGTTATGTTTTTCACATGGGTTCAGGGGCCATTTCATGGGCTTCTAAGAAACAGCCAATTGTAGCATTGTCTACAACATAAGCAGAGTATGTGGTAGCTACAGCAGCAGCGTGTCAAGCAATTTGGATGAGGAGGATGTTAAGAAGTTTGTGCCAAGAGCAGACAAAAGGGACAGTGATTTATTGTGACAATAGCTCTGCTATTGCATTATCAAAGAATTCAATTTTTCACAAGAGAACAAAACACATAGATACAAAGTTTCACTATATCAGAGAATTGGTGAGCAATGGTGAGATTGTTTTGCAGCATTGCAGAACAAAGGATCAATTAGCTGATATCCTCACAAAACCATTAGCACAGAACAGTTTTCAAAAATTCAGTAAATGCCTGGGTATGCAGGAAAACCCAGTAGTTGAAATTAAGGGGGAGTGTTGGAATTTAATTTCCAACTGCCCAGATAAAGCAGTACAACAAAAATCAATTGGAAGAGACAGCTATGGCAGCGAAGTTAAGTTTGATGGGATTTTTGACAACCGCAAGTTGAATGTTGGAACGTTGGAAGAGCTGCATTCTATCTGCAGCAACAACCAAATTAAAATCTTCACCGAACAAATTAATTGCAGAATGGAGGCGGTCAATTGAAAACAGAGATGAAGCGGCAATACAATTCCGAGGGGGTCTGGAAAGTTGGGCAAGTAGAGTTGTGAACCCCCTCGGAACTGTTGATGCAAGCGGGGGCCCACACATATTATACGTTGACAAGTTTTGGGTTTAATATTATTTTCCCATCATATGTTTAATGTTTTACTTTGTTGTTTCATATTACAGCACGTAAGTTTTTTTTAATGTTTCACGCACGGTAAATGTTTTGTTACCGCAGTAATTTTTGTTTTACTTTGGTAAAATATATATTATAAATATATGATATTTATAATATATATCTATTATGTAATGTTATATAATGTAATGTGCCGGGAGTACAAAAGAAGGACAGACCTGTAATATGTTTTAATGTATTACACAGAACAGAAATAAATGCACAGCAGTGCGGGAAAAACAGAAAAAACAACAGTGATATTTGTGAGAGACGGAGAGTTTTTTTTTGTAATAGACAGAGACAGAGTGTTTTTACACAGCAGTGTGAAATATTTTTGTATGCACAGCAGTGAAAGTTTTTAGTGAGACAGAGTATTATTCTGGCACTGTGTTTTTGCAGCAGTCCAGTAGGTGTAATCCCTCAGTGTTGAGGAAGAATCTATATCAGTTTTTGAAGAAATAGAAATTTATTTTTATCTGGAAAACTCTGTCACTGAATGCAAGTTTAATATTCTTCTCTGTGTTGAAGTGGGCAGTTTTATTCTCCACTGTTTGTTTCTGGAATTTTCAGAAATTCCAACACCCATCACAATTTAATTCTCCTTACGGTTCTCCATCATTCTGCTTAAATACAGAGTGTTGTGCACTCAAAGCTCTGCTTCTGCTGCCTTGTACTATTTTCTTCTTGCTCAAGGCTGGTAGGTGACTTTAATATTTTCAACACTCCCTCTTAAAGTCAGCTGTTGGGTTATCAATCATACCCAAGCATTTTCTTAAAAATTCAAAGGTCTTATGCCCCAATGGTTTTGTTAAAATATCTGCATATTGCTCCTCTGTTTTACAATGTTGTAAAACAATTTCTTCATTGTTCACTAATTCTCTGATATAATGAAATTTTGTATCTATGTGCTTTGTTCTTTTATGAAATACAAAATTCTTTGACAATGCAATAGCTAAGCTATTGTCACAATAAATCACTGTCCCTTTTACCTGTTCTTGGCATAAACTTCTCAACATTCTTCTCATCCAAATTGCTTGACAAGCTGCTGTTGTAGCTGCCACATATTCGGCCTCTGCTGTAGATAATGCTACAATCGGCTGTTTCTTTGAAGCCCATGAAATGGCTCCTGAACCCATATGAAAAACATAACCGGAAGTGCTCTTCCGATCATCTACACTTCCAGCCCAATCACTGTCAGTGTATCCAACTAATTCTGAATTTTCTGAAGCTGTATACAAAATACCAAATCTTTTTGTTCCTTTCACATACCTTAGAATTCTCTTTGCTGCCTGCCAATGTGATTCTTTTGGCTTCTCCATAAATCTGGAAATTAAACTAACAGCAAGCATAATATCCGGCCTAGTTGTAGTCAAATACATGAGGCTGCCAACTATGCTTTTATACAAACTTGGATCAAAATCCTTACTTCTGTCATATTTACTCAACTTCAATCCCATTACTGTGGGAGTAATTGCAGCTTTGCACTCTTGCATATTAAATCTTTCTAAAACTTGATTCACATACTTTGTTTGAGATATAAAAATCCCTTTTTCATTTTGTTCTACTTCTATTCCTAAGAAGTATCTCAACAAACCCATGTCAGTCATTTCAAATTCATCTTTCATAACTGTTTTAAAATTCTCAATAAGGTAATCATCGTTACCTGTAAATATTAAATCATCAACATATAAAACAACAATAAGCATCTTACCATCTTTTTCTTCGATGTAGAGGGTGGGTTCTCCCTCACACTTTTCAAATCCATTTTCTAGTAGATAGGAATCTATCCTACTGTACCATGCTCTTGCTGCTTGCTTCAGCCCATAAAGAGCTTTCTTCAATTTGCAGACCTTATGCTCTTGGTATTTCTTCTCATATCCGAGAGGTTGTTCCACATATACCTTTTCCATTAAAACTCCATTTAAAAATGCAGATTTTACATCCATCTGGTATACTTTCCATTTGTTTTGTGCTGCTATGGACAACACTGCTCTTACTGTCTCCATTCTTGCAACTGGTGCAAAAGTTTCTTCATAATCAATCCCATGCTTCTGCTTATATCCCTTGACAACAAGTCTAGCCTTGTGTTTCTCTATTTTTCCTTCAGCATTGCTTTTGGTCTTATAGACCCATTTAACTCCAATGACTTCTTTGCCTTCTGGGAGATCAACCAACTCTCATGTTTTGTTCTTCTCTATGGCATTAATTTCATCATCCATAGCTTTTATCCATTTTCTATCTTTAACAGCATCTTCAAAATGAATAGGATCATCAACTTGACAATACAAAGAAAATAAGGAATTCATACCTTCATTTTTCGTTCCTTTCTCATAGATTTCTTTAATTCTTCTTAACCTTGTTCCACTTTCACTTGGTGTAGTCGTTCTTGAAGAAGCACTCGAATCTGCTCCATGTGGTGTGCTTGGAGATGCACTCCCGCTTCTTCTCAAGGGTGTTCTAGCTGTCGTTTGAGGTGTCTCTTGCTATCCTTGCGTTGCTGAAGGTTGTGCAGTGGATGGGTTGTTAATTTCAACCACATCTCCTTCATCTTCATCATGAGACAAACAGTTTTTAACATTGACTGTTTTCTCAATGCTTCCATCCCATGTTTCCTCTTCAATGAATTTCACATCTCTGCTTATCACAAACTTCTTTGTGGATGGGTTATACAATCTGTATCCTTTGGAATCCTCACAATATCCAAGGAAAATGCACTTCTCCCCCTTACTATCCAATTTCTTCCTCAACTTGTCTGGAATGTGTGCATATGCAACACATCCAAAAACTCTCATGTGGGTGACTCCCTGTTTTCTACCACTGCATGCTTCTTCTGGAATTTTTTTCATCACGGCTTTTGTAGGGCATCTATTTAAAATATATACAGCACAATTTGCTGCTTCTGCCCAATACTCATTCGGAAAGTGTTTTGCCTTTAGCATGCTTCTCACCATTTCCATTATGGTTCGATTTTTCCGTTCAGCAACTCCATTCTGTTGTGGTGTGTACCTTGTGGTAAATTTCTTGTGTATGCCATTCTCTCTGCAGAAACATAGAAATTCCTTTGATATGTATTCTCCTCCTCTATCAGTTCTGAGAACTTTAATATGCCGCCCGCTCTGTTTCTATACAAGAGCTTTAAAATGGCAAATTTTTTTAAAGACTTCACTCTTATATTTGAGAAAATAAACCCACATTTTTCTTGTGAAATCCGCTATGAAGGTCAGCATGTAATTGCTGCCTTAAACTGATGCTGTTTGCATCGGCCCACATAAATCTGAATGAATGATCTCCAAAGGTGCTTTCGCCCTTATGCTTTTCCCTGAAGGAAAATTTTCTCTGCGTTGCTTTCCCAAGATATAGCCTTCACATAGGCTGTTAGACTTCTCAATCAATGGTAAACCTCTTACCATTCCTATTCTGTGCAGCAAATTTAATCCTCCTAAATTGAGATGTCCAAATCTCAGGTGCCATAACCAATTTTCATATTTCTCTTCCTTCTGAAAGGCTTCTTGTGTTACAGCTGCTACACTCTTTCCTTTTCCTTTCAAGTCAGTGTTGAGCTTGAGAGGAAACATTCTATTGCTAGTCATTTGAATTTCAGCAATGATTTTCTTGCTTGGAGGTATATCTTTAATTGTGCACACATCATCTTTGAAAATTACATTGTAACCTTTGTTTATGAGCTGCTCAACGCTCAAAATATTACATTTCAGACCTGGAACATAATACACATCAGGGGAAATTTTTTGCTCCCCATTTCTTGCTCGAATACTTACTCTGCCTTTTCCTTTGACATAGATCTTAGTATCGGTCCCTGTGGTCACTTCAGATTTTACTTCTTCATCTAGATTGGAAAACATTGTTCTGTTTCTAGTCATGTGATTACTACATCCTGAATCTAAAAACCAAACATCATCTTCTCTATCTTGTGCTACATTACAAGCTAACAACACATTACTTGGGTTCTTTTCCTCTTTTGCTACATTAGCATTTTGCTTATTTTTCATGACACTTTGCTTCTTTCTACATTCATTGGCATAGTGCCCATATTTCTTGCAATAATGACATTGGACATTGGATTTGTCATACCTTTGTCCATGAGCATGTTGGTGTTGATGTCCACCTTGCTGGTTGTTGCATTGGCCGTGGCTCTGACTCTGACTGTAGCTCCTTCCATGTGAATGTGAAGGGTTGTTCCTTCCACCTCTGTTTTGGCTTCTGCCTCTTCCTCTTCCTTTGCCTTGACCTCTTCCTCTTCCTGAAGGCATCTGGGTCTTGAAGGCGTGCTCAAGAGATGAGTTTTCATCTCTGCTCAATCTCTGTTCATGAGTTATCAATGAGGCATGAAGTTCATCTACTGTGAACCTTGAGAGATCTTTGGTCTCTTCTATGGTGGTTACAATAACATCAAACTTTGAGAGTAAGCTCCTCAAAAGTTTCTCCACTATTCTTCTTTCTTCAAGAGTTTCTCGATGGGATCTTATCTGATTTACAATCCCAATCACATGTGTAAAAAATGTGTCTACATTATCTGACTCTTTCATGCAAAGAGTTTCAAAATCTCTTCTCAGCAACTGAAGTTTTGTTGTCTTATCTTTCTCCATACCTTGATAGGCTACTTTCAGAGTTTCCCATGCCTCCTTGAATCTCTTAGCTGCTGCTATCCTTGGAAACACACTCTGATTTACTGCCTTATACAAATAAAAGAGGGCCTTAGCATCCTTCTTTCTATTGTTCTTCAATAAATCTTTCTCTGCTCGAGTTAAGGCATTAAAAGCCTGCTTCAACAAAACCATCTTCTACAAACTCCCATAAGTCTTGTGAGACAAACAGGGCTCTCATTGTAATAGCCCAATAATCATAGTTTTTTCCATTAAATTGTGGAAGTTGAACATTTCCAATGTTCATGAGGTAGACTAATGGCCACTCCACAATTTCAAAAAGAAATTATAACTGTTTGGAAGATTACAAATGTCTAGGAGTTTCAGTGTATTGGAAGACTTGGTATCAGAGCCTTGGCTAGGTTAATTCACTGATTTGGATTTTCACACACATGTCATGGACAACTATAGTCAGTTTGGATCCATTTGAAACCAGTCAAATAGCTAATAATAATGGTTTAGATATTTACTAACGCCTAACGGTTTCGATATTTATTAACGCCTAAAAGTATTTGTGTAACTAAAAAACTCAACAAATTAATAAATTCGTTGGACCAATTCTCTATTTACGAGTGTCATCCTTGCTGAAGAGACGGGCTAATCTTCTCTGCATCGTTCCAATTTTATGGGATGATATATTCTGTATTTTCCTATTTTATCAGATGATATATTCTGTATTTTAGTTTTTCTCATATTTGGAAGCAAGTTCAATGGCTATTTTTTTTAGCTCAAAGATAATATGTCCTGCTGTTTGAGTTTTTCAGGTAGAGCTAAGTGCCCCGTCGAGCGTTGCATCACAATGCCCACTAAAAGAATTCACATTTTTCGAAAGCGAAGAAGTTCCTACTGGTTCCTACGATATCCAAAAAGGATACCTTAATAGAAGAACTGCCTGGTGGTAAACATGACATCTCTGATCTATGCATTTCATACTCACATTTGAAGATTCAAAATACATGAGCATAAAATATCCATCGGAAATGTCGTGAACAAATCCCAAATTATGAATTCCATGTATCTGCTTCCTATTCAGGGATGGGAGTGCAGTTTATGGAAATGACATTAACGAGTCACGAAAAGTTAGGACGTTCAAGGATGGTAAGCTGAAGTTGGGTGAGGATGGCCTTCTTCTCCACCAGAGTGATGGAATAGCTATCAGTGGAGATGTTCGTAATTCATGGGCTGGCCTATCAATTCTCCAAGCCTTATTCATCAAAGAACATAACGCAATTTGCGACATGCTGAAGGTAACGACAATCTGCCTATAATATGTAATCAATATTCAAATCAAACGGACTATAAATTAACATCTTTTCTTTAAACAATGCAGCATCATTATAACGAACTGGATGACGAGGAATTGTATCGTCATGCAAGATTAGTGACTTCTGCCGTGATTGCTAAAATCCATACAATTGATTGGACGGTAGAGCTCCTTAAAACTGACACCCTCCTTGCTGGAATGCGCAGCAACTGGTACATAATTTCTTTGCTCCATATGATGTTTCAGTCACACTGTTTCAGCTCCGCTTTGAAAATTCATAAATCATTGACTTCTACATTAATCTTAACTCATCCGCCATTCTCTCCTTCAACCGTTAAGGCACTACATTGAAAGAACACCTTCAAATACAGCAGCAAGCAAGAAGAATATAATAAGAATGAACATCAGAGGTCAAAATTAATTTAAGAGTAATACCCGGCATACTGTGCTAATATTGTTATGAAAAGAGACTCAACAATTTATGCTCCTTTAGATCAGGAATTATGATATTTGCATCGGGAATTATGAATTCGAACTTCACGAGGAGCTTTGCTACAAGTGGCAAACCTACGATAAACTTCAAAAATATGTCTTATTATAGATAGAAAATATCATTATATTTATTTGGAGATATGCAAATTAGAATAAAGTGCATAAGTATAAATAAATTGTCATAATCACTTTAATAAATATAGTTGATAAAGTCTGATATCAATCATATGCACAACTATATTTACTAATGTGGTTGATGTATGTCAAGGTATGTAAAGAGATGTCTAAATTGGAATAAAGTGTATAATTATTAAAAAATTACTTTAAAATAATGATGAATTCAATGAAATTTTGTTGAATAGGAGAAAAATTGTTGTTATTATATTAATAGGCATGTTTAACTAAATTTAATTATCAATAAATATTAGGGATAGTAGGATTTAACCTTCACAAAATATTCTAAAATATTCTTCATAACATACACAAATAAAGATATATATTTCCAAATTAGTTATGTTTATTTTTCTCTTTTCTTTTGTGGGGTAAACTCTATTAACTGAAAATAGAAATTACATAGCATTTTCAAATTTCAAACCATTCTCTCAAGAGGGACATCGAACCCGAGCCAAAAATAGACTATCCATAGGGAGTTGAGAGCCATCTAAAACTTAAAATTTACAAAAAAAATAAAGTTGCATCTAATATTCAAGTAAGTGGCCAATTACAAAACTATTCCATCACACATAAAAACCATTATGCATCATGTTGAGGTGTCTGAATGATATCATGTTACTGGAATGGGAGTTGTCAGGGTTGTTGAAGACTTCCTTGCTACAGGGGAATGCCAAGATGACGTTCCACCCACTCCATTCTTATGTTAAGAGTGTTAAGATGCTTGTGCATGTGCTTGAGGGAATGGAGGATATCCAAGTCAGATTCATGGTGATCCAGGATAGTGTGACCCATTAGAAATTTTACTTGTCAATATAAATCAATTGCATGCATATACTGATTATACCTCCGTTTCATGTGCCCAATGTCTAGGACCCATTTTCCCCACTCAGCTAGGACTTATGTGTATAAGAGGACGGATTGATGAGAGGAGGATTCCTCCTACATACTAGTGAGTTCATCCTAAATATGGGCATGGATGAGTTCTCAAAAATTGAGAACTAAAGCCTTGAATCTTATGCTGCATTTGAGTTCACCCATGGTAGACTCGCTCATAATAAGAAGCAACGACTCGTCAAAGTTGAGCTCACTACGGTGACATGAGGAAATAAACGACCAAAAAACCCGGGGTCATATTTTCTAACCAGTGATTCAAGGCAGACTAAACTGCTCAAAAAGGATGATACACATGTCATATAAACTAGTGTTGTAACATAGTTATATGGTTCCTATAGAGGTTAAAGGAATTAACTAGATTACATACTAGTGTGGAAGCCTAAATACATAGTGCTTTTAGCCACACCTCCAACCATTAAATTACTTAAAACCTCATGTCATCTCATTTTTTAAAGGGCTCCCTTGAAAATAGAGTTCTCATAGTAAAACTATGGAAAGAAAACAATAAAACCAATCCCTCATACCATTTTAAAGAGAACCCAAACCAACATCTCGTGTGTTAATCCACCAAGCCTCTTTACACACCAAGGCATTAAGTTACAAGCATTGAAATAAAGTAACCACTCAGGAAATAGAAATTGAAATTTAAAAAAGAAGCATATAAATTTACCTCAAAAACCCATGTAGTCTACTAAGGGTGAAATCTCTTTAGGCCCAATCAAGTCATGCTTGTGCTAACACAAGGATTATATAATGCAGTGCCACTATGACAAGGAAACTATGAAACCCTCCCCACAAACCAATATCGGAAGGAGAAACACGAACAAGCACTAGTCGCATTCACTAATTGAGTCACTTTGAACCATCGAGGCACCAAATTGCCAACCTTAAAATAGAGAGATCCCTCATGAACCCGATAACTAGCTTTGAATAGAGGAGCACATGAATTTACCTAATAGCCCCACATAGTTGCAAAGGAATACATTTACAAGGGTCCAATGGGGTCATGCTTGAACCAACAAAAGGACTATATAACACCTCCCACATGTGTGACTCCATCAAGCCACCTATCAGCTAGGAGAAACATTTAGGAACTAGGAGAGGATTTCTAAAGAAGGGAGAGCTAAAAAAACCCATTGAGAAGGAAATTTATATAGAATGAGGGCGACCGGGGGGTATAAAATTATTTCTCTTATGATGAGCCTCCCAAAACCCTGACTCTAGATCATGAAAAAATCACCAGAGAGTTTATGGAATAATTATTTACCAACCAAGGTAAAGGAACACCACCAGAATGAAAATAAAAACACCATAGCCTAAAAAAGTAACGGAATAGTCCAAAATCCGGTAAAGATTTTGAAAATATCCGGCAAAGATTTACACTCTAACTACCTGATTTTTTGAATTTTTTTTACCAAATTCCGGCAAAAAACTACCGTCCAAGCTATTCCATATGCTGAATAGACAACTTCAATAAAAACATAAACAACACTGAGTTGACCATAGAATTAGAAAAAAATACCTCACCATAAGTCATTAATGCAATTCAACATGAGAATCTGAGAGATAGTGTTCCAAACATAACAAAATCCATTTTTCAAGCTACATTCCACATCGATATTTACATTTACAACCGCCATGTGAGCCCCACACTGTAAAACATAATTGCCATGGAAGTCACACGCTTCACCTCCTCGAGTTTCCCAAACTGTCTTGAATGTCCTCTCTTCATTTGCAACTTTAGGGAAGGCATAATGGCCACAAATACCAACATTTAATTTAGTTGGGGGCATTTCGTCACTACCTCTCGTGCACGTGTTATCAATTAAAAACATGTGATATGAATAAGTGGCATATGGAGTGAGTTATAGTATTTTGGACATGTGATATTGATAAGCCATGGTATTGGACCATGGTATTTTAACAAACCCTATTTACCTATTAAGAATAGTCATGTTAGAGTCAAGGGGTGAATCACCACTAGGATATTGTTCCATAGTTTTTTAAATGTGTACATATTAATTCTTTTTGTGACTAATAATAATAATAATAATAATAATATAATTCAATTAATTTTTCTAACTTTTAGTTTTGATTTTAACAACCTTAGATACACCATAAAGTAAGTGCTTTGATGCTTCTTATAGATTGATGTCTATCAACATTTAATTTATATAGTTTCCCTAGTGTTTTTTCCTCATATGATATATTGAACTCATAATCAATATATTCTTCTAATGCCTTTTAACTTTGATGTTTACAAAAATTATTGAATACCAAGTTATATATATTCCGGATATAAAATATAAAAATATTATTTCCAAATAAAATTATAATATAATTTAAATATTGATATAATGATAAAAATATTCCTATATAAAATCTAAAGGTGTTACTTTTAAAAAGATCTATAATGTAATATAAAAATTGATGTAATGAAATAAATTAAAACATGAAAATGTCAAAAAAGAAAAAGAAAAATAAGATTTACATTATATATTATCTTAGTAATTTGATATTTAACATAAAAATAATATAAAATAAAATTTATTAATTTAAAATTAGATAAATGATCACATAAATTAAATAATACAAATTACATAAAATTTAAAATACTAATATTTTAATAATCAACATAAATTCATTTTAATTATGGATTTACTAAGTGCCAAAGACTCAAACACTTTTTTGAGTGCAAAATTTAAGAAAGTTTTTGCACTTTGAGAAATTTAATTTCTCTTGAATTCAAAATTAATATAGATTTATACTCATTCTTAATAATATTATTTATATTTATATAAATTTCACATCTCTATATTTAAAAATATTTTAATTTTAATTTAAAAAAATTTATATTTTTATACTAGAAAAAGTATTTGTATTATATAATTATGCTAGTGGTTCATATAAAATAAGTCAATAGGAAATTCATCAAAATTTTCCAATTGTTTTCTCATCTCCAATAGGAATACATGGTTTTCTTGAGTAACAAAAAGAGGGGTTTCCTAGGTGAATACCCTACAAAGTTTCCCCAACAAAACAAAATCTACAACCTTTAACTCTAATAGGTAATTTTTCTAGTAGAATCATTTACCATTAGAAAGTTATGGCACTCCTTGTTTGGCCATTAATCTTTAATTCCCTTATTTTCAATTTACACCTCCTTTGTATTTTTGTTGAAGTCTCTTATGACATCGAATATCTTTTGATGGGATATCTTCACCAATATTCCTGCTTCTTTTCATGATGATTTCCATAGATTTAACCTTCGGGATGGAGCCTAATGCAGGATTAGTCGAGAATATCCCATAACCTTAAGTGTGTCCATCTCTTAACAAAAATCACTGGTAAATACCATATATATCTAATTGATTATTTTTCATATGACCAAGACCCCATAATTACATGAACACTTTGTCCTCCTTCGGCGAGTAACCCTCCCCCTCTTTCCAACCCTAATTTTAACAAAAATTTAATATGTATCTATGTATGTATGTATGTATGTATGTATGTATATAACTTGATATTTTAATGTGATATGCATAAAACTATTTATATAGAGAAAGATAGCCTAGAAAAGAATTTACTGTAAGTATTACTTATATATATATATATATATATATATATATATATATATATATATATATATATATTATTACGATTTTTATGGATTTTTTTCGAAAAAGAAGAAATATACTTTTGATATTTATAAAATAGAAATAAAGAAGTACAATATCTTAGTTGCATAGAAACTCATTTCATTTTTTTAGCTTACATTTTAACTTAGGATCCAAAATATGCTTCAACTATACATAAAGAAGAATGACTAAATTGTCACTACAAAATAAATATTAAAGAGATTAAATAAAAAAGATGATGAAAAAATGTTATGACTATAATTCAAAAGAGATATAATTAATATAGTTATTAATAGTTAAATAGGGATTATGTAAGTAGTCATCAAGTTAATGAAAGGGCATGTCTAAAAGACATGCCCATTTATGAAAGGCCACCTACGTGGGTATATAAGCAGGGCCTCATTGTAACATTTATCATCATCTCTTATACAATTTATATATAATATATTATTATTACAAATACCTCTTGTGTATTTTATACATTAATTCAACAAGCCTATAGCTTTTTTGCTCCATTTGGTATCAGAGCAGCGATCTTCTCGCCTGGAAAGAAGCACCTACGCCATTGTTAGTTGCTTTTAGCTGTTACATGTTGTACCTCGAAATTGTTACCGCTCGATGCCTTCATCAATGACGATGGACGATTTCAACAAAAAGTTGATCTATCTGGAGAATAAGATCAATAATTCCGATAAATTCACTAAACGATTAGTCAATCTTGAAGATAACGTTACAGGAAATTCTGACAACATCAAACAACTTCAAGACACAAATCAGATAGACAGACTAATGTTGAAAATCTGTAGCGAGTCCAGAGACATTCATAAAAAGGCAATGCAGAAATTAAATGCCATTTTGGACAAGATAAATCCAATGCAAAAACCAATAGTCCAGAATATTGAACATAGTCAACAAGACAATTTAGCCGATTCAGAAAATTCAGAAGATAATCATGAAGAATCACTACATTCTGCAGAAGATAAAGTTATGAAAATTTCAAATTATGATGAAGGTGATCTTAAAAAGAAAGATGAGCCTGCTAACCAAGAAATTGTTGAAGAAACAGAAAAAGATGACGTTGATCTTGATAGGGATGAAGATGATGTAGATGAAGAAGATGCTGAAGAAGATATTGATGTTGATGAAATAAGAAGCCCTCAAGGCAACAAGAATGAAACTGAAAATCAAAGTGGATATGTGTTAACTGAAAGGGAAGAAGTTCTTCACCAAGATGACATTCCAAGCTTAAGAGAAAATGTTAAAGAATATGTTGCAGATACTTCAATGGAAGTTGATAGGCCAGACAAAACTCAAGACATGCCAGATCCATGTGAGAGTACAAAAGACAATAAAGTTTGGGATCATACTGATGTTGAAATAGTTAACCAAAAGATTATTGGGCAACCAAAACCAATATCGAATTTGATGAGGGTTAAAATTAGTGAGTGTAAATCGGAAGAAGAAAAACAATATGAGCCAAGGCAAAATGAGAAACTAGTAGGTCCTCCCTTAGAGCTGGAGTTTCCATTACGCCCACCTCCAGGTCAACCACCAAATGAGATGAATATGGTGCAAGTGTCCAATATTATGGGAATTGAGCCAAAACCGTTTAACCGGAAGGCATTTGTTGAAGAGAAAACTTTTGAGACGGATGAATCTGGAACTAAGAAACGGATTAGATTGAAAAATAAAATTGACTGCGCTTTATTACGGAAGGTTATTCCTTGTATTGCGGGGATTGAACGTCATAGTGATTGGCCAGTAAGGCAAGAATATAAAAAAATGATGTTGGAAGCTGCTACAACTTACTATTCTCGAAAGGCTCCTTCGTGGTCTGTGGAGTATTCTGGACCAGATTATATGCTAAAGATGGAAGTTGTTGTCGAGTTAAATTTATCCCCATTCACAAAGGGAATGGCTGAAATTCATTATAAAAAAATAATTGACAGACTTTTGTTGGATACGAGTGCCAATGAAAAAGTGGATTATTCTAGAGATTTGCCATCGGTGCAAGATCTGAAGGGAATTATGGACCTAGGAATTCCAAACAGAGCGTTGAATTCTGCAGTTATAGATAACATTGGAGATGTTGTTTATCAAGATGCGACAGGAAACGTCAACACAGATTCAGAAAAAGAAGAAAATGCTATTGATGTGGGAACCAGTCATTCATTGGAGAGCAATGAAATTGAAATGGAAATGGCGCCTTCGAAATATATGGACACCATTAGCTCGATCATTGCAGTAAGCGCTACGCTAGGAGGAATCTTGCTTCTTTACTGCTATTACCAAAGGTCCCATTGTGCATTGAAGATGAGGACAAGCACAAAACGTTTGTTGTCTGCCCCTGGCGGTCCACTAAGCATTCCAGTGTATACGTACAGGGAAATGGAAATAGCCACAAAAGGCTTCTACGATAAAGAACAACTGGGTACAGGAGATTTCGGAACAATTCATGCAGGAAAGCCGCCAGAAGAAAGTCTGGTTGTTGCAGTGAAGAAGATAAGGCATAGAGATACCCAAGGAATGGAATAGGTACTGAACGAAGATAGGCTTCTGTAAAGCGTAGATCACCCTAACCTGGTTAGACTATTAGGCTGTTGCCTTGAGAAAACAGAACCCATTCTTGTCTATGAATTCATGCCCAATGGCACACTCTGTTAGCATTTACAGAGGGAAATAGGTGAAGGTCTTCCATGGAGTAAAAGAGTAACAATAGCCGCAGATACTGCCGGTGCTCTAGCTTACCTTTATTCGGCCCTAAGTCCTCCAATTTATCACAGGACATAAAATCAAGCAACATTCTGCTTGATTATGATATCAAAGCACGCCCAAATATTAATAGTAATAATAAGGACGGCTCAACTTCACCCACAATACGGTTCGATGGCCCTCTTCTTAAACAGTTTCAGGAATTTTATGAGCGACCAGACACATTCAGTGTTGATGTGTGCAATGGATGTCAGCTGATGGCTCTTCTCGGTTGGGTGCCGGGGAAATATGCTCGGAGGAGTGTTAGCGATGCTGATATCCGAAAATATCAAGCTTTTGTACAGACGCTGCCGTAGTCTCGAGGTTTGGGTACCGAATTTCGGTTTGCAGAGAGGCCTGCTGGTACACCGGCAGCGAGTTCTTCAGAACCTTTTACTGGAGCAGAAAATATAGAAGACGATATTTCCAAGATAAAATGAGCAATGAATACACCAAGTTTTGTTGCCCATTTTCCGCGAGAGAGGGCTGCAACTAATCATGGATCTCTTCTACAGTCCATCATTACATAGGGATGCAACTACAAATCCATCATTACGTAGGGATGCAATTCCAGCCAGAAAAGCGTGATTATAATATATATATATATATATATATATATATATATATAACTTAACTATATAAAGTTTACTTATATAATTATAATTATAACTTATAGTTTCAACTTATATATATATATATATATATATATATTTATTTATTAAAAAATAAAAAATTATTAATTTAATATTAACTAATTAATAACAAAACAAAAACAAAAAATTTAAACAAAAGCCCTAGTTTTAAAACTCAACATTATGAGAGAGAATTCTACAAATATGGGGTACGAGTGCTCAATGACATGCGAAGCATATAATCCCAAGTGACAAGCTTTGAGGAGAGGAAGGCAATGTTATGAATACAATTCATAACAGATATAATTAATATAGTTATTAATAGTTAAATAGGGATTATGTAAGTAGTCATTAAGTTAGTGAAAGGGCATGTCTAAAAGAGATGCCTACTAATTGAAAGGCCACCTGCGAGGGTATATAAGCAGGGCCTCATTGTAACATTTATCATCATCTCTTATACATTTTATATATAATATATTATTATTACAATACCTCTTGTGTATTTTACGATTAAGTCAACAAGCCTACAACTTCGTTGCTCCATAAAACACCATTGAAAAATTATGAACAAGTACAATTTCCAAAATACAAAATCAAACCTTCCTTTACCAGAAAATGTGCTAGAACATTATCCTCCTTATAATATTGAAGGATTTGAAGATCATCAAAGTGTCTAATCTTCCTTTTCCATGATTCCAACAAAAAGATTCTAAGATCCACCTTTCCATTGAACCAATCCACTATTTTTTTGGAATCACCAATTAGTTTTAAAATCTTCCATAATACTAATGCTAAAGCATACCATAGAGCAACTCAGAACTAGGTTTTTACCATTTCTAATAGGGAATTTGCATTTTAGAATCACATTATGAGGAAATAGAACGAAAATACTAGCAGCATAATTTTCCCTTTAATAGGCATCATCAAAGAAATGCCATACACTTCCTTAGACAACACCAACTCCCTTATATTTATTGTCCTTTTAAATTTTGAGGGCTTGACCTATTCCATAGAAGAAACTCTAAAATTATGCGCAACCAAATTGAGTTAAATCAATTTATTATTTTTTTTCTTTTTTCTTTTTTTATTATTTTTTTAAATGTTTACTTATTTATGAAAACAACAACATATCCTTCCTATTGTATTGCAAAGCACCTCTATATCCAATAAAAATTGAAAATTGAAAAGATAGAGATCCATAAATGTGTCCACTTATCCATCACAAGTAGGTATGTTATAATATAAATTGAAAATTAAATGCATGTAATACTAACCCAATTATATAAATTAAATGAATTGTAAATATTGATAGGAATCAATACATCAACCCATGATAACCTTCAAAACACTTACACTCATATTATTATTTTTTGTAAAATATAACTGAATTATAACTGTATATTATTATTATTATTATTATAAAAAAATTAATATATGAGTTATATATCTATATCTATATATATATATATATATATATATATATATTAAAAAGAAAAAAAATGTAAGAATATTCTTAACTATGAAGATTCATCCACTTTATCATGGATATACTTAAGATGTAAATAAGCTTTGATAGAAGACCATGCCTCAATATAATATTTTATGAATACCACATAAATAAAAAACCATAAGTCATTAATGAAACTTGTTTATATGACCCTTTTTTTAAAAATAAATTTATTTAATTAAAAGGGAAATAAAAGAACAACTACTTTTTAAGATTAGTTTCAACCTTTGATATGCGACTATTACCAAGAATGTTTTAAAATAGAGGTTAAATCTCTATTATCCACTTATTCCAAAATATACATGTCTATCCAAAATAAACCTTGATAAAAACAATAAAAATAAAAATAAAAACTTGAATACTTTACATAATGTGTTCAAAATAATGTCTTCAATACCCATTTGTTATAATTAAAAGGAAAATCTAGTTATGTTGGTAAACGTGCTTATTTTAAAATAAAACATCCATAATTTTAATTTGATTATCAATAATTACTAAGTGAATGATAAGATTTAATCTCCATATCATATTCTAGAATATTCTTAGTAGTATACACAAATAAAAGAGTGAGATTTATTTCCAAATTAGTTATGATCTTTTTATCTTTTTAATTAAACTTATTAATTAAAAAATGCAATGTAGAAGTGATAAGCTATGGTATTCCTTGATGATATTATTTAGAAGCCTATTTACATATTAGGAATCTCCAAATAAAATGGAAGTGAATTTCCATAATTAAGAATCTTGTTATATAATTTTTTTTAAGATGTATGTCTTTATAACAAACATATAAAAATATATATGAAAGATTTGTAAGTTAATTGATGGTTACCTTTTTCTTAATTTTATCAATTTGACATGTGATACTATGTAAATATTTTGTTGTTTATTATAGATTAGCATTTATAACAATTTAGTACCCATTTAATTTATATATTTATTTTCATAATTAATTTAATTTATAATCACTTTACTAATTATTAATAATTAAAATTATTAATAATTAAATTAAAATGAGAACCATACTCCCGAAATATACATGAATATCAAACCCAAAAAAACAACTTGATAAAATAAAAAAAATAAATACTTTAATTTGTTAAAGGTGCTATTTAAATGCCAGATTATATTATGAATGTTATATTAAGAATATTTGAATGCTTGCCCATGAGACATAAGAGCAGACTAGTAGAACCCCAAAAAAACTGTACCAAACACTTAGATAAAATATTTTAATTTACTCAAATCTGTAAAAATATTTTGATGAGCAGGTATGGACTGTTGGGGAAGAAGTTCAAGGATACCTTTGGTCACACAGGAAGTTCACTTCTTAGTGGCTTTATTGCTATCCCGAAGCCTCAGAATCACGGAGTCCCTTACTCTTTGACGGAGGAATTCGTTAGTGTCTATCGAATGCACAGCATGCTGCCAAACAGCATACTCCTCAGAGACATTCATGGAAGTTCAGGCAGTTCCAAAACACCTCCGGTGCTTAAACAGTGAGTTTATAAAACACTTCCCTGCTCAAAGAGTGCATTTATAAGAGCTATTATCTTGTAGTAAATTCGATACTTCCATTTCGACCTTAAATACTTTATTGATCTTGAGGACTGTAAACACCATCATCATCACCTATAGAAGAGAACTCTCGCTTACTCCCGTTAACAGTTTCATAGATTAACCAGAGCCTGTAGCACTTACTTCGTGGATTTCATTTTCATGTTACAGGATAGACATGAGGAAGCTCATTGGAATTTCAGGAGAAAAAACGCTAGCGGAGATTGGTAATGAAGCTCAAATTGTATCAATGGGCCATCAAGCCTGTGGTGCACTTGATCTCTGGAACTATCCTGTGTGGATGAGAAACCTCATTTCTCAGGACCCCAGTGGCCAGAACAGATCTGATCATGCAGACTTGCCTGCACTGGAGAGTAAGATATCATTAACTCATATGCCTCTCTCCACATCATATTAAAAATAGTAAGATTTTGAATTTGGTGTTCTGATCTGATTTATTTTTTATTTTTTTTCAGTTTATCGTGACAGGGAGAGGAGCGTACCAAGATACAATCAATTCCGTCGCAATATGCTTATGATTCCCATTGCTAAGTGGGAGGAGCTTACAGACGATAAGGAGGCTATCCAAACCCTGCAAGAAGTTTATGGTAACGATGTTGAAGCCCTGGATTTGTTGGTGGGTCTGATGGCAGAAAAGAAGATTAAGGGTTATGCAATCAGCGAGACAGCTTTCTTTATCTTTCTGGTCATGGCTACACGGTGGGTATTATTCCTTTGTTATATTCTATCCCCAAACAAAATTACGAAAATGCTGGCTTAACCTATATTTTGCAGTTTCTTATGGTGGGCGTGTTGTATATTATTATTGCAGTCGATTGGAAGCAGATCGATTTTTCACCAGTGATTTTAACAAGGAAGTATATACAGAGAAAGGCCTGGAATGGGTAAACAAAAAGACGGAGAGTCTGAAGGACGTGTTGTATCGTCACTATCCAGAACTAGTGGAGAAATGGATGAATTCATCCAGTGCGTTTTCTGTGTGGAGTGCGAACCCCGAGCCTAAGAACCACACCCCCCTCTATTTTCGCATTCCTCATTAGAAATTACGAAAGCTTTGCCATGTTGTAATTTCATTACCTGAATAAGTACAGCGATCAAATTATGGCTATTTGTTTCTGGATTCAAGTGATCAAGACCTTGAAATAGCAAATTTGATGTACGTTTCGAAGGGTCATCCTGACGAAGGTGATTTGAAATTTGAAGTATTATCGTACATTGACTTTTTTTAATTACATTTTATTTAGTAATATCGTATTCTACAATGCGTTTTATTTTTTATTCTTAATATTATGTCGATACAGTTATTCATTTATTTTTAGTCTATGGGTCAGGTTTTGGTTTTTGGAGATCTAAAGCAAGGGAAGTATTCATATCAAGCGAGTCTGGGCTGTTTTTTCTCTTACGACAGAAGGAATACTATATAAGCATGTCAGACTCTATACCTTACTCGTTCCTGTCAAAGTAGATCTCTGCGTGCCTACCACAGAAACATGGTTTAGTTTTTGGTTTTTTGAATTATGGATCCTACAGCTGAGGAAGATGTTATATCAAGCGAGCCTGATCAGGTATAGTTTTCAGCGGATAGGGATTTTTATATTAGCATGCCAGATGATAGTTTTCTTTCGTCCCTGTCAAGATGGATATAGAATGAATGTCACAGATAGAGATTGGGGATATATGATGACGGGGCTATGGTTAGGCTATGATTTTAATTTCTGGGTTGATTGGAACGGCATTAGTGCAGTAGGGATCTGATATTTTGACGGTGGGGTGAGGCCATTTCACACATGGTTTTCTTCATTCTTAATCTCTCCTTACTGCTGATCTTAGATCTTTATGCTTTCCGGTCTTTATGCTGGAGATCCTTTTTTATGTGGTTTTATATTGTCCATATACTTTAGAGGGAAGTATGATCTGATATGGAGAGGCCGACGGTCTCTTTCATGTAATCTGAGAGTGGATTTGTCTGGCCAGTATGATTGGATACTCGCTATAGTTTCATCATAGCTGAGATTATTATGCATTATGTACTGTTTATATTATAATATATACAGCGTTTTTTTCTTCTGAAAAAAAAAGTTATTCATTTATTTTTATCATTGCACTCTTTTAAAATTATATACACTTTATCGTCCTTTGAGGAATTAAAAAAAAACATAATTTTAATCACAAGCCCACACCAGTTCTAGCTAGTTATTTTTAACAAAATAGACTATTGAAAATAACTAATTTTTAAAAAATTAGACTATTGAAAATTTAGTTATTTATGAAAAAATAGACTATTGAAAATTTTAGTTTGCATTAGAAAATTTTAAAATACTTAAAAAAATGTTGAAGTTATATATGATTTTCTAAATTCGAACGCAAAATGTTTTCTTAAATTCTAACCCAAAATGTGATATAGTGACAAAAATAGTGCGTGAACAACAAGAAAGTAGGAAAAATTCTTAAATATAAAAATTGTTTTAGTAAAATTCTAACTAGAAAGCTAAAGAGATGATCTTTATACTTAATGTGAGTGATTGGAACATTTATTTTCAATATTATTATTTTTATTTTTTTAATGATGGGAACATTTATTTTTAAAATTTATTATTTATTTATTTATTTTTATTTTTTTAAATGATGGTTTTTTTTAATGTTATTGATTTTATGAAACTTTTTTAATAAGAAAATAACTCAGGAAAGATATTTGAACATTTTCATTTTTTTTTTTCAAATAAAGTTAATTTACTTTTTAGTTTTATTGGCTTCATTAAATTTTTTGGTAAGAAAATAACCTATGAAAGATATTGGAAGATCTAGGAGTTATTTTTCTGTTGAGAGTTGTTGTAATAAGGTTGTATAAGAAAGTAATTTTTAAGTTTAGGGAAATAAAATCAATTTTATTTATTCTCATTCACTTTATGCAAATTTTTGGTAAGAGAATAACCTAAGAAAGATATTTTAAGATTCTCTTTTGTATATAAGAAAGTAATTTATGTTGTGTGTCTAATTTAATTTTCCCTTAATTAAATTGGACAATAAAATGTAATCTTATCTCATAATAACTTGTAATAGTTAACTAAGTGTGATAAACTCAGTTAACTCATGAATTTCAAGTTGAGGGTGGTTGGTGAGACATGCAGAGTGATTCTATTAGTTATGGAGTTCGAGTTGCATTTAGTGCATTAATTTAATCCATGAGAAATCAATTAACTCAATTTATTGAGTTAAATTCAGTTGAACTAGTTGTAACTGTTTGTTGCACTAGTGAGAGATCAAGTGAATTAAATTAGATTTAATTCACATGCAGTGATCTGTCATGAAACTAATGATTTACTATTAATAGTTACATGCATGTCAATTCTAGTGGAGACCCAGTTGAGACAAAGGTTAAAGGGATGTTAACTATCAGTTGTATCATTAGCAAGCTTCTCGCATGCAGTAAAATAACCATAGGATTTCCCATGAGCACTTCCCAGTTTTGGAAGGCTGAAATTCGTAAAGAATAGGGATTGCATTCCACATGAATTGTGCAAGAAAGACAGCCTGAGAAGAGGCTGGAAATTGGCTAAGTGTTGGTCGATTTTATCTGGATCAATGTGAGACATTTGTGAGAGTGCGGGAGACTCTTGTGAAAAGCGTGCATTGTAATTATTTCATGATTCCTTGGTGAATATACAATAGAAAATAGAGGGGTTTTGAGAAACAAGCTTTCCTCGGGAAAATATATGTGTTGTGGTTTGATTTGCTTGTTTCTTTCCTTGTTGTTATTGGCAATCGTGTTTATTTTCTGCAATTGATTTCTAGAAGGATTCAATATCTTGATTTAGTAGGTCGCATGATCGGAATGAATCCATTGATATACATAATGTTTGTATAATTTCTACCTGGTATAAGAGCACAGGAAATCACATTAGTGGAGAAGAAATTGAGTTTGTGACTGAATAGCATTTGAATTTTCAAAAGTATTCTTGGTGCGACAGGCAGATTAGGATTAATATGGATTTCAATGGCTTGAGATTGGAGTATGCACTCAAGGGCAGTTCCAAGTATATTTCTTGGAAAGATAGGATGGAGGCAGTTCTGGAGGACAATGGGTTGGAAGAGTTCATTGATAATGACATTCCCAAACCCACTGCAGCAGATGTCACAAATCTTGATGCTTGCCAAAAGAAGGTTGCAAAGGTGAGGAGGATCTTACAAGAGGGAGTACGAGACCACATTGTCTTAAGTCTCCATGGCAAAGCGACTCCATATGCAATGTGGAAGGCTTTGACATATCTGTTTCAAAGCAGCAGTGGTCCTAGAAAAATTGCACTAAAGGACAAGCTTAGGAAAATCAAAATGGAGAAAGATGACACTATTATGAAATATTTAACCAAGTTTTTCCAATGTTGAGATGAGCTTGGGAGCGTCAGAATTACTATTGCGGGTGATGACTTGGTGAGCCTAGCTCTTTTAGTCCTTCCCAAGAGTTGGCATAGTTATCATGACTCTGTCAATGGGAGGGAGAAGCTGCCATATTGGGAACGACTTTGGTCAAATTTGGTGCAAGAATAATTCAAGTGGAATACTAGGGATGGATCTTCATCTAAGACAGATGATGAAGAAAATTTCACTTTGGCTGCTAAGGTGAAGAAGGGGAAGCAAAGAAATCCTATTCCAAATCTAAGTCCAACAAAGAAGGTAAGAAGCATGACATGTCTAGAGCGAAGTGTTTTCACTATCGTGAGCATGGACATTATGCCACTAATTGTTCACAAAAGAACAAGAACAAGAAGGCTTCAAGATATGTAGCTGGTGAGGCTTTAGCCTCGCAATTTCAGTTGGACTTCTCACTCATTCCATGTATGCTATCAAGTGCAATGGGATTAGTGTGGTACTTGGATAGTGGTGCATCTTCCCACATGATGGGAGACAAAGAAATTTTAAGTGGCTTGGAGGAGAAGGGCCTCCATATGCATATCGAAATGGGTGATGACGAGCGGTACAGTACTACTCGGATTGGTGCAATTACCTTTTAGAGACAATCAGGTAAACCCTTATTATTAAAAGATGTAGTGCATGTACCCGGCTTGAAAAAGAATTTATTTTCAGTCTCAATGTTGGACGATAGAGGCTATGATGTGGTTTTCAGTGAAGGGAAAATTTTCCTTTCACACAAAGGCATAGTACATGCCAAGAAGATTGGGATTCATGTGAATAATATATATAAACTTGATGTAGATGGCTACGCAACATTGATGGGTAAGGAAAACAAAGTGTTGAGTTGGGATGAGGGTGAGTTATGGCACAAGAGATTGGGCCATCTATACCATGGAACCTTGAAGGTAATGGAACAAATTTCTACCAGAATTCTGAAGGGTAATCTTGCACAGATAGACACATGCAAGGGATGTACTATGGGGAAGTATGCAAAGGCCACTTTTCACGAGAAGGAGAACCGAGCTTCGAAAATCCTTGAGAGAGTTCACTCAGACATGTGTGGACCATTATCTACAGCTTCGAAAGCAAAGCACAGGTATTATGTGATATTTTTTGATGATTTTTCTAGAAAGCGTTGGATCTACTTCATGCAGAAGAAGGATCAGACGTTCTCAAAATTATGTGATTTCAAGGCACTCGTGGAGAAAGACGCGAGGAAGCATTTGAAGGCTCTTATGAGCGAAAATGGTGGTGAGTACATCTCCAATGAATTTAAGGACTTCTGTAGCAAACAAGGAATTTAGAGAGAGTTGATTGTGCCTTATAACCCAAAACAAATGGGGTCGCACAAAGAAAGAACATAAAAATTGTGGGTGCAGCATGAGTGATGTTGCATGATCAGGGCCTACCATTGCATCTGCAGGTGGAAGCATGCAACACAACAGTATTTGTGCAAAACCGTAGTACTCATCAGATACTTGGCACGAGTACACCACATGAGGCTTTCTCTGGTAAGAAACCTAATGTTTCATATTTTAAAATTTTTGGCTCATCTGTCTATTGCCATGTGACCAAATATTCCAAGAATAAGCTCGAACAAACAACATAGATTGGATATTTTTGGGGTACACTGATACTCCCCACAACTATCGGGTGTATTTTCCAAACATCGGGATGACTGTTGTGAGACAGGATATAAAATTTGATTAGGAGAAATCCATGCGATTGTCCCTTAAGAGGGAGATGGATTTGCATGCATATGAGGAACTCTTGGTTCCAAAGAATTAACCTCAATATGTGGAGAAGCCACATGTGGAGGATCATGGAGTGGCAGAAAACACTCATGCAAATCCATCCACCAGACTTGGTAGAAGGTGCACAATGGAAGATGATAGATTAAGACTTGAAACGGCAGAGCATGTAGGAGCACCTACTTCACTACGTAGACATAGATAGTCTCCAGACATGCTTACTAGATACATGGTTCTTATAAGAAAGTGTATTGTGACAAAACCATATTCCTTTGAGGAAGTAGTGCAACAACCAATTTGGGTTGACGCTATTGTTGAGGAGTATGACTCAATCATCAATAACAATGCATGGGAAGTTGTCCCAAGACTGGTTGAAAAATGAGTGGTTAGATCGAGATGGATCTATAAGGTGAAGCGAGCAGTAGATGGGAGTGTGGAGAAGTATAAGGCTATATTTGTAGCCCGGGGATTCTCACAGGTTGAAGGGATTGACTATGAGGAGACTTTCGCACCAGTTGTGAGATACTCATTAATTAGATCTACCCTTGCACTCTCAGTGCAGATCGGGTGGAAGATACATCAGATGGATGTGAAAATTGTGTTTCTCAATGGCTTTATTGAGCAAGAAGTGTACATAGAGCAGCTGGAAGGTTTCGAGTTCTTTGGCAGTGAGTCGCATGTGTGACGACTCAAGAGAGCATTATATGGGCTGAAGAAATAACCTCGTGCTTGGTACACTAGAATTGACATCTATTTCACCGGTTTGGGCTTCACCAAAAGTGAAGTAGATGGGAAACTGTACCAGATTGTGCTTGATGGTAAGCTCTTGATTATCATACTTTATGTTGATGATATAATTTTGATAGGTGATGAGATGTTGATAACTTCTTACAAAGAGGATCTTGCAAGAGAGTTCGAAATGAAGGACATGGGACTCCTTCACTATTTCTTTGGTTTGGAAATATGGCAGCAGGATTGTGAGTTATTTGTTTCTCAAGGCAAGTATGCCAAAGATATTTTGGGTAAGTTTCACATGGAGAGCTATAAACCCATGGAGACTCCTCTTCCAGGAAACTGGAGGAAGGAGGATGCTACTTTAGGTGAGGTAGTGGATGTTTTTATTTACAGGCAGCTAGTCGGTTCACTGATGTACTTGGTGAACACCATACTAGACATTTCCTACCTATTTAACCAGATGAATCAAGCTATGGTTAACCATACCAAGCTCTTTTGGAAGGCGGGGAAGCATGTCTTGAGATATCTCAGGGGCATTACAGAGTATGTATTATGGTACAGACGGACAGAGGGCGTGAAGCTTCAAGGTTTCACCGATGCAGATTGGGTAGGCAATCCATCAGATAGAAAGAGCACATCAGGAGGAATCTTCAGCATAGGATCGAAAACAGTTTCTTGGTACAGCAGGAAGCAATGATCTCTGGCACTCAGTTCAGCCAAGGTAGTGTACATGGCAGCAAGTCAAGCTGCATGTGAGGCCATATAGATGAGAAGGATTCTGGTTAGTTTTTTTGGTTCTAAGATGGATCCGACGATGATACATTGTGATAACCAGAGTTGCATTAAGCTCTCAGTTAATCTGGTATCCACGATAGGTCCAAGAAATTTGAAATCCGATACCACCATCTAAGAGATTGTGTTCAGAGGCACATTATGTTACTTCATTACATTCCCATGAAAGATCAGGATGCATATATTCTAACGAAGGCGCTCTCCAGGATATAATTCGAATACCATAGAGGCAAGATCGAGGTGGAAGATAATCCCTTTCTTGTTGAGAAAAGTCAACAAGAAATGTGTGTCTAATTTAATTTTCCCTTAATTAAATTGGACAATAAAATGTAATCTTATCTCATAATCACTTGTAATAGTTAACTAACTGTGATCAACTTAGTTAGCTCATGAATTTTGAGTTGAGGGTGGTTGGTGAGGCATGCAGAGTGATTCTATTAGTTATGGAGTTCGAGTTGAGTTAGTGCATTAGTTTAATGCATGAGAAATCAGTTAACTCAATTTATTGAGTTAAAGTCAGTTGAACTACTTGTAATTGTTTGTTGCACTAGTGAGAGATCAAGTGAATTAAATCAGATTTAATTCACATGTAGTGATCTTCCATGCAACTGATGATTTATTATTCATAGCTGCATGCATGTCAGCTCTAGTGGAGACCCAGTTGAGACAAAGGTTAAAGGGATGTTAACTATCGGTTGTATCATTAGTAGGTTGCTCGCATGCAGTAAGACAACCATTGGATTTCCCATGAACATTGCACAGTTTTGGAAGGCTGAAATTCCTAAAGAATATGGATTGCATTCAACATGGATTGCGCAAGCAAGGTAGACTCATTAGAGGCAAGAAATAGGCTAATTGTTGGCCGATTTTTTCTGGGTCAGTGTGGGACAGTTGTGAGAGTGCATGAGACTCTTGTGTAAAAATTTGCTGAATAATGATTAATTATCCACCGAGATTATCCTGATCACATATCAATTCGAATTCATATGCAACACATAATCTCTTCCACTCAGATCATCACACATGCGGAAATAAAACAAGCGATAGCGCATCAATTTATCATACACACTAACACAATATGTATGGGGAAAGCTTATAGCTGAAAACCCCGCAGCTATTGTGTATATTATAATGGAGAAAACATGTAACAAACTCAGTACAATACTCCTCACAAGTACTCAGTACTTTCTCATGAAGTTACACACAAACTAGCTTGGTTTTGAACAAGTCACAGGTTCAAAACACATCCACTAATTACCTTCCTCTATTGTGCAATCAAGGCTTGTCTAATGAGAGATCTAAGGTTTGAATCTCCTTGTCTTGACTGCGCAATCATCATGGGAAATTCCTCCAAGTGTGGTGCAAATCTCATGCACAACTGATGTCACAATTGATAGCTATCTCCACCCTTTCATCTACCTCTTTCACTGGTCTCCACTGAACTGTCCATGCACTGTAGTGAATTGATGTGTTCTTGAGTTGAATAATGAGTTAATAATTAGTTAATTAAATAATATTTAATTCACTCAACTCATTACTAGTTGATTAGCTAGTTAAACTAATCTCAACTAGTTCAACTAAGTTAAACCAAACACAACTCCACCAACTGTCTCATCAACTCCACCAAACTTCTGCCACTAAAGTCCTAACAGAAGTAAACCATGCATGAGCTCACCAAACCCCTAGGAATAGCGTAATTCCTCTATCAGATGCATGAGCCACTTCTTTAGCTCAAACTGAAGTGCTCCAAGAGAGTAAATTGAAGTTTAGAGTCCAAATATTATTAAGGGTAAATAATATTTGACTTCCCTATTTTTAGGATAGGCAGTCTAAAAATAGACTTCGACCTAAATGTCTAAAAATAGAGGTCCATCTATTTTTACCAACATGACCAATACTCCAAGAATAACATACTGCAACCCCTGGACCATGCTCCATATGTCTAAAAATAGGCATAGTCTAAAAATAGACTTTGCGCCAGAATTTGCCTGCGGGCCCACTTAGTGAAGGCGACTTCATTTCACTAAGCTCCATCATCTTGCTGCATTTCAGCGCTACTTTGACGGAATGTGGTTCTCTACCAAACCTATCCACGCTTTCGTAGATTCCGAACTTGCTCTGCAGTGGCGCCTTTGTGAAGATACGGCATCACACGATCCTCCGTGGGAACATGGCAAAGCATCATGATTCTCCAGCTGAACACAATCTACGATATGATGGTACCTGAGTGTGGTGTTGATTGTGTAAATACAGGATTGGCCGGTTTAATACAAATCGAATTTATCCGGTAAATCACTTTGTAGGCTCAATTCAACCGGGCAAATCCAGCGAGGATCTTCCCTCATCCAAATAACCCATGCAGCGAAGCCTTCTCTCACTGGCCTCACCTTCTGAGGCTGCGATTGCTGGATCTCCAGCCTCTCTGCATGCATTGCAGGAAATAGCCCCATCATTGCAATTGAAAACTCACTCTAGATGTGCTCTTCGGGTAGTTGGGCTCCACCTTGTCTGCATCGGTAGGCTTGACTTCGCTCCAACCTCCTGTTTGTACCATAGACCATATCCCGATGTGCCACTAAGATAACGCAATACATGCTTGCCTGCCTTCCAGAAGAGCTTGGTAGGCTTAACCATAGCTTACGAAAGCTGGTTAACAGCATAGCATATATCGGGTCGTGTATTGACCAGATACATAAGCGACCCCACCAACTGTCGATAGACAGTGGCATCCACTACCTCCGCTGAAGTAGCATCCTCCTTCCTCCAACCACCGGGAAGAGGAGTGTCAACAGGCTTGCAGCCTTGCATGTTGAACCTCTCCAGAATCTCCCGGGCATACTTGCCCTGAGAAACAAACAGTCCTCCATTGCGCTGCCAAATCTCCAATCCCAGGAAATAATGAAGGATGCCCAAGTCCTTCATCTCAAACTCTCGTGCAAGATCCTCCTTGCATGAAAGTATCAACTTCTCATCGCCCGTCAAAATCAAATCATCTACATACAGTACGATGATCAACAGCTTCCCCTCCACCACAATCTGGTACAGGTTAGGATCCGCCTCACTCTTGGAGAATCCAAGCCCGGTGAAGTAGTTGTCTATGCGAGTGTACCAAGCACGAGGTGCTTGCTCAGCCCGTACAGTGCTCTCTTGAGTCGGCACACATGCCACTCACTACTGAAGATCTTGAAACCTTCAGGCTGCTCTATGTACACCTCATCCTTAATGACTCCATTGAGGAACGCAGTCTTCACATCCATCTAATGGATGTGCCATCCCATCTGCGCTAAGAGAGCAAGGATCGTCCGTATGGAAGAGTACCTTGCGACAGGTGCAAAGGTCTCCTCATAATCGATCCCCTCGATCTGTGAGAAGCCACGGGCGACAAATCTCGCCTTGTACTTCTCCACACTCCCGTCAGCTGCCTGCTTCACTTTGTAGATCCATCACGAACCCACCACTGATTTCCCCACCGGTCTTGGGACAATCTCCCATGCACTGTTCCTGACGATCGAATCATATTCTTCGATCATGGCATCAACCCATGCGGGTTCCTCCACAGCTTCCTCAAAAGAGGATGGCTCAGTCACGACACATTGACTCACAAGAGCCATGTATCCAGTGTACCGATCCGGTGACTGTCTCTGTCTGCGCTGTGCTGTAGGTGATCCTACAACCTTCTCTGCATCCCGAGCTAGTCGCTCAGCTTCTGTAGTGCGCATGCGCCCTCTGATGGTTGGCGCTGCATGGGTGGTTTCTTCCACCTCCTGAACCTCCTCTTGTGGCTGATCCACATCCGGAAGCTCCTCCTTGGGAACTAACAGCTCCTCATCTGCATGCAAGTGTAGCTCCCTCTCAAGCGAACACTGCATGGCTTTCTCCTCCTGAAACTTGATATCCCGTCGCACAACAGTCTTGCGACTGTCTGACAAATACACCCGATAGTTGTGAGGTGTATCAGTGTACCCCACAAATATTCCAACCTCTGCGGTCGAATCCAGCTTCTTTCTGGCATCCTTCGTCACATGCATGTAGACAGGTGAACCAAAAATTCTCAAATGAGAAATGTCAGGTCTCTTACCAGAATAAGCCTCCTCCGGTGTACTCATGCCAAGAACCTTGTGAGGACAACGGTTCTGCACATACACTGTTGTATTGCATGCCTCGGCCCACAAGTGAAGGGGTAGGCCCTGATCATGCAACATCGCCCGTGCAGCACCCACGATCGTTCTGTTCTTCCGCTCAGCCACCCCGTTCTGCTGTGGGTTATGGGGTGCAATGAGCTCTCTCCGAATCCCTTCTGCGCTGCAGAACTCCTTGAATTCAGCTGAGATGAATTCACCACCGTTATCACTCCTTAGAGAAATCACCTTCTTCCCCGACTCCTTCTCGACCAGTGCTTTAAACTCACAAAACTTCGCGAATGTATCACTCTTCTTCTGCATGAAGAAGATCCAGCACTTTCGAGAGAAATCATCAACAAAGATCACATAATACTTGTGCTTTGCTGTCGAAGCAACTGAGAAAGGACCACACACGTCTATGTGAACTCTCTCAAGGATCGTCGTGGCGCGACTATCCTTCTCGTGAAGGTGGCTTTCACATACTTCCCCAAGGTACACCCCTTGCACTGATCTGACTGCGCAAGAGTGCCCTTAGGAAGTCCAGTAGATATCTGCTGCAGAATCTTCAAAGCTCCATGGTGAAGGTGGCCCAATCTTCTGTGCCACAGTTCGCCCTCATCATCCCGGCTCACCACTTCTCCCGCCTTGCATGCCATTGCTGCGCAGCCATCTACTTGCAACTGATAAAGGTTCTTGGTTCGAACCCCTATCTTTTGGGTCTCTCCAGTAGTCTTACTGCGCAGGAAGGATTTTCCTTCGCT
Source organism: Pinus albicaulis (assembly GCA_034641835.2). Lineage (NCBI taxonomy): Eukaryota > Viridiplantae > Streptophyta > Pinopsida > Pinales > Pinaceae > Pinus > Pinus albicaulis. The sequence continues at coordinate 30,909,894 of CM076578.1, forward strand.
GAAGACCACATCATACCCCTTATCTTCCAACATCGCCACAGAGATCAAGTTCTTCTTCAATCCAGGTACATGCATGACATCCTTCAACACGAAGGGTTTACCAGACTCCCTCTGAAAGGATATGGTACCGATACCAGTCGCACTGTATCTACCATCATCGCCCATCTCGATGTGCACACCCAAATCTTTGTCCTCCGGATCTGAGAACAAATCCCGATCTCCCGTCATATGAAATGACGCACCGCTGTCCAAGAACCACACCGATCCCATCACACTTGAAACCAAGCATGCGATCAGTGAAAATTCAAGCTCGAACTGTGAAGCCAAAGCTTCTCCATCTGCAGATCTTCCCGCTTTCTTGTTTTTCTTCTTCTTCGGACAATTGGTAGCATAATGTCCGTGATCATGGCAGTGAAAACACTTCACTTTCGCCATATCCTACTTCTTGCCCTTTGCACTAGAATGAGAATTTTTCTTACCCTTCCCCTTCTTTTCTTTGGCATCCAAAGCACAATTTTCTTCATCAGATCCCTTTGATGAAGATCCGTCCCTGGTAGTCCTCCTTATCTCCTCCTGCATGAGATCCGCCCAAAGGCGCTCCCATCCCGGCAACTTCTCCCGACCATTGACACTATCTTGATATGAATGCCAAGCCTTCGGAAGACCAAGGAGAGCCAGGTCAACCATGTCCTCTTCTTCGACAGTCACCCCCACACTTCCCAGCTCATCTCTGCATTGAGTGAACTTCGTGAGGTATTTGGCGATACTGTCGCCTTTCTCCATCTTGATGTTCCTGAGCTTATCTTTGAGCGCCAGCTTCCTTTGGTCGCTCTTACTCTAGAATAGATCCATCAAAGCTTTCCACATTAGAAATGGAGAAGCCTTTCCATGCAGGCTGGATACAATATGATCCTTGACGCCCTCCAACAAGATCCTTCGACATTTCGCCATCTTCTTTTGCCATGCTTCGACTTCAGCAGGATCAGTGGGCTTTTGGACATCCGTATCTACGAACTCCTTCAGACCATTATCTTCTAATACCGCCTCCATGCGATCCTTCCATGCAACATAATTCGAACTGCCTTCAAGAGCATATTCGAGTCGCAAACCGTTGAAAGACATTTTCAACTCCGGCACCAAGAAAACAAAACTGCTGCAAAATTCGAATTCCAACTCAAAGCTCAATCGCTCTGGATCTATGAGAAAAAATTATTTCTAGCACAGAGATCGACTGCAGGGGCATTTACTAGATATATCACCTTTCAAAGAAAGGATGGATCCAGAGGCTACCTGGCCCGCATGCAGACTCTGTCTACCGAAATAAGTTTGTAATCACTGTGATGATCAATATCTGCTTCAATAGCTCTGATACCATGTAGAAATTTGCTGAATAATGATTAATTATCCACCGAGACTATCCTGATCACATATTAATTCAAATCCATATGCAACACATAATCTCTTCCACTCAGATCATCACACATGCGGAAATAAAACAAGTGATAGCACATCAATTCATCATACACATTAACACAGTATGTATGGGGAAAGCTTATAGCTGAAAACCCCACAACTATTGTGTATATTATAATGGAGAAATCATGTAACAAAATCAGTACAATACTCCTCACAAGTACTCAGTACTTTCTCATAAAGTTACACACAAACTAGCTCAGTTTTGAACAAGTTACTGGTTGAAAACTCACCGCCAATTGCCTTGCCTCTATTGCGCAATCCAGGCCTGTCTATATAGAGATCCAAGGTTCGAATCTCCTTGGCTTGACAGCGCAATCATCATGGGAAATCCCTCCAAGTGTGGTGCAAATCTCATGCACAACTGATGTCGCCACTGATAGCTAACTCCACCCTTTCATCTACCTCTTTCACTGGTCTCCACTGAACTGATCATGCACTGTAGTGAACTGATGTATTCTTGAGTTGAATAATGAGTTACTAATTAATGAATTAAATAATGTTTAATTCACTCCACTCATAACTAATTGATTAGCTAGTTAAACTAATATCAACCAGTTCAACTAAAATAAACAGAACACAACTCCACTAGCTGTCTCATTAACTCCACCAAACTTCTGCCACTGAAGTCCTAACTGAAGTCAACCATGCATGATGCCATCAAACCCTAGGAATAGCGTAATTCCTCTGTCAGATGCATGAGCCACTTCCAAGGCTCGAACTGAAGTGCTCCAAGAGAGTAAACTAAAGTTTAGAGTCCAAATATTATTAAGGGTAAATAATATTTGACTTCCCTATTTTTAGGATAGGCAGTCTAAAAATAGACTTCGACCTAAATGTCTAAAAATAGAGGTCCATCTATTTTTACCAACATGACCAATACTCCAAGAATAACATACTGCAATCCCCGGACCATGCTCCATATGTATAAAAATAGACATAGTCTAAAAATAGACTTTGTGCCAAAAATCGCCTGCAGGCCCACTTAGTGAAGGCGACTTCATTTCACTAAGCTCCATCATCTTGCTGCATTTTCAACATCTTGTGAGAAGACTGCATTGTAATTGTTTCATGTTTCCATGGTGAATATACAATAGAAGATAGAGGGGTTTTGAGAAGTAAGCTTTCCCTGGGAAAATATATGTGTTGTGGTTTGATTTACTTCTTTCTTTACTTGTTGTGATTGGTGATCTTGTTTATTTTCCACAATTGATTTGTAGAAGGATTCAGTATCTTGATTTAGTAGATCGCATGTTCAGATTCAATCCATTGATATATATAATGTTTGTATAATTTCCATAATTTCAAATTTTAAGAAAATAAAATGAAATTATTTTTAGTCTCATTGATTTTACTAAGAAAATGTAGAGTTATTTAAAAGAAATCAATTTGCATATAGGGTTTATAAAGGGATATCCTCTGCCTTACCCTTTTTTGAATTTATGTGAATTCACTACAAGGAAAAGACCCTCTAGTGGATGTTTTTGAGGAACTCCTTATAAAAATACCCCAGACATCCATTGGTAGCGGAGGTTACTATAGGAGGTTGGTGGGTGGAGGTTTTTGTGGATGTTTTTCTTCCAGTGCATTTATCATCCTAAACTGCACCGGTGCGTTCGACTAGAGAAAACAATGGTGCACAAAACATTGGCACATCGGGACACCATGACCTCAGTACAAACCCGGCCTATGCATCTTATTTCTATAGCACACTAGTGCTTTACAAATATTCTGCACCAGTGTCCTAAAACCCTGTGCCAAAACTGAAACAACCAAGTGCGGTTTCAAGAAAATGTATCGGTGCACCTATAAAACCCGTGCACCGGAACAGGGTTAAACAAAAGAAAAATCACAACCAAAAATCCGCATGTTTCACCTTTCAGTGCTCCAGAGCTCTCAAGCACTGGTGCAACTTTACCTTGTGTGAGGTGCCCTGCCATCAGTGCTCCCATTGCACGCACTGCTGTTGTCCATTACCCACCATCTCCATGTCGAATTTTGCAAAACGGTGGGAAAATTTAGTTTTGAAAATTCTACAGCCAGTATGCCTCCTCGACGACCAAATGTACAGGTATTTTCCTTGTTTTTCCATAATTAAACCTTTTAGCGGATTAGTTTTGTAAAATAGCTTAAAATTCACATTATTTAAAAAAAAAATCCTGCACGGTGCGCTTAAGCCATTCGGATTGCACTGGTTCGTGGTGTTGCCTATAAATTTATAGGTCGTACCATGGCCGATGCTAATAATATCTACATCGGTTAAAAAGTGCGGTGCGGTCAGTTACCCAACCGCACCATTGACCATGTCGAATTGCAGGAATGTGGTGCGTTGACAGAAATATCGACCTCGGGGCGGGTAATTTTGTCAGCACAACGCATTCTGACAATTAGACATGGTCAACAGTGCGTCCGGGTAAACGACCGCACCGTTGAATTTCTTGTGATGCCATGATGGTGGTGCACTTCCTAAACTATACGCCCCAGGGCATATAGTTTGGTCAGCGCACTGCCCTCCCAACACTTGTCCATAGTCAATGGTGCAGTTTGTTATAACATCGCACTGTTGAATTTGTAACAATGGCAAGAGGGAAGTGCACTGAAAATTTTCAGGTGCACCGCCTCCGGTGGATTGAAAATTTTCTGGTGCATGACAAAAAAAAGACGCACCGTTACCGATGCATGCCTGTTTTTTGTGGCGCACTGACTATTTATTTTTTCAAAAAAAATTATGTATGTATATTCCTAAATACATGTCTCATTTAATAAATAAATTGTATTTGATATGTCAATCATTCAGCGACCTGAAAGGAGAGAAGAGAGGGAACAATAGCAACAACAGGCGGACCAGTATAACATGGTTCACTTGTGGGAGGCACGAGAGAGGGAGAGAGATGTGTATCCTCACCCTATTACAACAGCTACCCAGGGGCTCCGAAGGCAGGTAGGCATCCGTAGGTTCTATGAGGAGGCTACATCCCTAAAGCGCGATGGTGTGTTTTAGCGACATCTTATCTGCAGGTGGAATACCCACCTACAGGCTTTTTGGGTTGGTCCTAACCAGTGGTACGCACCCACTGAGGAGAACATATATTTCATTACTGGCCTATCGAGGAGAGGGGTGGATTTTCCCTCGTTCCCAGAGGTCCCAGTTGGCTATGCATCAGGGAGTGAGTTGGTGTACTCCCAGAGATACATTAGCATAGAGATATTGTCTCCTTCAGATTTTCAGGGCTTCAGAGGTCAGTTACATATTGCTTCATTTGGTAGAGAGGAGGTGAGGTGCCTCTCACTACTGATTTCAACGATTTCACACAACACCAGCGATGGGAAACACATTAGTTTCCTGCTTCTATTTTATGTTGATTCTTTAGTACAGGAGCCATGACTTGTGAGGTGGTCTGCCATTTTTTTTCAGCAATTATATACAACTTTAGATAGATGTCGTGCTCATGCACAAGAAAGGGTGAACTTCCCTTTTGCTTCAGAGCTATTTTGTTTATTTTTTGAGAGGTTTCCAAAGATGAGGCCTACTTTTTTTCAGTAGCCTTGTAGACCGATGCTGCATGTACAGATGTAGATGTGGGGACAAAAGATGCCCAAGAGGGGCGAGTCTGAGTTTTCTATGAGGATATCGCATGATGCATTGGAGTTGCTAGCCAGTGTTGATGATCATCCCTTCATTATGGTCCCCTGTCCATATGCTAATTTGGATTGGTGAGGGTGTGACAAAATCCTCTTCATAGCTGATGAGCTGCTGGATGATAGAGGTAATTTACTATTTTCTTTAAATTTATTCTAACATGTTCTTTAACTTGTTTTTGTTAAACTGTTTAATGAAATTGTCTAATTATTGTTGTGTACTTATATATATTTTGCAGACATTTGATCATTTGATGGCGATGAGATGCCAGCACCACCAAATGATCCAGGCGTGGATCTTGATGACGATCAGGATATGGAAGATGTCAAGGATCAGGCTGGTGCAAACAGACCTATTCCTCATGTTGTGTCAATATCGCCTTTTTCTAGGCGTAGGCTTGACAATAGATTGAGGATGGAGTTGGGCAACCAAATCTGTGCATTGTTTGTGGAGGTGGGAGTTAGGTCCACCACTATGAGAGATATACAGGTTGATGCTAGGCTGGTACAGATGTGGAGAGGCATGTTGCATGATTTGTTCACTCTGATGCGGCATGTCGTAGGAGCTACAAGCTTAGTTACTCGGTTGAGGAGGGCCCTTCAACGTTATAGGTGTGGTCGATACACAGTATGTCGACAGTCCGCGAGCAGTGACACATCATCCGATGATCACAATCAGGGGAGTGATCATCATTCACCTGGCATCACAGATGAGCAGCCTCTAGCATCGACCACCAGTCATGATGGAAGGCAAGCTGGACCATCGGCCATGTCAAGTCAGCAGCATGCAACATCCAATAGTACTCATGATCATGAGCAGGTTGGACCATCGACCATGTCAAGTCATCACGATGAGTAGCCAACAATTGATCCTGATCAACATGAGGCACGAATACCAGATCAGTAGGCACATGAGCCATGTCAAGTTAGCAGCCTACAGCATCCAATAGTACTCATGATCATGAGCAGGTTGGACCATCGACCATGTCAAGTCATCACAATGAGTAGCCAACAGTTGATCCTGATCAGCATGAGGCATGAGTGCTAGATCAATAGGCACATGATGATCGGCATGTATCTGAGCTTGTCAAGGCTACACCATTGACTGAGCAGGCGTCGACTAGTACTGCTATTGATGATGTACCATAGCTGAAATTTGACATTTTATATTATAGTTGCATATTTTTGACATTATATATATATATATATATATATATATATATATATATATATATATATATATATATATGTTCATGTTGCAGTTGTACTTAATTTACATGTTGGTGATCATCATGATGTGTATATTGTTAAGTAATGTTAGATATGTTCATTTAATGTGCAGCTTGCAGTTAGATGTGTATGTGATAGCAGTTATTTGACATGAGATGAATATTTGATTTTTTCGTTGTGATGATGTTATACAATGCTAATTGTGTTTTGTTAATGATCATGATCACAATGATTAGATGATGTTAGCGAATTTGAATGTGTTTTTTAGATGAATATGATGTTTGTACGATAGTTATCATGATCATGATGTTTATTTAATTTAATATTAAATTATCATGATATTTATTAAATATTGTATCGTGATTGTAATTGAAATTTTAATTTTAACTGTATGTAAAATTTTAAAATTGTATTTGTATTTGTAATTGTAATTGTAATTTTAATTGTATGTGAAATATTTATAAAATTTTAATTTTAGTTGTAATATTTAATTTATTGTGAAATGATTTTAATTTTAATTTTAATTGTAATTGTATATATGTAAAATTGTAAAATTGTAATTATAATTATAATTGTATGTAAAATTCTAAAATTGTAATTGTATTTGTAATATTTAATTTATTGTGAAATGATTGTAATTGTAATTTTAATTGTAATTCTATATATGACAAATTGTAAAATTATAATTGTATGTAAAATTCTAAAATTGTAAGTGTATTTGTAATTGTAATTTTAATTGTAATTGTATGTAAAATATTTGTAAAATTTTAATTGTAATTGTAATATTTAATTTATGTAAAATTGTAAAATTGAAGTTGTAATTCTAATTGTATGTAAAATTCTAAAATCGTAATTGTATGTAAAATTCTAAAATTTTAATTGTAATGGTATATATTTAAAATTGTAATTGTATGTGAAATTGTAAAATTTTAATTGTAATCGTAATTGTAATTGTAATTCTAATTGTATGTAAAATATTTGTAAAATTTAAATGTATTTCTGTGAAATGATTGTAATTGTGAAATTGTAATTGTATGCAAAATTCTAAAATTGTAATTGTAAATTTAATTGTAATTGTATGTGAAATTGTAAATTTGTAATTGTATTTGTAATTCTAACTCTAATTGTAATTTTAATTGTAATTATAATTGTAATTGTATGTAAAATATTTGTAAAATTTTAATTGTATTAATGTGTAAATTTTAATTGTATTAATGTGAAATAATTTTATTAAAAATTTAAAATTTGTAAAATTGTAAAATTGTAAATAACTGTAAAATAATAAATCTAGAGTAATATGAATTTTTGTAACATAATAAAGTTTAGAAAATAATACAAATGAATTCATGTAATTTAGAATGATCATTATTTTATTATGATATTACATACAAAAAAAGAACTTTATACATTACACCATTGTTTTTGAGATCAACGTAATTGCAAATTATCAAGTGAAATATTGATTTTAACATTAACACAATGCAAATTACCAATTAATTCAAAACACATATTATAATTTTTCGAAAAAAAGAGTCTTATAAGTTATAAGGTATTTAATTCCTCTTCTTTATAAAAACTCATCTTAAAAAGTATAAATACTGATGAAATAACGCATGTACCATATCACTCTCAGTTCTCATGATCACCCTCATTATCGTCCAGCTTGCATGGCATGATAACACTATTGTTCTCAAAGATATGTTTTGATATAGGGTCATGTCTCAATAGGAACCATCAATCCCTATCCAACACATATGGGTAAAAAAACATCTGCTTGCAGTGTTTGGGGATAACATAGGGCTCTTTAGCTTCATCCCACATCTTTCTAGAGTTGATACATATCAGCCTACAATCGCGATATTCCTTTAAATTATTTCGATCAAAGGTGTCCCACCACTTGCACCTAAAAATAAGACATTGGAAAGAAAATAAATCCACTTCAATGATCTCTTGTATCTTTCTAACGTAACCCAATTTCCCTCGTACTAGGTTTTGATCATGGGTGCTAGATCGACTAGATTGATCGAAATCGACTTCCACTCCACAGTCTTGTGTGATGTGTCCATCATTGAAATTTTCTGTGCGAAAATGGTGTCCATATGCCCACATAGATGGGAAAAAATGCACCTATAAAAAAGTTAAAAAATCATAGTGTCATGTGTCTTATAATAACCCAATAGTTAAAATATGAAATATGGATGTAATTGCATTGGAAAGGTGCATTATTAAGTTTCAAATGTACATATAAATTAAATATATTATTACCGAGTTGTTTCACCCAATCCCTATGTTTAGCGCATCCTCTTCAACACGTGGGTAACGACCGGTTGCACCATATTTCTCTCTGACTTGGTCAACAACCCAACTGTCGAGGCATATTTTTGGCATATTTTCTTTTAAATGATCAGGATAAGGCACACTTCTACCATTCAACCATATGAATTATTTCCTGTCACTATCCCATTTCATCCTCTTTTGTTCGTACAATGTGACCCACGGTTGTGTCACTTTAGAATTGTAAAGAACGAATTCATTGATTGCTTCAATTTCTGCATTCACTGATGAAATAAAACCGACATCATATAGTACATAGAGATCAAAGTATACATTATATTGAAGTTGAACATGAATATTTACTTTGTATAAATTTGAAAAGTTATAAGTCACTTACACGATGTCAAGCGCTTGTTTCCATTCATTTGGAGCAACTCCTCTTCTCTTTTGTCTTCATCCCTTTCATCGTCCCAAATCACCACACCTAGTCAGATGTTGATTTGATTGATGTACTCACTAGCATAATAGAAAGACTCATACGATATGTACCCCTCTACCATAGGCCCATCGGGTTTTTCCCTTTGTCGAACAAAACCTTTCAATTTCTTCATGTACCTCTCTAACAATAACATCCAGCGACAAGAAACCAGCCCAAGTAATTCAACCTCATCTACTAGATGGATTAGAAGATGAACCTGCAAGTCCATGAAACTTGTCAGCAGCTCCTTCTCAAACATACAAACAAACTCAACTATCTCTTGACGCCACCATGGAATGCTAGCCACATGAATCTCCTTTAACATGATCCAACATACAAATGCAGATAATTTAGATATGGCACATCCTAGGTCTTGAGGAGATTCATGTTTCACACACCCGCACATGAACAAAGGATAATGACACTACAAAGTTATAAACACGTGCAATAATATACAAAATTAGTTATGTTTTATGATCCATGCATGGGATAAAATTTATTAATATAAAAAATAATAAAATCATTCTTTTGAAATTCTACATTGTCTTAGAAGATTCAAATGGTCATGCGATTTCAACCTCGAAAAATGATCATCCACGGTGAAGCAGCGTCGTAGTGAAGACCCGTATAAAGATGGAACCCTCACACCCATTATAACTTCCTTTTCCAAAGAAAGATCATCTTTTTTTAAAATACATGGGACATCACCCTCTTTCAAATACCATGAATTAGAGGAACCAGCGTCTGCCTCTGGTCCTGTACTTTCTAATCGTCTTGGTCAATGTTTATTTTTAGTTTTTGAAGTAATAAGATCTTTCCTAACAACCAATGTTCCACTTTGTTTCTATGATATGTGCCTCCATAAAGAAGATGAAACATTTCTAAATATATGCATGGGATCTAATAAGTGGGTAATCTTAAGATGATCCCAATATGGGAGATTATAAAAGATAGATTTCCTTTTCATCCCAATGGTAAATTTATCAACATAGGTGTCGAATAATTCTGGATCATCGAACACAGGCTCCCCATTTGAATCGAACATTTCTGTGAACTCCTTCTCCTTCTCTCTCTCATATGCTCTAAGTCGTTCAGTTGGAGTCATTATTGGAGGCCTTTGGGTTATCTCTCGTTTATCATTGAAATCGGATGTTGCTATTTTGTAAGGGTTTTCTTCTAGGAGGAATACCCTGGAAAAATCATACACTAGATTTCGTAGGTCCTTGGACCATCTAACTTCCAGAGAAGGTCCATAACATTTACATCTAAATACCCTATTTTTACAAGACCTGCGAGATTATTGTATACAATTTATATGCATGGTACATTAAAGAATATCATGAAGATCAAAAAAATTACAATGAATTAAATAACTAATATGAAAAATAATATTGTTACGTATATAAACAAATCAATAAACATTTAATTTACTAGAGAAAACTCCTAAGCCTGGATAATCGTGTGTCGTGTAAGCACATATGCCATACAATGTAAAACTTGTCTCTGATGCAATGGGTCCTAATACATCGTATATATTTATCCCATCCCATAATTCCTTCAATTCATCTACCAATGGTTGTATGTACACATCCATATTCTTCACTTGTCTTCTACGAGGGACTATGAGAGCTAACATAATATGTTCATTCTTCATGGAAAACCATGGGGGAATATTGTTACTGATCACTACTATTGGGTGTGGAGCCTGATTATCTTGTTTATTTTGTATCACGACGTTGGACCCCTGTACATTAATGGGGCAACAACACTGCCCGTAATTAAACGCTGCCTATGGGGTCCAAGGGGGGCGGCTACGAATTTATGGAGCCCCCCCGAAGCTAAGAACAGATGTAAAATTGCCTTGTAAAAGTATAGTAATTTATAGTCAATCTGGGCCATTCATTAGGCAGATGATCTGATGGTAGAATTTATTTTTAGTTTAGGGTTTTTGTCCTAGAAGGCAACCCCTCTCTTTGTATGAGGGTATTGTATTGCGGCTGTGTATTGTGCGTGTATTCTCAGAGCGAGAAACAGATAGGGAGACTGTGAGAGAGAACAAAGGATATTACAACGAATCTGTTGTAGGTTGTGTCTCTTCATTTTTTTGGATAATAGAAAGGAAGGACTGGCTGTTCGGGGTGGACGTAGCCCAAACTGGGTGAACCACATATATCTGTGTCTCTCTAGTTTTATGTGTTTTTTATGCTTGTGTTTTCCGCATATTTTGTGTTGAATTGCTTTGTAATATTTAATTTTATAACAACTACTACATGCCAAACAGAATAGTTAGTGTTCTGGAGGGAAAATGGCTTGACGCCATCCATGGCTATGCTGAGTCATTGACTTCGTACTTCATGCTTGAATTTTTCGGGCCATGTATCCTCTATATGCTTCATGGCTATTGAATCAATTAGGATTCACATAAATCCCAACTCACTTTTGTGTGAGGCATGTCATCCCTGAAACATAGCTAATTCTTTGCAACGAAAGAGCCTTTGAACCCTTGGTTATAGACATGTGCCTAAATGTCTTAAAAGGAGGACCATGTGATTTACCCTTATTTTTTTATTTATCATACCTGTCATGCCCACATTTCGGACATATCCCTTTGTCTGCATATTCTCCTCTATATAGAATACAATCATTTAGACATGCATGATATGATATGAATTTTCAACAATTTCTTTGCCTCTTCGCAGCCACCAGGCAAGACATTATCACTCGGAAGAACCTTATTTTTGAATAACCTATAGTTGGTGATCATGGAAAATATTAAATGTACATGAATGCCGATATAATTATTAACATTCATAAAATTGACCATTTGTAATGTTCATTTTGTGATTATATTTCTCAAATTTATATAATGGAGGACTTTATGGTTACTTACCTCAAAATTTCTAAGAAACATGCATTCGAAAAGCCAAAATTTTATTTCAAGTTGTACAGCAACATTGTTTTCCCCAACTGGGTATACTTTGACTAACCGGCAGATCCAAAGAGAGGGGTGGTGGAAGAAAATTTAAGGCTTTCGAAAAACGTGTTAGCGATATGAGCATCATCACGTAGCTGATCATCGTTTTGGAATGCATCTAACAACATTGTCTCCATGGAAATCGTATCCCTTAAGTAATCATCCATACCAACCTCTATTTCATTGCCTCCAATGCCATCTTGTGAAGAACTACTATTTTTTTAGTCATTCTTAATTGGTGAATCTGGATGTAGCGGGAATTGAATCGGTGGTTGATTCAAACATTCTTGGTATAGTTCCTCTTTAATTTTTTCTCTTAATTCAACCTTCTCTTCATTTTACATTGTCGTGGGGTGCAACAGAAGATGATAGGTAGGTCACTCATCATAACTAGAATCCTAATAATTTCAAAAAATATATTTGAACATGATTAGTACAAAATCTATGATATCAATTAATAAGAACGTTGACAATGCATGATTAATTTGTTTAATGTTGAAATAATTACATTAATATACCAAACAATTATTATTACCATCATTTTCCATGGATTGTGTCTAAAAGATGCAATATTGTTACAATTGGCAGGGTGAAGCGGTTGTCCATTTTCATCTACCAAATGCGTTGTGCGGTATGCTGCTCCTGATAAGAGCTTCCGAAGTTTTGGAGTTGTTTGATTATTTTGTGCATTTGAACTCGATTATGAATCAGCATGAACCTGCAAATTTGTATACATTATAAATTTTATTAAGCTGATTGACATGGATAAAAAACATAAATTCAATTAGATAATGAAAATATAAATAAAATATGAAGTAAATATTACGTCTCGAGATGGATAGGGAGAACTCCACGATGGAATTTGAGAAATATTACGGAACGAGCTGGATTTTGAATAATTTTCTATTCGGTATAATTATTATATTTTCTCCCTGCATTTTGAGAGAAATCAACGATAAATTTTAGTGCACACCTAAAAGTAATTTCGGTGCCTTAAAAATGGACTTATTGGTGCTTATGTACAGATAACCTCATGAGTGTTGTTTTAGCTACTGTGCACCAGTGATGTATTATTAACTGACGCATCAATGTGGTGTTATTAATTGACACATCGGTGATGAAAAGCTGCAAATAAAAAAAACACAACTTTATTTTTTTAAGTGAAAAAAAATGCGGTAAATTGAAAAATGGATGGAAAAATATTTTCAAAAATCTAATTTCATAAAACAAGTCTTTAAATACTATACACTTTTCATTATTTGACTATTTTTGTAAAAAAAATCAGCCAACTATTTGCACGAGACATACCTGGAGCAAGAGATCACGAGAGCACTATGGAGCAACGAAATACTTTCGAATAGAACTCTTCAGACAATCAGAATTCCAAACCTCTGGTGATTCAAACCTTGTAGCATAGAATTTCAAACTATCTTGTGATTAAATTTTATTGTTTTTTTTACATTTTCTGCAGTATTTTTTAGGCAGTATGTAAAAAATTTCAATTTTTTCATTTTCAAAAAAAAAAAAAAAAAACCATTTTTTCCCTAAACCCGTCATTATTTTTATTTCTGCCATTGATTCTTCCTATTTCTGTGATTTTAGAATTATGGCTTTTCATTTTAGATTTATAGGGTTTGTATTTCTATATATATAGGCCCATGACATCTAACCTATGGGATGACTTGCATAGTCAGATCCCAATCCATGTTGGCCCTTGGCTGAATTTTTAAAAAACATAAGTTTTTTAATTGGTGTGTCGTGCGTAACCTAGCGCAGAGGTGCGCTGGCTTATCCCAGCGCACCGCGCATGTACTATTTGATAAAAAATTTAGAAACATTTTTTTTTTAAGCCATGCACCATATGTAAAATAGGGCACCCGTGCACTGCTTCATTATAATGCACCACTCATGTACCGTTTGGCAATTTTTTTTAATTTTTTTTTTGTGTTAATCAATGCACTATGTAACATATAACACACTGGGTATCCTAGTTGATAGAGAGCACCATATGGTGGTCCCTTGTTTGCGCAGGGAATTTATAAGAATAGGCCACACCGCCCCCTCCACGACACCATATGCTACAAAAATTAACACTAGACAATTTTTATTATTTTGTTTGTTTTAATCGGTGCAGTGGTTAACATGTAACACACTGGTGATCCTTGGTGACATAGAGCACCGTACAATGTTTTATACTATTTGGGTGGTGCGTTTACAAGAACACGACACACTGACGTCGGTGTGTACATCATGTAAAAGCGCACCATTTTCTTGATATTTTGTTTTACCTGAAAAGTTGATAATTTATTTATAAAATATATTAATGAATGATATGGTACATGTTTCATATTGATAAAGAAATGGTTGACAGGAGATCAAGTAACAAAAATACTGATAACACATCAAGAAAACAAAAAAGGGAAATTTCTTTGTAAATTATTTACAAAAAATATTATTTTTGAACTATGTGTAAGTTTAACTAATATGTATTATTTACTTTTTATCAAGAAAAGCCACAAAATGATGAAGCTTGATAAGATTATTTCTGATCTAGGGCTAGAAGAGTGTAAAAGCTTGATGGAAAAATTGCAAAAGGATCAATCAGGTGAATGAGAAAAATACTATTGATCCAATATGAGTTTATTTTTTTAATTTTCATTAATAATATACTTAAAATTATTTGATAACATGTTTCAAACAATCTATTAATTCACATCTATTTAATGTTCTACAGTGACCAAAAACTCATAAAAGGAATGTTGTTCTAAGAAAAGAAAAAAAATAGAACATGCAAATGAAAATTGATTGCTCCTTAGCTCATCTCGAGTGGTGTTGGGGGTTAACGAAAGGGGGAAAAAAAATTACAAAATATTGAGGGATCTAGTGGAATGAATGTATAGACGTTCTTTCCACTTACAATACAAAAATAAATCCAATGATTCTAAGAACCAAATTTTATCTGAACTACAGGAAGAGTTTCCATATAATTGGTCAATGAGACATGTGATACTTTTAAAAGAAAAAACGCATAACAACAAAAAAGAAGGAATGAAAAAAGTAATATTCCTTTAAATGTTTTTCTAGAATTATTTGTAAATATCACTTTTGTTATATTTACTTTTCATATATCAATATAAAAATTAAATAGTTTATTGTCATATTACATTTTCAGGAAGATTATGAAAACCTCAAAAGATGAATGAGATGATATCAAAAATATGCCAGTAGGAATGTCCAAAAAGGTGTACAAGGAGATGGTCAAAGAAATGGAAAAAATTGTATCATAGGAGGAGCCATCTCAACAACAACGTGCTTCAAATGTAATATTTAATTATTGAATTTTTCGATCATTAGGTACAATAAATAAAAAAATTAGCATTAAATGTTAATTCTCAAGTATGTTCTTGCAGAAAAGAAAATAAAATGGAACCCATTCAGCACATAAAATAGGACGACAAGGAAGAAAAGGGTTGATATATAAGTTTGTGAGTAATTGTTACTTCCTTATAACAACTTAACTATATTTCATTTTTGTATATTTTAAGTTGTTTTACAAAAATCATCATTGAATGTCTTCAAATAGGTTCTAACATACAAAGAAGAACCATCAAACGAATTGATTGACATTGGGTTAAATATGGGTTGTGAGTATATGTTGGCATATTATAAATTAATTGTGGAATTTGTAAGAATCTATAGATCTTGTTTTACTTAGCTCCATCTATAATTAATAGAACAAAAAAAAAATTATGTTAAATATATGATTTGTTATGGGGTATTAAACTTGGAGGAAACAAAGTATGGAACTGCGCCAACAGATGAAACCTTGAAAGATGGCATAGTACATGGTTTTGAAAGAATGTGTATAGCTCATGAGACAATTGTTGTTATGGTAGGTCATTTCTTTTTAATTTACATTGATGTATATTATTTAATATTGCAATTCTCATTATTCTCACCAATGTATATACACTCATTACAATTTATTTTTTCGTTTGTAGATGGAAGGTGAAGAAGAAGAAAATAATCAAAATAGTGCACAAAATAACCCAAGTCATGGAAGTAGCTCGAGCAGTGAGAGCAGTTCAAGCAAAGAATGATGATCATATGTTTGGATATCAAAGCAAGGTGTTGTATTTTTTGAAATATTTGTCTGTGAAATCAAACATTTTGTTTAATGTAATGGACATAGTGCCCCAATTGAAATATAAAGGGATACCAATAGTTGTCCCATTTTGTATGATAAAGACTGTCTTATTCATATATATAAATAATATGTTTCAATTTATTCTATTGCGTTCTCTATTGTCGTTGTGAAATGTAACACCACTGATTAAATTTATGGATGATTAAATATTATAATGAAGAGATGTGAAACCTGATGATATGATATCACAAATTAATATAAACATCACATTCAAATTCACTAATAAAAATTTAATTGATATGGATATTGTTATAAGATATGTGTCGTATTTTGATGAATAATGAATTTAAAAAAATCACAATAATTATGATATGATATAGCCAATTAATTCAAACATCACATTCAAATGCATTAATACAAATTTAATTAATATGAATATTGTTATAATATGTGTCTACTTTTGATGAATAACAAATTTTAAAAAATCACAATAATTGAAATTTCACAAGTCGATGTTTCTAAAAAATACAAAATGAACACTAATGCATGTCAGTTACTGTACACCGGTGCATTTGTATGATACAGTGCATCGGTGCGTTTGTGCGATACTGCGCACCGGTGCATTTATGTGAGACTACGCACCGATGCGTTTGTACGACCTATGGGCACCACACAAATACCAATACAAATTAGAACAATCGTTGTGTTTGTCTGATACTCCACATCGGTGCATTTCTATAAGACTAGGTATCAGTGCATTGATACGACCTATAAGCACCGCACATATCCCAATACCAATTAGAACAACCCTGTGCATTGTATCACCTAGAGTGCATCCGATGTGGTTTTAAAACTTTACAACCTAGTGGATTCACCTTCGACCACCCTAGGCCGACCATCTAGATGACACGCATTAGTGCGTTGACACCTTAGTAGCGCACTGGTGAAGAAAACATTTGTAATAACCTCCAGCTGCCTATTTTTTTAGTTGTGTTGAAATTCTGTTAAAATGTCTGCCAAAACCTTCCTTACCAAAAACGGATGTTGTAGAAAATGTTTTTTTGACAATTTTGGCCAATTTTATAACACTAAAAACCTCCTTTATAACCTCTGCTAGAGGGTCTTTTCCTTGTAGGGATTGAATTATACATATAGAATATGATTCCTTCTCTAATAAAAATGAGAAGAATATACACAAAATATAAACAAAGAGTGGCATTCAAATAAATAACACATAAACATTTAACCATTATAGAATGATTTCTTATGCCAAATATTTTTGAGAAATAAATCCACACTCGAAGGCAAGATAAATGTATTATTCAAGAAATAACAAATGCCAAAATCCACTTTTAAACTGTATCTACTCCTAGGAGAAATTAGTAGCATAAAAGTTCTACAGATTCTTCAGAAACATAAAATCACATTTAATAACCTTAGAAAATAAATCTCAGCCAAACACTTTATATATATCATAAAAAACAAAAAACCATCTATGTTTTTGAATTCCTCATATAGGAAACCACCTATGGTTTTATTTTTCTCTTTGTTTCTTTTTTTTATGTTGATAAAACACATTACTCCATGGATGAGTTAGTATCACAAAAAATGGTCTTTTACAATAATAATTACTATGAAATGAGATAGTGATCTCAATGTTTTTTTCTTTTACTAAAATCTAAGTGCCACAACATGGTTCAAAACCATGTCCACTCTCATTGCGATAGCTATAAGGGAGGTGACAAAACTGTCATTACATTCTCCATCTTGTCATATACCTTGCAAGAGGATAAGGAACAATGTATAAAACCATGAGCTAACTATTAGTGGTTATGGGATCCATTTATTCACAACAAAACCTAAATTCATTTTTTCTCACTGATTTCTACAATGCATCTACAACATTGTACAAACTTTCAAAAAAATTTAGTATCATATTTCAATCATTTACCATTTATTGAGAAAAAATATAAATGATATAAATATGCTTTATATTTGCATGAAAGGTTGGATTATTTCCCAAACATATGACACTTTGACTATCATATTTAAATATATTAGATCTCTAACTTATGCCCACTTAAAAAAACCATTTCATAAGCTAGATATCCTCTTTAAAAGAATAAATATCTATGGAAATCTCAACCTCTACAATGGAAAAAATATACATACGATGACACTCGCTCATCTAAATACCTACTCTTCCAAAAAATTGAATTGCATGCTCATTGGTATATATCCTCCTATCTTCATCTCTTCCAAAATAAAAATCCATGTAATATTGTATGGAAATTAACGAATGGTTCCATGAAATATCACCACTAGACCCTCTTCACTATATCCAATGTTCATGTGTAGGATTAGCAATGATTAACAATGAATTATCTTAGAACTTCCAATACTTGAGAAAAGTCTAGTCTAATATTGACTATAGCATAGGTTAAATACTAATTACATGTTAGGGATTATTGTAATGTAGTAAGAAGTATGCATTGTTTACCAATAGGAAGGAACAAAAAATAAACTACAAAATCATATATAATAGATGGAAGAGTAAAGAGACATAATGTAGCAGAGAGACTACAAATCAACACTTGTATTATATATCCTCAAAAACCAATCAAGACTAGTACATAGAGTCAAGTACATGCATATATATATCCTGAATAGAAATTTACAACCGTTTAACTATTTGAAATGATTTTATCAAACTGACTCTATTGGTCAACTCAAATATGTAGTTGGAAAACTTACAATACAATATTCTCTGTGTCAAATAGATTCCAATGTATTCCCTGCCCTTAATGCCTTTTTTGTCTCAAAGAAGGGGGGAGATTTGGAGAAACAAAAATTTAAGAAATGTAGTGAAGAGGATAGAAGAATAAGAGAGAGAGAGAGAGAGAAGAAATAATTTTGGTTGCTTAAAAATCACTTTGTTGCCGATGGTGATAGTTGTGTTTCTAGCTTATTGTAGACTAGCTAGTCAATGGAACCTATAAGATGGTCATCTTTACTACTTGTGCTCTTCCCAAGGGACTTAACCTATGAATTCCTCCTCTTTTCTTCTCCCTCAGTGACTAGTTTGAACCCTTTAATTCTTAATCTCGAACATCATACGATTGTTAAGGTGTTCATCTACAATATGATGTACTTGGATCATAAAAATAAAACTTAGGGCAAGGAGGGGTTGGTTGAGCTTATGTTCATTGGACAAGTACTTCTATGAAGGATGCCTGATAAATTACTAGTTCAAGTATTTTAGAGTGTTGGTCTAATATTGTCTAATATTTTACAAACTATTAGCCTTGTAGCTCCAAATTTTTCATATCTGCCAAGAAATTCACTTTGTCAGCCAGTAAAGTCTGTTGCATTAACCATTGGTCAGATGTGTCTTTATATTCTAATTGTTGGAAATTTTTTTAGTAGGTTTTGCTTGGGAATTTCTACATATAGCACATTTTGGACTTTAGTCTTTTGATAAATATTGAATATTCCCTTACCCTTAATTATTATTAGGGAATTAATGCCGAAAGTTACATTGTTCCCTCTGTCCTTCTATTTTAGCAACAAAAAATATTTCTCTTATCCCCAGTAATATGCTTGGAAAAACCACTATCCACATACATGTGTTCTCTTTTTATGTGCTAACAAAGAAATTCTGCATTCCATGCTCTTTCCAGATTTTAATTTCCAATTCTCCTTATATTTTTAAAAAGTTGGCTCCCAAGTGTTCTAGGACTTAGATGGATACTCAAATTTTATTTTTTACAAAATTTCCTTGTACCAAAAATTATTACATTTGAAGCATTCAACATCATTCATTAGGGGAGTGAAGGGATTTTGATTTCTAATAGGAGAGATTCGAGATCTAAAATTCTGATACTTATTGTACCTGAAATTTTCATCTCTTTCAACTTTGATCCTTTTACAATTAACAACCTTATGTCCAAATATGTGACATTTATAACAATAACCATAGAATAAATGAGAGTACCTGAAGTTGGAAAGTCCATGAGTTTGTGCATGAAGATACCTCTATTGTCTAGCTAATTGATTCATTATCCATTAGTATGGATACTTGGGATGGCTGGAGTTATTATTCCAGTGATGGGCTCCTATATGGCTTGCTAACTTCTTGTCTTCATTGATTCTTTCTTGACACACCTTTGCATTGCTCTAAGGTTCCTAAAATCCTACACACCTGAATTTCATATTTCCGATAGAAGATTTATGTGGGATAGAGTATCCTAGACTTGTTTTGTTTCCTGAAGATCTTTGACTTTTCAGAGTCTAATCTAGATCCCTTGTTCCTTTTGTAAAATTTTCATTTATACCCTTCTCGGTGTATAACCTCTCAAGATCCATTCTCATAGAGATGACCTCTGTTCGAGACTCTGACAATTTTCTTCCCATTCATGGATCACATCATTATTAAATTATCATTTTCGTTTAGTTTCTTCTAATTTGAATTTGAAGGAAAAAATTTCATCTTTGCATGTTCTCGAGATCATTTCCCTCTTTTCCTTTCACAACTCCTTCTTTAGATTCTTGTCTACTTCTTCTATTTTCTCACATGTTCCTTATTTCTCTTTTAGTATGATAGCTAAATTATCTTTGCTTTTAATGCCATCTTCAATTTTTTCTTTTTGATAAAACAATTCCTCATTGTCTAAGTTGTACATATCTTCTCCAGTGCATTTCAACTATTCTTTTAGATGCATGTTATTTTTCCTACCCTCCTTTAACTCATCAACAACACTGATTAGTTCCCCTTCCAAATCTGCTACTCCTACTTCCTCTTCTTCTTGTTCAGAGTTACTAGTATTTTGTTTCTTGGAGTACTCCAAATGCTAGGAGTAAATATTCATTTGAATCATCTTCTGAAGACTTTTAGTTGTCTCACTATGGTGCCGAGCTATCTTCTTTGGAGTAAAGCCATTTTTTCTCAAATAACTTCTTCTTCATGTTAGATTTTTTTTCTAAATCTTTGATCATATTCCTTTTTTATCCTTTGTTTCTAAGGGAATTTGGATGAAAAATGCCCAACTCTTCCATTGTCAAAGCATTTAAAGTTCGTCTTCACTTTATACTTTCCTGGGCCACGCTTTATTTTCCTGGAAAATTGATCCAGCTCCTGATCAAATTCATAGATGGAGCAATCTTGATGATATTTTTTCTTCTTAGCTTTCTTTGACATTTTGAAAGTTGCCTCCTTCGGTTTAGACTTCTCTTTTCCTAATCTTATATTTTAGGCTGTGAGAGTACCAAGCAGTTTATCCATCTTGACATTCTTTAAATCAACCATCTCTTCAATGGAAAATACTTTTTCATTAAATCTCATGGGTACACTAGAAAATTTGGCCCAATTTCCGACGGCCACTTTGTCACTATTCTGACACATAGTCTTCGCAAGAGCAACAGTTAAGAAGATAAAAGATGATAGAGATTAAGAGATTATAAATAAATGCAACGTTCATGATGGCCACTGCCCTATATTAATAACTCCCGGACTCTTCTAACGTACTACGTCTCCCGATATAATCATAAGGAACATTCTTTGCAGGCTCTGCAACATTCATGGGTCTGCTCGATTCATTCAAGGATGTATTTATGCTGCATCAAGTTATTGATAAGAGTCTCTTCGCTGCATATTCCAGGATAGACAAGCTCCTTTTTCTCGTAAGTCCATTCCATATCCGATGATTATGATCGGTGTAAGAATATTAACTGTGATATTTCAGTGTTTCCTCCTCTCTTCAAAATCTTCATAAGAGATTAACCAATTCTTTCTTTCATTGATGCACATTCTTTCACACTAGAGTAAATTCTAAGTTGATTGCAACAAAAACATGGCTAGGTTGGATTGTGATTCCAATTGTTCTCACCATTTGCTACAGTGAATTTATTTTCTTCATTATTTCACGATTGCACTTTTCATTATTTCACAATTGCACTTTCTTTCACATTCTACAAAATAAAAGTGAATTCTAACAAATTGATTGCAACAAAACAAGACTAAACTGGTTCCTGATTTCTAATTGTTCTCACTATTTGCTGCAGTGAATTTCTTTTTCTTTATTATCGAAGTGCAAACTTCGTTATTATCTTGATTTGGTCGAATTGGTGGTTACTAGTTTTGTTTTTAATAACTATTTTTCTCAAACTTTCATCTTTTCTTGATTTGGTGGTTTTGTGTTTATCGTTAGTTCATCTTCCTCAACTTAATCTACCAAGTTGGTCTCATGCTAAACACTGGGGAAATCTCAAATCTAGGTTTACTGTTGTGGCCTATTCCTCTTGAAGGAGGGTAACGTCCTTCTAATGTTCTGGAGCCAATTCGTATAAGTGATTCCAAAGAGGGTTCCTATTTTCCAAGAAAAGCGATCATTAACTTCCTCGAAAAGAATTTTAGCTATGCCTTTGGAGGAGTGTAAAAGAAGGGAATCATTTTAGCTAATCAATCGATGTTCTTCGTTTCCATTAACTCATTATATGGGTTTGAATTGAGATTTTCTAAAGCCTTTGATCTTAGAGACAATTAGACATTGGATTACAATATGCTATGTTTCATGACAAGCTTTACAATAGAAATAATCCAATTTTTGTGTTCAAGGATAGTGTTGATTTATTAAATTATTTCCAGAAAACACTCTGTCAATGTCTATTTTACACATATTCAGACATATATTGTGACGTTGCAATATATTGTTTATGCACTTTTCTAATAAAACTTGCAGAAGACTTTTTCAACTACTAGAAGATAGACCAAGTCGCAAATATTGTAACCCACAATAGTACCAAGAAGGAGAATCAATCATTGAAAATAGGGTGTAGGTTTTATACATAAATCCAACTTATTCCATAAGTTTAAAATCAAATCCTAATATTTACCAAATTAAACTCAGTTATGAAAATCCCTTTTGAATAGAGCATAATAAAAGGCTTTACTGTTGCTTCACATTCCACATTCTCCATCATATACTCGCTATCCCACATTCTCAGTCATAACTGAGTCTCACATAGAAATTGTACCAAATATTCACACGAATTCTACTCGATACATGAACTCATAATTGTATACCTGATTGCAGTTTTACCTCTTAAGCTAAATATCTATTATGCTCTCAACACACTTAACAGTAATTTTCCTATTATCATTATTTTTTTTCAAAATTTTCGATTTAACAAAGTAAATATAGTTACCTAGTCATAATATACTTTTGCAGATCATGCATCTGGTGGATCGGTTCTATGCGTGGCATAAATTGCCTGTGTTTCTGGGACTGGCCTACCTGGAGATAAGGCGGACGTTGCACCAGCGTTATAATCTTATCAACGTAGGAACTACACCGGTGGGTGTAAGAGATAATACAATCGATTATCCATACAGAACAGCTGACGGGTCTTATAATGATCCGCTCAATCCAGAAGCAGGGAGTGAAGATACATTTTTTGGACGTAACATGATGCCTTCTCCTCCAAAGGATCAGGTGATTACAGATAAATAGCTGCTGAGGCCAGATCTCATCACATATCTGACACCATTATATTGAATAATTTCTGACTGGTTACAACTTACATTTTCACTTTTTGAGTAAAATTGTTGTGTGAACAGCTGCTCAGGCCAGATCCCATGATAGTTGCTACCAAACTGCTTGCTCGCAGGAAATTGATAGATACGGGCACTCAATTTAACATGCTTGCTGCTGCGTGGACTCAATTCATGATTCACGACTGGGTCGATCATGTGGAAGACACCAAACAGGTATAGATAACAATGTAGAAAAATAAGTTCAGGAGATTTTAAAACTTCATAGACTATTTCCTACAACCTTCTGCCGATTTCCCTTCACCATTACTGTATTTCATTTCAATGGTTCATTACGTTATGCGGATTATGTTGGATTTTCACATACACTTTATTGGGAATCTATCAGGTAGACTAATGGCCAATCCACAATTCAAAAAGGAAATTATAACTGTTTGGAAGATTACGAATGTCTAGGAGTTTCAGTGTAACGGAAGACTTGGTATCCGAGCCTTGGCTAGGTTAATTCACTGATTTGGATTTTCACACACGTCTTGGACAACTATAGTCAGTTTGGATCCATTTTGAAACCAGTCAAATAGCTAATAATAATGGTTTAGATATTTACTAACGCCTAACGGTTTCGATATTTATTAACGCTAAAAGTTTTTGTGTAACTAAAAAACTCAACAAATTAATAAATTCGTTGGACCATTTCTCTATTTACGAGTGTCATGCTTGCTGAAGCGCAGGCTAATCTTCTCTGCATCGTTCCAATTTTATGGGATGATATATTCTGTATTTTCCTATTTTATCAGATGATATATTCTGTATTTTAGTTTTTCTCATATTTGGAAGCAAGTTCAATGGCTATTTTTTTTTTTACCTCAAAGATAATATGTCCTACTGTTTGAGTTTTTCAGGTAGAGCTAAGTGCCCCGTCGAGCGTTGCATCACAATGCCCACTAAAAGAATTCATATTTTTCGAAAGCGAAGAAGTTCCTACTGGTTCCTACGATATCCAGGAAGGATACCTTAATAGAAGAACTGCCTGGTGGTAAACATGACATCTCTGATCTATGCATTTCATACTCACATTTGAAGATTCAAAATACATGAGCATAAAATATCCATCGGAAATGTCGTGAACAAATCCCAAATTATGAATTCCATGTATCTGCTTCCTATGCAGGGATGGGAGTGCAGTTTATGGAAATGACATTAACGAGTCACGAAAAGTTAGGACGTTCAAGGATGGTAAGCTGAAGTTGGGCGAGGATGGCCTTCTTCTCCACCAGAGTGATGGAAAAGCTATCAGTGGAGATGTTCGTAATTCATGGGCTGGCCTATCAATTCTCCAAGCCTTATTCATCAAAGAACATAACGCAATTTGCGACATGGTGAAGGTAACGACAATCTGCCTATAATATGTAATCAATATTCAAATCAAACGGACTATAAATTAACATCTTTTCCTTAAACAATGCAGCATCATTATAACGAACTCGATGACGAGGAATTGTATCGTCATGCAAGATTAGTGACTTCTGCCGTGATTGCTAAAATCCATACAATTGATTGGACAGTAGAGCTCCTTAAAACTGACACCCTCCTTGCTGGAATGCGCAACAACTGGTACATAATTTCTTTGCTCCATAGGATGTTTCAGTCACACTGTTTCAGCTCCGCTTTGAAAATTCATAAATCATTGACTTCTACATTAATCTTAAGTCATCCGCTATTCTCTCCTTCAACCGTTAAGACACCACATTGAAAGAACACCTTCAAATACGGCAGCAAGCATGAAGAATATAATAAGAATGAACATCGGAGGTGAAAATTAATTGAAGAGTAATACCACACATACTATGCTAATATTGTTATGAAAAGAGACTCAACAATTTATGCTCCTTTAGATCAGGAAATATGATTTTGCATCGGGAATTATGAATTAGAACTTCACGAAGAGCTTTGCTACAAGTGGCAAACCTACGATAAACTTCAAAAATGTGTTATAATAGATAGAAAATATCATTACATTTATTTGGAGATGTCTAAATTAGAATAAAGTGCATACGCATAAATAAATTATCATAATCACTTTAATAAATATAGTTGATATAGGTGCATATCAATCATATGCACAACCATATTTACTAATATTTATGTCAGGAGACATATATAGAGATGTCTAAATTGGAATAAAGTGTATAATTATTAAAAAATTACTTTAAAATAATAATAATTTCAATGAAGTTTTGTTAAATAAGTGAAATTTTTTTGTTATTATATTAATATGCATGTTTAACTGAATTTAGCTATCTATAATTATTAGGGGATAGTAAGATTTAACCTACACAAAATATTCTAAAATATTCTTCATAACATACACAAATTAAAGATATATATTTTCATATTAATTATGTCTATTTTTCTCTTTTCTTTTGTGGAGTAAATTCTATTAACTGAAAATGAAAATTACATAGCACTTTCAAATTTCAAACCATTCTCTCAAGAGGGACATTGGACCCAAGATGAAAATAGACCCTCCATAGGGAGTTGAGAGCCATCTGAAACTTAAAATTAAAAATAAAAAAAAGTTGCATCTAATATTCAGGTAAGTGGCCAATTACAAAGCTATTCCATCACACATGAAAACCATTATGCATCATGTTGAGGTGTCTGAATGATATCATGTTACTGGAATGGGAGTTGTCAGGGTTGTTGAAGACTTCCTTGCTATAGGGGAATGCCAAGATGGCGTTCAACCCACTCCATTCTTATGTTAAGAGTGTTGAGATGCTTGCGCATGTGCTTAAGGGAATGAAGGATATCCAAGTCAGATTCATGGTGATCCAGGATAGTGTGACCCATTAGAAATTTTACTTGTCAATATAAATCAATTGCATGCATATACTGATTATACCTCCGTTTCATGTGCCCAATGTCTAGGACCCACTTTCCCCACTTAGCTAGGACTTATGTGTATAAGAGGATGGATTGATGAGAGGAGGATTCCTCCTACATACTAGTGAGTTCATCTTAAATATGGGCATGGATGAGTTCTCAAAAATTGAGAACTGAAGCCTTGAATCCTATGGTGCATTTGAGTTCACCCATGGTAGACTCACTCATAATAAGAAGCAACGACTCGTCAAAGTTGAGCTCACTATGGTGGCATGAGGAAATAAACAACCAAAAAGTCCGGGGTAATATTTTCTACCCAATGATTCAAGGAAGACTAAAGTTCTCAGAAAGGATGATACAAATGTCATTAAAACTAGTGTTGTAACATAGTTATATAGTTCCTGTAGAGGTTAAAGGAATTAACTAGATTACATACTAGTGTGGAAGCCCAAATACATAGTGCTTTTAGCCACACCTCCAACCATTAAATTACTTAAAACCTCATGTCATCTCATTTTTTAAAGGGCTCCCTTGAAAATAGAGTTCTCATAGTGAAACTATGGAAAGAAAGCAATAAAACCAATCCCTCATACCATTTTAAAGAGAACCCAAACCAACATCGCACGTTTTAATCCACCAAGCCTCTTTACACACCAAGGCATTAAGTTACAAGAATTGAAATAAGGTAACCACTTAGGAAATAGAAATTGAAATTTAAAAAAAGAAGAATATAAATTTACCTCAAAAACCCATGTAGTCTGCCGAGGGTGAAATCTCTTTAGGCCCAATCAAGTCATACTTGTGATAATACAAGGATTATATAATGCAGTGCCACTATGACAAGGAAACTATGAAACCCTCCCCACAAACCAATATCGGAAGGAGAAACATGAACAAGCACTAGTCGCATTCACTAATTGAGTCACTTTGAACCATCGAGGCACCAAATTGCCAACCTTAAAATAGAGAGATCCCTCATGAACCCGATAACTAGCTCTGAATAGAGGAGCACATGAACTTACCTAATAGCCCCACATGGTTTGCAAAGGAATACATTTACAAGGGTCCAATGGGGTCATGCTTGAACCAACAAAAGGACCATATAATACCTCCTAGAGGTGCAACTCCATCAAGCCATCTATCAGCTAGGAGAAACATTCAGGAACTAGGAGAGGATTTCTAAAGAAGGGAGAGCCAAAAAAACCCATTGAGAAGGAAGTTTATATAGAATGAGGGGGACCGGGGGGTATAGAATTATTTCTCTTATGATGAGCCTCCCAAAACCTTGACTCAAGATCATGAAAAAATCACCAGAGAGTTTATGGAATAATTATTTACCAACCAAGGTAAAGGAACACCACCAAAATGAAAATAAAAACACCGTAGTCTAAAAAAGTAACAGAATAGTCTAGAATCCGGTAAAGATTTTGAAAAAAACCAGCAAAGATTTATCAGAATCTTGTTTATAGTTGTTAAACTTCAGTATTTTGTGTGCTCTAAGGGTTTTTGATAGTGTTGAATCCATTTCCACTATCAAAAATGCAATTCAAACACTCTAACTACCTAATTTTTTGAATTTTTTTTTACCAAATTCTGGTAAAAAAATGCCGTCCGAGCTATTCCATATGCTGAATAGACAACTTCAATAAAAACAGAAACAACACTGAGTTGACCATAGAATTAGAAAAAAATACCTCACCATAAGTCATTAATGCAATTCAACGTGAGAATCTGAGAGATAGTGTTCCAAACATAACAAAATCCATTTTTCAAGCTACATTCCACATCGATATTT
The DNA here is from genome assembly GCA_034641835.2 of Pinus albicaulis. Classification (NCBI taxonomy): domain Eukaryota; kingdom Viridiplantae; phylum Streptophyta; class Pinopsida; order Pinales; family Pinaceae; genus Pinus; species Pinus albicaulis. Next base: position 30,938,339 of record CM076578.1, read on the forward strand.
ACATTTACAACCCCCATGTGAGCCCCACATTATAAAACATAATTTCCATGGAAGTCACATGCTTCACCTCCTCGAGTTTCCCAGACTGTCCTGAACGTCCTCTCTTCATTTGCAACTTTAGGGAAGGCATAATGGCCAAAAATACCAACATTTAATTCAGTTGGGGGCATTTCGTCACTACCTCTCGTGCACGTGTTATCAATTAAAAAAATGTGATATGAATAAGTGGCATATGGAGTGAGTTATAGTTTTTTGGACATGTGATATTGATAAGCCATGGTATTGGACCATGGTATTTTAACAAAGCCTATTTTCCTATTAAGAATAGTCATGTTAAAGTCAAGGGGTGAATCACCACTAGGATATTGTTTCATAGTTTTTTAAATGTGTACATATTAATTCTTTTTGTGACTAATAATAATAATAATATTAATATAATTCAATTAATTTTTCTGACTTTTAGTTTTGATTTTAACAACCTTAGATACACCATAAAGTAAGTGCTTTGATGCTTCTTATAGATTGATGTCTATCAACATTTAATTTATATAGTTTCCCCCGTGTTTTTTCCTCATATGATATATTCAACTCATAATCAATATATTCTTCTAATGACTTTTAATTTTGATGTTTACAAAAATTATTGAATACCAAGTTATATATATTCCCAATATAAAATATAAAAATATTATTTTCAAATAAAATTATAATATAATTTAAATATTGATATAATGATAAAAATATTCCTATATAAAATCTAAAGGTATTGCTTTTAAAAAGATATATAATGTAATATAAAAATTGATGTAATGAAATAAATTAAAACATGAAAATGTCAAAAAAGAAGAAGAAGAAGAAGAAGATGATTTACATTATCTATTATCTTAGTAATTTGATATTTAACATAAAAATAATATAAAATAAAATTTATTGATTTAAAATTAGATAAATGATCACATAAATTAAATAATACAAATTACATAAAAGTTAAAATACTAATATTTTAATAATGAACATAAATTCATTTTAATTATGGATTTACTAAGTGACTCAAACACTTTTTTGAGTGCAAAATTTAAGAAACTTTTTGCATTTTGAGAAATTTAATTCCTCTTGAATCCAAAATTAATATAGATTTATACTCATTCTTAATAATATTATTTATATTTATATAAATTTCACATCTCTATATTTAAAAATATTTTAATTTTAATTTAAAAAAAAAAAAAAATTATACTAGAAAAATTATTTGTATTATATAATTATGCTAGTGGTTCATATAAAATAAGTCAAGCAATACATAGGCAATTTATCAAAATTTTCCAACTGTTTTCTCATCTCCAATAGGAATACATGGTTTTCTTGAGTAACAAAAAGAGGGGTTTCCTAGGTGAATACCTTACAAATTTTCCCCAACAAAACAAAATCTACAACCTTTAACTCTAATAGGTAATTTTTCTAGTAGAATCATTTACCATTAGAAAATTATGGCACTCCTTGTTTGGCCATTAATATTTAATTCTTCTTATTGTCAATTTACACCTCCTTTGTATTTTGTTAAAGTCTCTTACAACATGGAATATTCGATGTGGATATCTTCACTTCTCATCTCCAATAGGAATACATGGTTTTCTTGAGTAACAAAAAGAGGGGTTTCCTAGGTGAATACCTTACAAATTTTCCCCAACAAAACAAAATCTACAACCTTTAACTCTAATAGGTAATTTTTCTAGTAGAATCATTTACCATTAGAAAATTATGGCACTCCTTGTTTGGCCATTAATATTTAATTCTCTTATTGTCAATTTACACCTCCTTTGTATTTTTGTTAAAGTCTCTTATAACATGGAATATCTTTTGATGGGATATCTTCACCAATATTCCTGCTTCTTTTCATGATGATTTCCATAGATTTAACCTTGGGGATGGAGCCTAATGCAGGATTAGTCAAGAATATCCCATAACCTTAAGTGTGTCCATCTCATAACAAAAAATCACGTGTAAATACCATATATATCTAATTGATTATTTTTCATATGACCAAGACCCCATAATTACATGAACACTTTGTCCTCCTTGGGGGAGTAACCCTCCCCCTCTTTCCAACCCTAATTTTAGCAAAACTTTAATATATAAATATATATGTATGTATGTAACTTGATATTTTAATGTGATATGCATAAAACTATTTATATAGAGAAAGATAGGCTAGAAAAGAATTTACTGTAACCTAGAGCCAAAAACCATTTAACCGGAAGGAATTTGTTGAAAAAAAACTTTTGAGACGGATGAATATGGAACTAAGAAATGGATTAGATTGAAAAATAAAATTGACTGCGCTTTATTACGGATGTTTATTCCTTGTATTATCGGGATTGAACGTCATAGTGATTGGCCAGTAAGGCAAGAATATAAAAAAATGATGTTGGAAGCTGCTACAACATATTATTCTCGAAAGGCTCCTTCGTGGTCTGTGGAGTATTCTGGACCAGATTATATGCTGAAGATGGAAGTCATTGTCCCGTTAAATTTTTCCCATTCACAAAGGGAATGGCTGAAATTCATTATAAAAAACTAATTGACAGACTTTTGCTGGATACGAGTGCCAATGAAAAAGTGGATTATTCTGGTGATTTGCTGTCGATGCAAGATATGAAGGAAATTATGGACCTGGGAATTCCAAACAGAGCGTTGAATTCTGCAATTATAGATAACATTGGAGATGTTGTTTATCAAGATGCGACAGGAAACATTAACACAGATTCAGAAAAAGAAGAAAACACAAATTCAGATTGATGTGGGAACCAGTCATTCATTGGAGAGCAATGAAATTGAAATGGAAATGGTGCCTTCAAAATATATGCACACTATTAGCTCGATCATTGCAGTAAGCACTACGCTAGGAGGAATCTTGCTTCTTCACCGCTGTTACCAAAGGTCCCATTGTGCATTGAAGATGAGGACAAGCACAAAACGGTTGTTGTCTACCCCTGGAAATCCACTAAGTATTCCAGTGTATACGTACAGGGAAATGGAAATAGCCACAAAAGGCTTCTCCGATAAAGAACAACTGGGTACAGGAGGTTTCGGAACAATTCATGCAGGAAAGCTGCCAGGCGAAAGTCTGGTTTTTGCAGTGAAGAAGATAAGGCATAGAGATACCCAAGGAATGGAATAGGTACTGAATGAAGATAGGCTTCTGTCGAGCGTAGATCACCCTAACCTGGTTAGACTATTAGGTTGTTGCCTTGAGAAAATAGAACCCATTCTTCTCTATGAATTCATTCCCAATGGCACACTCTGTCAGCATTTACAGAGGGAAATAGGTGAAGGTCTTCCATGGAGTAAAAGAGTAACAATAGTCACAGATACTGCCGTGTTAAAATGTGTAATTCCTACTTGTCCAGTTGTGACTATCTATGTATAGAGTCTGTTCATATTTAATAGGAGTTAGCTAAAATTAGTTTCCTTGTTTGGTGTGAGGTTGAGATATTCCCTCAACCAACTTATTGTACGTCCAAGATAGATCTCCTATCTTGAGACTAATTCATGTATAAATGTGTGTAATCTATTTGATGAATAATATAGATATAGTTTGCATATTGAAATTTTAATTTGGTATCAGAGGTAATTTGGTATCAGAGGTAATATTGTATGATATACTTGAATTAATTCACACTGATGTATGTGGACCTATGCAAACTAGGTCTCTTGGTGGTGCTTCATACTTTGTTATTTTTATTGATGATAGATCTAGGTATACCTGGGTCTATTTCATTAGAAGGAAAAGTGACATATTTGAGTATTTTAAAGAGTTTCGAACTATGGTTTATGGTGAAAGTATTTTGGAATTAAAATCAATATGAAGTTACTTTGTTAGAATTGGCTACTCTAACAAATGACACGTGAAACACGAAGTTCCAAGTTTTTAATTGATAAAGACAAAGATGCCCAAGATGTGAACATTTCAAAATATGATGTAATGGAGCAACGGCAACATTTAAAGTAGATGGTACAATTGATAAATTTAAGGCAAGATTAGTAGCAAAAGGATATGCTCAAAAGGAGGGAATTGATTATGAAGACACTTTTGCACCAGTAGCTAAGTTGAATACAATTAGATTACTGATTGCCTTAGCCACAAAACATAATTTGGTACTGAAATGACTCACATCAGGTTTATAACCATGAAGAACCTCAAAAGGAGTTTGAAAAACTAATTGCTTAGTGGGACATCGATTCTTCAGATAAACAACAGTGTTAATGGCTTCTGCCCAAAAACCATTAGAGATGTTCTTACCTTGCAGCATACTACGAGCAGATTCCACCAAGGTTCTATTCCATCGCTCAGCAACACCATTTTGCTGAGGGGTATGTGGCACTGTGAACTGTTGTTGAATTCCATTAGATTTAGAATAGGTGTTAAATGCTTTTGACTTATATTCACCCCCTTGATTAGATCTGAGTATTTTAATGCACTTTCCTGTTTGTTTTTCAACCATAGTTCGAAACTCTTTAAAATACTCAAATATGTCACTTTTCCTTCTAATGAAATAGACACAGGTATACCTAGATCTATCATCAATAAAAATAACAAAGTATGAAGCACCACCAAGAGACCTAGTTTGCATAGGTCCACATACATCAGTGTGAATTAATTCAAGTCAATCAAGTGTGTTTTCATTGGGTATTGTGCGGATCAGAAAGCCTATAAATTGTTTGATCCAAGTTCCCATAAACTATTTGCAAGTCGTGATGTGTTGTTTCATGAGCAGGCTGATAAAAGTAATACAAAGAATGATGCATGGCATATATCTAATGATGCACATGTCAAACTTGATACTTTGATTAAGCAGAAACAGGAACAGGTACAGATACAGGTATATGTATACAGTGATAATGGTTGACAGAACCATGTATACGAAGGACATCCTACAAGACCAGCGGTTGCAGCGGTTGGTACCCATGCATTCTGGTGGATGGTTGCTCCTTTATATGGACGTCGACATATTCTTTGTTATGTTTGATCACAACTAGATTTTGCGAAGTGATATCGAGACAAGTAGTCATTAAGGGGGTGTGTTAAATGTGTAATTCCTACTTGTCCAGTTGTGACTATCTATGTATAGAGTCTGTTCATATTTAATAGGAGTTAGCTAAAACTAGTTTCCTTGTTTGGTGTGAGGTTGAGATATTCCCTCAACCAACTTATTGTATGTCCAAGATAGATCTCCTATCTTGAGACTAATTCATGTATAAATGTGTGTAATCTATTTGATGAATAATATAGATATAGTTTGCATATTGAAATTTTAATTTGCCCATGCTCTAGCTTACCTTTATTCAGCCCTAAGTCCTCCAATTTATCATAGGGACGTAAAATCAAGAAACATTATGCTTGATTATGATATCAACGTACGCTCAAATATTAATAGTAATAATAAGGATAGATCAACTTCACCCACAATACGGTTCGATGGCCCTCTTCTTAAACAGTTTCAAGACTTTTATGAGCGACCAGACACATTTAGTCTTGATGTGTGCAATGGATGTCAGCTGATGGCTCTTCTCGGTTAGGTTCCGGGGAAATATGCTTGGAGGAGTGTTAGCGATGCTGATATCCGAAAATATCAAGCTTTTGTACAGACACTGCCGCAGTCTCGAGGTTTGGATACCGAATTTCGGTTTGTAGAGAGGGGTGCTGGTACACCGGCAGCTGGTTCTTCAGAACCTTTTACTGGAGCAGAAAATATAGAAGACGATAATTCCAAGATAAAATGGGGAACGAATACACCAGGTTTTGTTGCCCATTTTCCACGAGAGAGGGCTGCAACTAATCATGGATCTCTTCTATAGTCCATCATTATATAGGGATGCGACTACAAATCCATAGTTACGTAAGGACGCAATTCCAGCCAAAATATAATTATATAATTATAACTTAAATAGTTTCAAATTATATATATATATATATATATATATATATATATATATATATATATATTTATTTATTAAAAAAAAATATTAATTTAATATTAATTAATTAATAGCAAAAAAAAATAAAAAATAAAACAAAAGCCCTAGTTTTCAAACTCAATATTATGAGAGAAAATTCGACAAAGATGGGGTACAAGTGCTCAATGACATGCCAAGCAGATAATCCCAAGTGACAAGCTTCGAAGACAAAGCTTTTTGAGAGGAAGGCAATGTTATGAATATAATTCATAACAGATGTAATTAATATAGTTATTAATAGTTAAATAGGGATTATGTAAGTAGTCATTAAGTTAGTGAAAGGGCATGTCTAAAAGAGATTCTCATTAATGAAAGGCCACCTGCGTAGGTATATAAGCAGGGTCTCATTGTAACATTTATCATCATCTCTTATACATTTTATATATAATATATTATTACTACAATACCTCTTGTGTATTTTACGATTAAGTCAACAAGCCTACAGCTTCGTTGCTGCATAAAACACCATTGAGAAATTATGTGTTGGAATTTCTGAGAATTCCAGAACAAAAAGTGGAGAGAGTAATACTCTCCTCTTTAACACAGAGAAATTACTAAAATTCTCACAGGAAACAGAGTTTCAACTCATAAAACAAACTTTTATTCCATAAAAAATGTTGTTACAAATTCTTCCTCTAACAGAGGGATTTACAAAATAGTGACTGCTTCAAAGCACAGTTCACAGAGAAGACCTCACTGTCTCTCAATTAAAACACTTTGTCTTTCTCTGAAAAAAAATACGCTGCACTACATTTTTGTTTCGCACTGCTGTGCATAAAAACGGCTCTATTTTTATAAAAAAAACATTACATTTTGCCTCACGGGCCTTTGCTTTATATATGCCACCACACATATTAAAACATATAAAACAACAAACAAAAACTTTAAACTATTCAACCAACTGACTGTCGAGCCCACTGCCATAGCGCATTGAACGCGCGATTAAACAAAACAAAATTCTGAAATTACGATTTCGCGATTTTGCGATGTTGCGATGAGATCGCATCGCAAACATCTGCGATCAACTCATATGGCGGAACAAACTTTGAAAATGCGTTTTGCGATGTTGCGATCTACGCGATGATCGCATCGCAACTTTTAACCGGCGGTAACTATTGGATTTGTGATATTGCGATGTGCGTGATTTGCGATCGCACCGCACATATATTATTCAATGCCGCGTGGTCTATGGGACCCACGGGCCTCACGCTTTATGTGATTGTGATTTTATATATATATATATATATATATATATATATATATATATATATATATATGTTTGTCCCGCTCGCGGAACTCAACACATCAACAAAATTAGATCTTAAAGAAATTAAAATTAACAAAGATCATTAAAAAAAATTAACCTAAAAAAATAAATTATATATATTCTGGTAAAAAATAACATTTTTAAGGTGAAATTTAAAAAATAAATTAATTAATTAATTAAAAAAAATTAAATTAAAAAAATTAAAAATTTAAAAATTTAAAAATATAAATTAAATTTAAAAATTAAGAATATATATATATATATATATATATATATATATATATATATAACATTGCAAAACATCAATAACATTAAAAAAAGTTGTTACTTCTAAGTTCAAAGGAAAAATGTGGTGTGAGAAAGATTTAGTAGTTAAAAGAAAATTAAGGTATTATAAGGAGGTCATCAACCCCACCTCCACCTTAGAAGATCAAAAGTATCTCACTATTTTAACTAGCTCAAAGAAGAAAATTAATATAGCTAAGATTAGAACGAACTCTCATGAGCTCCATAGTGAAACAGGTCGTTGGACAGTTCCTAAAACACCATGGATGGAAAGGATCTGCCATCTCTGTGAGAATATGAACATCGAGCATGAAAATCACTTCCTCTTAGAGTGTCCCGTGTACAACCACATTAGAGCTCAATTTCATAATTTTTGCTGCATTACTGACATTCCTAGCCTTTTAAGATGTCAAAATTATAGTGAGGTCGGGAGGCTTCTCTCCAAGCTTTTTGAGCATAGGAATAAAATCTCAAATCAAATTAAATAACTCTTTTCTTTAGGTCCGATAGGCCAAATATTGGTCTCACTGGACGTTAACAATCATCATCATCATCATATATATAATTAAAAATTAAATAAGAATTAAATTTAAAAAATCGGGGCCAACTTTTTAAATTTACTTAATTTAAAAAAAATAATAATATATATATATATTTTTTATTATTATTTTTAAATTTAAATTTTATTTCATACTTTATATTTTATTTTTTTGAATTTAATTTATTTTGGTAAATTTATTTATTTTTTTGTTATTTATTTAATTTTTTTTTAATTTAATTTTAAAAGTATATATTTTTTCAGGTTTTTTTTTTTTTTTTTTCTAAATAATTTCAAGGAAAAAAATTTGATTTTGTTTTTTTTTATAATTTGAAAATGTGTTTTTCATATATTTGTAGATTTTTTAAATTTAAATTTTTATTTAAACTTTCCTTTTAATTTTAAATTTTTTATTTTTTTTAAATATATATATATATATATATATATATATATATATATATATTAATTTTTAAATTATATATATATATATATATATATATATATATATATATATATATATATAATTTTTAAATTTAAATTTTATTTAATACTTTATATTTAATTTATATTGGTAAATTTATTTGTTTTTTTTTTTTTTTAATTTTAATTTTTTAATTTTTTTTTTAATTATTTCATGAAAAAAAAATTGATTTTTTTTTTTATTTGAATGTGTGTTTTTCATATATTTATATATATATTTTTAAATTTAAATTTGTATTTAAACTTTCTTTTTAAATTTAAATTTTTTTATTTTTTATTTAAATTTGATTTGTTTTTTTTTTATTTTAATTTTAATTATTTTTTATTTTAATATTTTAATTATTTTAATTATTTTTTAATTTTTTAATTTTAATTATTTTATTTTATCTTTTTTTTTACTATGGTGTTTTTTTATTGTTATAACTTAATTTTTTTTGGTTAATTTTATTTTATTTTCTTTAGAGTTTTTTTTTGAATTTTTTTGTTTTTTATTGCATTTTATTTTTTTAATTTTGTTTAATTTTATTTTTTACAAGTGATATCTTATTTTTAATACCATGTGTAAAAATAGTTGAAACTTGATTTTCATAAAGATGATATTCTATCTTTAATGTCATCCTTGGATTTTTAAGGCTTTTTAGAGGCATGATATTTTATCTTTAATACCATGCTGAAAAATCGTTGGAATTTTAAGACTTTTGATATTTTATCTTTAATGTCATGTTTATCATTGAAATTTTAAGGTTTTTCAAAGTCATTATATTTTATCTTGAATGTCATTATTAGAAATTGTTGATAATTTACCTCGAAAAGACAGAAGGAGTTATTCCAACATCAACACTTCTCATTTTCAATGTGTGTTTTGCACACAAAAAAATGACGACATTATTCCATCATCAACACTTTTCGTTTTTAGGTTGTTTTTCGCACACAAAAATTGGCGATGTTATTCCAACATCAACATTTTTCGTTTTCAAGGTGTTCTTTGCACACAAAAAATTGGAGACGATATTCTAACATCAACACTTTTTGTTTTCAGGTTGTTTTTTGCACACAAAAAACTGGCTTTTACTTCCATTTTTTAAAAATGTTGAAAATTTACACCAAAAAAAAAGAAGGTTATTCCATAATACAACTTTTCGTTTTCGAGTTGTTTTTTCATGAAATTTTTATGTTTTATTTGTTAGAGTTCTTGGTTGATCGATATCCTTGTTGAAAGTATCCTGATGCATAAATGCATCCAAATCCTTAATCTCTCAAGCATCGTAGTCATGATTTTATAGCTTTTCTAATAAGGCCTCTACTATGATGATTCTCTACAAGAGACTGCAACAACCATGGGACTCCTCCTCGTCTTTGACACACAATGCACATCAATGCCATATTCCGTTGCCACTAGCCTAAATGCTAGTCTTGTTGACATAAAATCCAATAACTAGGTACCACCAACCATTCAAACAATGCCAACTCTCTAAAAAAACTTTGAAATGTGTAATAGTTAAATAATTTCATTCCGTTTTCCTTGTATATGGAAAAAGGTATGTGAGCACTATGATTTTTGCTAAGGGTCAATAGAACCATTGAGAATTAGTAAAATAGAGGCAATAGATACAATAGAAGATCTTGATTGCATCAATGAATGATTTTTGATTACTCTCCTCGGGTGAATATTAAGCACGATGCACTAAATTATTAATTGCATTACCATATTTTCTTCTTGTACTTTAAATGAGAATAAAGTGATAGTAAATGCACAAAGTAAAAAAATAAATAAACCAATTATTAACTTAATATTTGCCACTCTCTTAGATAAATCTCATTGTAAAAATCAAATAATTTATTATGTGTTCTTGTAATTTTCCTTCGTGTGATCCAAAAACATGATTAATGTATGTCTCTATATAGTTCCCCACCATCTCTTCCAAACCACAACCTTGCAATTGTCCCCAACATAGGCAACCAGTAAATCATAAGCTATAGGAAATTAAATGTGGTGGGGCAGTATATGCCCACCGTTAGATTTAAATTTATTTAAATCTAACGGTGGACATATACTGCCCCACTGCATTTAATTTTCTATAGCATATGATTTATGGATTTCCCCCACCATATTGTCCATGTCACAATGGACGAGAGTGACTCAAATCTTCTTAAGATTTTTCTTGTCATTGTTGTTAGCCAAACTCCAAATTAGGATTTGAAAAATATAATAAAATGTTTTTTATTATGAGACAAGAAGTTCTATTTTGTATTTTAAAAGACTTTGGAAGATCACACAATACATGTGCACTTAGAAACTGTGTAATATCGTCGTTTGCATCATAGAGTGATTGTGTAGTTTCAATTTCCCGTTCATACGGGTGCAAGACATGAATCAATCAAGGCAACATCAAAGTATAATAATCCAACATCGTATAATTATCACTAACTTAAAATAAATCACCTCTATTTACTTTAAGTAGGAAAAAAAAACAAAAATCGAAATATAAGTATCTAAAGTAGCGTCATTATCACGAACTTGAAATAACAACATAACAACCATCTAACCTAAATTTAGGGATAAAAATTGAAGTTATTATGGGCTTTCAAAATCTCTAATATAAACTTTTGTCAAGAGAATAACATTCAGATGCGAAAAAAACCCTAGTAGAGCTCTGCACCGGGCTGACCTCCACGACCCAGGGTTCGCTGGTTTTGGCATTGGTTGCCCTCGGAAGTCCTTCTCCGCTAATTATATCTACTACAACCTATCACTTGGACAACTACAGGCTTTCCCATGACCGACTCTATTGGGGGGGCGGCTGCTCCCCCCCTCATAGGCCATCCTCCAACAGGGAGGGCGACAAGGGCTGAAACCATCAATCAACACAACTTTGGGTCGTCTCAAGAAAATGCAGGGGTGACACCCATAGCGCAGACGAGTAATACACAAGAAGCAATAGCCGTGAACATGAAATCCGCAACATGCATACCAAATTACTCCAAGAAAACAATGATTGAACTCCCCGTGCATCGCATCAATGGCAGAATTCAATTCATTAAAGATCATGCATTGATAGGCAAGTTCATGGGCTTCTGGCCCATGGAAAAAGCGTTGAGAGGATGGATAGCCTTGAAATGGAAACCCAAAGGACACATAGAACTACAACTGTGTGCTAAAGGCTTCTTCAACATTCTCTCCACCTGCTCTGAAGATAAAGATATGATTATGGATGGAGTGTCATATTTCTTCAACACTGTAGGCCTATACCTCTGACCCTGAACTGAGCACTTCAACCTAGATAAACAGGATCTAACTTAGGCACCAGTCTAGATCCGGCTCTACTCTCTCCCCCAAGACTACTGGGACGAGGTCACCCCCAGAGAAATCGGCAACACCTTAGGAGAGTTCATCAAGATTGCAGAAGAAACCAAAATCAATCGCTATGCAGCCTACGCTCGCATCTGTGTCTACATGAATCTATTCAAACCTTTACCATGCGAGGTATGTCTGCTGCATGAAGAATTTGAATGGACTCAAACTGTTGATTATGAACATATTCCTTTTAGGTGTAGAAAATGCCACCAACATGGGCACCTCTTCAGATATTGTCCCCTAAACAGGAAAGCTACAGCTGAAAAGGAAACCAGCAAACAGAAAGTAGAAGGATTCACGAAGCTAGAAAGTAAAGAGAGACATAACAAGAGAGCTACCCCGTAGCAGAACAAAAAAGGACCTACAACCAGCATTAGCTTCGCAGCCCTAAATTAGTTAAGCGACAATGAAACTGTACCAGTTAATGAAGCTGGGAGCACCTCCACAACGCAAGCCCAACCCTCTAAGGCTCAGTAGCACAAGCTTCCACTGGAGACCTTCTTAAAATCACCCAATGCTAATGCTGCAGAGGACAATAGTCTGAAAAGGGGCAAAAAACTGATCACGGAAACAATCCTAGAAGTGATGGAGGAAGAACTAGAAAACATAGATCTAGAAGGCTTGGATTTCGCTGGGCTAGAAGAAGCCTACAAAAATAAGGACTACACATCAATCCCGGAGCAACAAATCCAAAAAATGGAGGAAATACTAGCCAGAGCAAAACAACTCCCCTCTCTAGGTATACAGGGAGGCATGCTCATCAACACTCAGTACTTCATGAAAGAGTCCCGCAAAAGAGGAAGGAAAACATCCCTGCAGAGAACCATAGAAATTGGGAAAGAAATGGTGGATTATGGGCAATTCCCCAAGCTGACTATATTATATTCCCTCACCTCTAGTTATATCCCATGAAGCTAATCTCATGGAAAATCAGAGGGCTCAACACCCCCACGAAACACATGATCATAAATAAAGTGCTCTCGGAGGAACATCCAACAATTTTCTGCATGCAAGAAACCAAATGTTCCAGCTCTACTCTAGAAACCATCTTCAAAAAGATATAGAAAGGTTGTAATACAATAGCGGTTGATGAAAATGGGGCGTCTGTAGGACTGGCCATCATCTGGAACCCTCAAATCATCACCTTAGAGAACCTTCATGCCAACAGAAACTTCATTCAGGTTAATTTTCACCTGACAGGAACGGACATCCATGGAATGCTTACTAATGTCTATGCGTCTCAAAATGTGCAACAAAAATTGACGCTCTTGAACAATCTAGAGGAAATCAATACACAGCCATCCCTCCCCCTCTGGTTACTAGGAGGAGATTTGAACATGATAACCACCCTCCAGGAAATAAAAGTGGAAGGTTGCATTTGGAATCAGACAGTAATGGATTCAAAAAATTTGTCCAAAGTAAAAAGCTCATTGATCTTCAGACCTCCAATGGAATATTTACATGGAACAACAAAAGAGGGGGCACCCAACAGATAGCCTCTCGACTGGACATATTCCTCATCACCGATGATCTTATCTACCTTGGAGGTAACTTAGATACCACCATCATCCCTGTAGCAGGATCTGATCATTTGCCAATACAACTCTAATGGCTCCAACCAGGTAAGCGCGCTCCTAAACGTTCTCGCTTTGAACATTGCTAGTTCAGGCACCCGAGGTTCAAGGAAATAGTGTCCAACTAGTGGTCTTCCTTAGTACCCCCACAAGGCACAAAAATGCTCCAGTTCCAGACAAAACTGAAACTTATCAAAATTCAACTGAAAGTCCACAACAAAACTACCTTTGGAAATATATTCAAAGATTAGAAAGACCTGGAGGAGAAAATGAAGAAGCTGCAACAAAATATCATCCAAAAGGGACGCATAGATGAGACAACTCACCAGGAGAAACTCTTAACAACTCATCTGGAGGAAAGAAGAAACCAAGAAGAAGCCCCTTGGAGATAAAAATATAGAATCAAATGGCTCAAAAATGGATAAAGAAACACCAAATTCTTCCATCACTCCACCATACAGCACAGGATGCACAATAGAATCACTGTCATCAAGAACCAAATGGGGGAAAGGATGGAAACCCAAGAGGACATCACAAAGGAGCTGCACAATCATTTCAGGGATATCCTCCAGGAACCCAACCACCAGAGGCAGGAAGCCATTGGATAAATCACCAAAAATATCCCCAAGTTGATAACGGAAGATCACAATAGGATGCTGCTCGCTACTACCACTTTAGTGGAGGTGGAATAGGAAGTCTTCCAACTGAAAGTAGGGAAAGCTCCAGGGCCCGATGGATTCACCACCAAATTTTTCCACTTCTTCTGAGACATCATCCAAAACGAAGTCTGGGATATTGTGGAGGAATCTCGGTCCACTCACTGGATGCTACCAGTGCTAAATGCCACCTTCATCACTCTGGTTCCAAAAGAATACATAGTTGCCTCTCCAAGTAAGTACATACCTATAACTCTTTGTAATGTCATTTATAAAATCATCTCCAAATTCATATCTAACCGACTGAAGAATCTCTTTCCCCTCATCATCTCCCCGGAGCAAACTGGGTATGTGGAAGGAAGACAATCCTTGATGGCATCATCGTAACCCATGAGGTCATTCATTCCCTCAAAACCACCAAAAAACCAGGCATGCTTCTCAAAATTGACCTATCCAAAGCTTTTGACAAACTCAGCTGGGACTATATCAAAAATGTCCTCTTATCTTTTGGCTTTAGTCACACCTGGGTCAGATGGATTATGAGCCTCATCACTTCCCCCTTTCACTCCATCCTGGTCAATGGCATCCCCTCTTCCACCTTCAATTCTTGTAGAGGCATAAGACAAGGGGGTCCTCTATCCCCCTTCATCTTCCTCATCATGGCAGAAGGCTTGGGTCGCCTTATCAAAAACACTATCCAAATGGGCGCTTTCCTTGGTTTACCTCTCCAAAATCTTCCTCCCTCCTCTCACCAGGAATTTGTGGATTATAACTTGATCATGGGCTACCCCTTAGTCCAGGAAGCCCGTACCCTCAAATCTGTACTTGACTCCTTCTCTGAAGCCTCCGGTACAAAGGTCAACCAAGACAAATATTAGATTTTTTTCTTCCATACCCCACCTCAAACCCAACGCACTATAGCACACATCCTTCGCTTCTCTATTGCTTCTCTTCCCTCCAAATACCTGGGAGCTCCATTAATTGACTCAGCCATCAATCACTCCTCCTGGAGAGCTCTACTTGACAAAATGGAAACTCGACTCTCCAAATGGACTCACTGCACGCTAAACATTTCCAGTCGTCTGGTTCTCATTAAGTCCGTCTTGAAATCTCTCCCCATCAACCTCTTCTTTTTCCTAGCTACTCCCAAATGGGTCCTAAAAGCTATGCGCAATATGCAACGGAGGTTTCTCTAGGGAGGCACAAAAGGAAAGAAAAAATGGGCCTTAGTTAATTGGAAGGATGTTTATACCCCTAAAAGTCAGGGAGATCTGGGTCTTTGGGATCCTGAGCACATCAATACCATAATGGGAGCCAGCATCTGGTGGAAATGGGTCTCCAAACCCAACACCCCCTGGTCCAACCTATAGGCAGCTAAGTATGCGCAGTATTGGCCAAAGGAAGATCTCATTAAACACAACTTGGATCTGGCTGGCTCCCAAATATGGAAAGCAGCTAGCAATCAAAAAAGTATAATCCAAAAGCACAGTTTCTGGGAGTTGCGAACTGGTAACCAAGCCAGATTCTGGGAGGATTCCTGGCAACAGATGCCAAGCCTCTCCTTCACCTTTTTCAGACCTATTTGGAATGCCGAGCTCCAAGGTAGGAAAAGACAGAAGGCTCAATACTTCTAGACATACGACATCTCACAAGGCTATAGGAAATGGCTTCACACAAGTAGATGGTAGGAAAACTGGAACAATGAAAGCCACACTGAAATCTGGGAGGAGCTCAACATAAAAATAAAAATCCAAGTCAAAACTAGACTTGATATCCTTCGCTGGGGGCACATACCCAGCAGAACCTACTCAACCAGGGAAGCATACAACATCCTCCATCAGCAGGATCCCGGACCAGCCAACAACATCTAAAAAAAGATATGGAAGGCCAATATATGTCCCAAAATAGCCACTTTCCTATGGCTACTCAGTAAATGACGCATCCTCACATGGGAGAATCTCTTGAAGAGAGGGTTCGTAGGACCCTCTAGATGTCCTTTATGTCAGGTCAAATCGGAAACCATCAACCACTTGTTAGACCAATGTCCTACTGCCAACTTCCTATGGGATAGAATTTTTATCTTATATCGTCGTTCCAACCGAGCAAGAGGTAGCATTATTCAAATCATCAGCAACTGGCAGGAAAATCCTTACACTAGTACCCTACTGAATAGACTATGGCAGATCACTCCAGGTATCCTCATCTAGAACATCTAGAAGGAATGAAACAGTCACATCTTCAAGGACAAGGCCTCTACTCTTGATCATCTCTGGGACAAGATTCACAACAACCTCACTGAAACTCTAGCTTTATATGCTTGGAGTAAGGAGGACTTACCCATCGAGGCAACTGAACATCACATTAGGAACAACTGGCATATGAGTCTCAACACACCCATGGACATCACTCCTAGAAGCATGGGTAGAACTCCTGCTCCAGAAACTTGGTCTCCTCCCTCCATGGTCTTCTTCAAATGAAATTTTGACGGGGAGTCTAAAGGCAACCGAGGCAATGCAGGTTTTAGAGGCATTATCAGGAAAACTTGTAGATATCCTCTCAGAATCTACTATGGGAACATTGGATGGGATAGTAACAATTCTACGGAACTCGAAGGAATGATACAGGGTATTCAAATTTCCATAGAATTCCATTACTTCCCTCTGGAGGTGGAAGGAGACTTGCAAATCATAACTCTGGCTACTACCCGAATCCTTCAAGGCATGACATCCTCAAAAGCTTCCAACAGCTGCAGACTTGCCCACAAGCTTAAGATGCTGGAGCTTCTACTTCACAATCACAAACCCATCAGTTTTTTTCATGTGCGCAGGAAAGCCAACTCTGTTGCGGATCTTCTTGCAAATAAAGGACTGGAAAGAAATTGTGCCCTGCATCATTCCACTCTTGAGAAGGATGAGGAGGAGGCACTCAGACATAACTATCTCATTCTCATACAAAAACATCAGCAACCCCCGGATGTGAGTGACATACCTGACATGAGTGGATATCACATCTCACCCCACCCAGAATATGGAAATCTCCAGCACAGAACTTCACCTGGTGCGGATCCAATTACCGTTAGCTCCTCACACGTTCCTCGCAAAACCAGAGATGATGACAAGAGGACAGGTACTACATCACCTGACCCTGAACATCACCTTTCTCATATCACCATTAATTTCCATTATGACTAATCATCATGGCATCCATACCTCCTCCCATGTGCCTGCTCAGTTGCTTAATCTCCACATGCAGTTACATGCGAAGATCACTCAATGATATCATCACATATCTCATCCTCGCCCCTATATAACTCTTATACTTCTGCCCCTTTCCTCACTCATCTGGTCACCTTTTCCTTACGCTCTCCTCCCTCTGATCTGGCTTCTCACTAATTTCAATCAGCTGCGAAGCCTCTGTCCTAGAGTGGAGCTACGTAGACTCCCTCTGCTTGTCACTCTTCATGCTCTGAACCTGCCCCCTAGTCTTTGCAGCCCCTTCAACCCCTGTGTCACTCCTGCCTCCCTTCCTTGGCCCTGTGTTCCTTTTCTCATCCTAAACCACTCACCCCCTCCCAGGTGCACAATGGCTCCCAGACTACGCCAACGCACTATTCGTGGTGGCCATAGAGGGGCACTCCCTGGTCGTTATCATCGCGGACAAGACATTCGCCTCGAATAGATTGATGCTTCCTCATCTAGCACTTTTGCGAGCCATAAATATGATCCCGAGTAGTGCACAGAATCCTCCAGGAAAGCTACACAGAGAGGTAGTCAAGGCTCAAGAAGGTCCACCTCCTCTCCTAGAGCACACTCTCTGCATCGCACGCCTGTTCCCCTGACTATTTCAGCACAGGATGTTGAGGACACGAACATTTGGATCATGGACTCCGAAGGTGTTTGGATGAAGGTTCCTGATGGCGTAGACTCAAATTCCCCCATCCTCTGTGCTCCTGCAAGCACCCCCAAGAGAACTGTTGCCGATGTGGAAGATGTTGTTGCGTAGGCTCCTGCCTGTCCCATTGAAAGGAGAACCCCAAAAACAGTGATGATGATGAATAACGTTTGTGTAGCTGCACAGTTTTACTTTTTTTTTTGTCATATGTGCCCTCAAGGCTTTTCTGTTACTATCTACTCTCTAATTTTTAGGTGCGTTGGCACTATTGCGCACAATGTACTACTCGTTTTAAATTTTTTTCGGGGTTGGTTTCCTCCCCCGAGGCAGCCCAGAAACAACGTAACAAAGGCGGGGATTGGTTAAGCGCAGCCTACCAACCCAGCCTGTAGCATATGTAATATTATGTTTTCAAAATTAATATATTAGCTCAACTTACCAAAAAGAAAAAAAAATCTCTGATATAAAATTATTTCTCATGCAAACTAAAATTAAAATAAAATAAAAAATTAATTTATTTACCATCAAAACAAAAATTGCAACATCCGTAAACCCACGTAACTAGACATGGAATTAATAAACAAATATTATTAAACCTTTTATCAAGAACTGGTTGGAAGTTTAACAACTTCTTGATAACGAACTTACATTCTTGATATGAAAGGAAAATAAACTATTATTCTTGGGGAGGGTTGTTGATAGGGTTTTGTTGTTTTCTTTTTCATGAGGAAAGACTTGTTGTGAACTCCTCCACAGAATGAGTTCTACTGCCACTTTTAGAATATATTGAAAGAGGTTTTGTGCTTCATTAATATATTTCACTTAGATGGTGAAGTGTGTGATTCAAAACCATAAGATGGAATTCTCTCACTTGCATCGATCTTCCTCATTGATCAGATAAATTGAATAAGTGGGCCGAATGAAAGGTTGTGGAGTTAAAACTAGATTTTAATTCTCTCTTGCATCAAACTTCCTCATTCATCAAATACATCAACTAAGTGGTCTGAATGAAAGGTTGTGCCTTTTTCTTTGGAGAAAGTATAGCATCATGGAAACCTGTGAAAGAAAAACGAGAAAGAGAACCAAATCTGTAAATCTTATGTTGTTCAAATGGAGGATTTGGCTTAAAAAGATAAGAATCTTTCTTTATTAAAAATAATTTTGAAGTTTGTTTATCCAAGATAAGTTAAGGAGTTTTCTAGGAAAAGAAATCTTAAAATTTTGTGCATATGGAGAACTATGCTTGTTTTCTTAGTAAAGAAAATAATTTAGCATATGTATATAAATATTGTTATTATGTTAACCTTTTAAAAACAAAAATATAACTATCTAAAGTAGTAAAGGATAAGTAACTTAGCTTAAATATATATATAAGAAAAGATAGGATGCTTGTTTTCTTTTAAAATGGATTTCGTACCGGTGTGTTAAATGATAAGAAATCCAAGTTATTTTCTTGAAAGTGAATATAGATTAAAGAGGGTAACTCTTGAAATATTTTCATGTGTGGTGAAAAAGAAAAGAGAAAAGTTTCTTAGATTAATATTCTTGGAAGAGTTTTCATGAATATGTATGCATACATTAAGCATGTTGTGAATATGTATATATATATATATTACCATGTTGGTTATTTAAAGACGACAAGGATATGAGGGCATAAAAATTACATATGAATCTTTTCCATACAAGAGTAAGAACATATGTTTGTTTCTTAAAAATATTATCTGCATTGAAGTAAGGGAGATGGTGTTAAAAGAAAATTACACGTTTTCATGAATTGTTTCAACTTATTGATTTAGGTGTATAAAAGGTTAATATAACCTTAGTATAGTTGCCTAGTTTTATGCATAAAAGATGGTTATCTATGATAATTTATTGAAAGGGAAGCATGAGAAACTACATGTAGACAGGAAACGAAACTAGTTATATTAACTTCATTTTGAAAAACAAGTATGTATTTGTTTACATGTAAATAATAGTTAATGATGGTGTAATTCCAAGAAGGGAATATGTGTTACTTACATTAAACAACATCTTTTGAGCTATATTTATTTCAAAAAAAATTACATGTGATTACTTTATGCTATCATAATTATTATGTTAGTTTCTTTCGAAACAAGATCATGTATATGCATGAGAGATTTGTATTATCTTTCATTGGAAAGAATATACATTTGTATGCTGGAAATGATAGCATGTTTAGTTGGCCTACATTGGGAGAAATTATTTGGAAAAGAAGATGGATTACATGCATAAAACCCATATTAATGTGTTGTTTTCCTTGGAATATATAATATATGGGTAATGTTGGTATAATATTTGAAAAAGAAGACATGTCTTTGTATTATTTACTGTAAACAGGTATTTGGATACTCTGTTGTGTTAAACATTCCTTTAGGAAGAATATTTTGGAAACTATATACATTGGCTTTCTTTACATGCTCCAAAAGTAATAGCTTAAGGGTTAGTTATTTTGATTAAATTTATGTAAATCGCATGAACGAAGATCGTAATTGATATATCAGTTTGTTTTAAAGAAATGATTGGTAGATGTAGCTATTGTCTTGTAGGAATGTGTGCTTATGCGAGGGAAATATTAGTTAATGTGATTGCTTATAACTAGCACATATGCAGTGTTGTTGAAGGAAGCATGTCAAGATATTTTACTTGCATATCTTGAATGTACATTCATATATGGAGAAGCATCACTAGTATATATTTATGAATGGGTTGTTTAATACTTTATGAATCTTGACATCAATTTATGTTGAAGACAACATTAGCAAGAAATGATGTTAAACTTTACAAAGGAAATATTATGCTTAACATGGTGGTAGGTAAATGATTAATGGTTCATGTAGATGAGCGCGAGCTATAGGATGGTCCAATGTACGATGGTCTACTATAGGTACATCCATGCCACCAAGATATTAAGATATGAAGATTAGTTGGTAAATGCTATCATATCTATTGTAACGGCTTTAAGCTATATATTTGTATATTTCCTTGTAAGATTTATAACAATGGTTAAGGGATGGTCTCCCTTATAAGCCATTGAGTGAGGGGTGAACACCCTCATGAGCTTTTAATAATAAAATTAAACTTTTTTTTATTTTCACCCTACGGGGTTTCCAAGGTATATTGGTGTTCAATGCTGTGATTGATTAATGTGTCAAATTGATTATGTTGATTCCTTTCATGTTTTTATGTTCATAATGTCAAGTATGTGATGACTACAGGAATAATGAAATGAATGCAAGGTTACATCATACAGTTTTATGTTATTGTACTACAATAAAGGTTGTTAATGGTTAAGCAACATACTATTCTTATACTAAGGTTACACTATGAACTGGTAAACATTCTATCTAATGATTGGTAAGGAATATTTAATAGTGATTTGGATAGTTACCCGTGGGTAACTTGTATAAAAAAAAAATAACTCTTTGAATTTCCATGAGAGGTTATCAGTGTATGTTACAAAAATATTATCAAATTTAAAATGAAAATACATTTTTATTTTTTTAATTAAAGTGAAAGGAAACTTTTCATAATATACTTTATTTCTTATTATTTTTATGGGTTTTTCTATGTTGTGTAACCAACTCCAAAAATAGAAGAAAAGAGATATTAACGACTTTGAAATAAGCCACTTCGAGGGGGCAACCTCCAATACATTACATGAATGAAAAATTCTTGGACGATACGATTTACAAAACCTCCTTTCTATATATAGGAGTCCATGTGGCCATAATGTAATCCTAGTGGGCCACAATGTAATCCTAGCCGACCTAACAATAATAATTTAAGGGCACAATAATAACAAAATGGGGGTTACAAGGGTACAATAATAACAATAATGGGGTTACACTAATAACAATAAGGGACTATACTAGTAATATAGGGACCTAATATGCCCCTCTCCTTCAAAAAAGTGTTGTCCTCAACGCTTGAGTAGCTTTGGGTGCTTCTGTATAAACTTCTCATCCTCCCATATAGAATCTTCAGTGGGTAAGTTCTTCCACTTGATGAGATACTCTGAAATTGATCGATTCTGTAGCTTTCGAGTTCTTGTTTTCGTGACCGCTTTAGGTTCCAATATGATTTTTCCTTCCTCATCAAGTTCTGGAAATATTGTTTGAACTGGAATATTTTCACCTATAACCTTCTTTAAGCATGAAACATGGAAAACTCGATGCACTCGCGAAGAAGCAGGAAGCTCCAATTTGTATGCCATAGTACCAATCTTTTGCAACACCTTGTAAGGACCATAGTACTTTGGCGATAATTTATTATCCTTCTTAGCTTGCTTGAGGAAAATTTGTTTGTATGGTTGTAGCCGTAAAAATACCCAATCTCCTACATCAAAACTTCTCTCACTGCGATGTTGATCTGCCTGTTGTTTCATTCGATTTTGTGCCAAATTCAGGTTATCCTTTAAGAGTTGGAGAACTTCTTGCTGATGATCGATGTGATCTTCCACTGCTTGAACCTTCGAATTTTCCCTTAAAGATGATGTGATGGATGGTGGATGATATCCATAAAGTGCCATAAATGGGGTCATTTTTGCTACAGTATGGAAGGAAGTGTTATACCACCATTCACCGAGAGGTAACCACTTGACCCATTGTGTTTGTTTATCAGATACAAAACAACGAAGATATCATTCCAAACATTTATTTACTATCTCAGTTTGACCATCAGATTGAGGATGATAAGATGAGCTATGAGCTAATTGAGTACCCAAACAAGAAAATAACTCTGTCCAAAAATTTCCAGTAAAAATGGGATCTCCATTGCTCACAATAACCTTTGGGCTTCCATGTAGCTTTTGAATTCTGTCCATAAATGTAGTAGCAAGTGTACTTGCTTTAAATCGATGAGATAATGCACAAAAGTGTGCATACTTGGTAAGTCTATCAACTACCACCATGATGACACTCTTTCCTTCAGATTTAGGTAAACCTGTGATAAAATCCATTGAAATCTTCTCCCAACGTTGACTTGGAATGGATAAAGGTTGTAGAAGTCTTGGGGTCTTAATTGTCTCAACTTTATTCTGTTGGCAAACCAAACATTCCACCACAAAATTTTGAATATCAGATTTAAGGCCATCCCAAAAAAATTCTTTCTTCACCCTGTGGTAAGTTTTTAAAAATCCTGAGTGTCCTCCTAAAGGAGAAGTGTGCAATTCTAAAAGAATCTTTTGTTTTAGTTGGGAATTCTTACAAAGATATAAGCGATCTTTGTACCATAAGGAATCATTTTTCCAACTAAATGTATCAGATGTACTAGGATCTTGCTGCAACTTTTGAATGAGTGTCCATACATCTTTGTCCTTCTTACATTCATCTCTTGCTTCGGTTATCCAATCTGGTTGGATAATAGAAATGGCACAAAGCAATGCTTCCACCTCTTCATTCTTTCTTGAGAGTGCATCTGCAACAACATTAAGCTTTCCATTTTTGTAGATTATTTCAAAGTCATAACCCAACATCTTTGTGACCCATTTTTGCTGCTCTTCTGAAGATAGTCTTTGTTCCAAAAAGTGTTTAAGACTATCATGACCATTTTTTACCTTGAAGTGTCTTCCCATTAGGTAAGGTCGCCATTTCTTTAGTACATGTAGTATTTCCAACATTTCCTTCTCATAAATAGGTTTCCGTAAATACTTTCCTTTGATTGGACGACTTTCAAAAGCAATGGGTCTTCCTTCCTGCATTAAAACTGCACCAATTCCATTTCCTGGGGCATCACATTCCACAATAAAGGTTTTTGTGAAGTCTGGTGTAGCTAAGACCGGTGCTAGGCACATTGCCTCTTTAAGACGTTCAAAGGCCTTAGTTGCTTCAGGAGTCCATGAAAATGCATCTTTCTTCAATAATGTTGTTAGAGGTGCTGCTATTCTCCCATAATTGTTAACAAACTTGCAATAATACCCTGTTAACCCGAGAAATCCTCGCAACTGCTTTATGGTTGTGGGGACTTTCCATTCCTTAATGGCTTTAATTTTTTTAGGGTCTATTTTAACACCCACGTGAGATACAATATGACCCAAATATTCCACCTCTTGTACTCCAAATAAACATTTGGATATTTTTGCATATAATTGTTTCTCCTGGAATAGTTTGAGCACCCTGTCAACATGTTCAACATGATCCTTCCAAGGCCTTCTATCGATTAGTGTATCATAAAAAAATACTAGAACAAATTTTCTAAGGAAGGGTTTGAAAATAGAATTCATCAACCCTTGAAATGTAGAAGGTGCATTTGTAAGGCCAAAAGGCATGACCAAAAATTCATAATGACCCTCATGAGTTCGAAATTCTGTTTTTGGAATATCTTCAGTCTTCATTCTAATTTGATGATATCCTAAACGAAGATCCAACTTGGTAAAATAAATTGCTCCATGTAATTCATCCAATAATTCATCAATCACAGGAATGGGAAATTTATCTTTAATGGTGAGCTTATTGAGCTCCCTATAATCCGGACACATTCGCCATGATCCATCCTTCTTGTGTACTAATACTATAGGAGCAGAGAAAGAACTTTGACTAGGTTGAATTATACCTGCCTCTAACATTTCTGCAATCATACGTTCAATTTCACTCTTTTGGACGTAAGGATATCTATAAGGCCCGATGTTTGGAGGAACACTTCCTGGAATCAAATGAATAGCATGATCATGATCATGAATAGGTGGGAGTCCTTTGGGAGTTTCAAACACCTTGGAATGATTGTCCAAGACTTGTTGGAGATCTGCAGAAATAGATGATTTTGATGTTGGAACTTCTAGTGAGCATAATTTTGCAATTACCCCTCGTTTTTATTTATTTAGAAGCCTTTTCATGACATTAGAGCTTATTATCTTTCCTGGCTTCCCCGCAATACCCCGTAATTCAACTTCCTTTCCTTCTGAAAAAAAATTTAAGAAAATTTCTTGAAAATTAAAAGCTACTGTCCCCAAAGATTGTAACCATTGTACTCCTAGTACAACATCAACACCTCCCATAGGAATGGAAAGCATTGGACTAGTCAATACATATTCCCCCATGGTTAGCTTGATATTATGGAATTTTCCAGAGCAATTTATAGTTCCTCCATTTGCAACCATCACTTGACATTCTGGTGCTGGGTATAGGAAACAATTTAATTCCTTGGCTACTTTACAATGAATAAAATTATGGGTGCTACCTGAATCAATCAACACTATTACCTTTTTCTTCTTGATTTGTCCTTCTATCTTGAGAGTTTGAGGAGTGGTAATTCCTGCCAGTGCATTACACGATATGGTCGAATTCATTTCTTCCTCTTCTAGGGTTGGTTCCTGGTGTATATCCTCTTCTTGTTCATTTTCTTCTTCCTCTTCACAATCTATGTAAAATAATTTCTTCTCAGGACACTTATGACCTTTAGTGTATTTGCTATCACAACTGTAGCAAAGCCCTTTTGCTCTTTTTTCTTCCAATTGTTGTGGTGTCAACCTTGTAGGTTGTGGAAATCTAGATGTAGCAACACTTCCTTCTTTATAGAATTGAGTGGTAGGCTTCCTTGTCGCCATAACTTTACATTCAACTTTTCTTGCCAACCCGAATGCCTTCTCCAATGAATCAGGTTCCAGAACGCGAACTTCATGTTGGATGTTATCCTTTAAAGTGCCTATGAAGAGATCAATCCTGTGTTCCTCTGGAATATCAGTTACCCTTATATTCAATTTTTGGAAGTCCTCAATGTGCCGCCCCACTAAGCCCTTTTGTTTGAGATTTATCAATTGGCTAAAGAAGGTGTTGCTCTTTGTATCCTCATAATGTGCTATCATTTCCTCCTTAAAAATTGACCAAGTGACAATTTTTTTATGGGAGCAAAGCCATCGATACCATACAAATGTATTTTGTTCTAAATGTAAAGTTGCAATGCGTACCTTTTGTGTGTTTTGCACGTTATGGGGATCAAAATATTGCTCCATCTGTAGTATCCATGTTACAGGATCCTTTCCATCAAACTTCCTCATATCCATTTTTGGAATATGGTGGTTCTTCCCGCCAACATTAGAGTTTATGAAATCACGATTAACATTTATTTTGTTCTCATCATGAGGTTCTTCTACTATCTTTTCACCATTAGGAAACATTTCTTGTATCAACTTTGTCAAACCTTCAATGTCTTCTTTTAGATAATTCTTCATGTTTTCCATGTTGTCTTTCATGTTATCCATCTTAGCTTCCATGCCATCTTCCATGCCATCCATCTTAGCTTCCACTCTTTTCTTCAAAACTTCCATTTCATTTTTTGTTTCTCTTTGCGAGAGTGAAATTTTTTGCACTTGCTCTTGTAATTTTGATAGATCATGTTGCAATTCTTCATCTTCATGAGTCATAGTAGAGCCTTCTGAAGGCTTAATGGGTGTTGAATTATTTTTACGGGGCATCTTTTATAACCCAATACTGATATCTATTCTACAATATTCGCTTGGAATCAATTCAAATTGATTCTTCAAACAAGACTTATGCAATTCGGAAAAACAATACACGCCTTTTTCTTGATTTTGAGGAGATCGATATTGAAATTGGATTATCTATGTGATTGCAGCACTTCAATATTTTAATTTCAGTACAGACTTAGCCCTCTAAATTATCTTTAAAATTCCACAGGTCTGACCTAATTTGGATTCTCCAAGACAAAGTTGTGTCCAATCTCCCACAATGACCTAATTATGGACTGGTTCGGTAAAGTGAACTTGTACGAATTTCCACGTGTCACTGTTTTGTCCTTCGAATCTGAAATTGATAGAAAAGAAACTAAAGTCTGTTTACTTGTGACCACTTTTTACGGCACTCCAATCCGATGCTCAGAGAGAGAGTTATGAATATTTTCCCACGATCACCTCTTTGAGATGAAATTCAGGAGCCTGAAAAAGCACTACCTTCCACAGCTAATATCTCCAAAAATGTTATGAACCAAGTTCTGAAATTTTTTGACAATTTTCCTTAGGATTTCGGCTTCATACCCTAAAAATTTCAGTTTCTAAAACTTCATAGAAAAAACGTTATATAGCAAATTCCACAATGACCTGTTTTGGAGCCTGAAACAATACCTAACGTCCACAGATCATATCTCCAAAAATATTGTGAACCAAGCTCTGAAATTTTTTGACGATGTTCCTCCATATTTTGGCTTCGCACCCTAAATATTTCAGGTTCTGAAACTTAGTAGAAAAAAAGTTATAGCGAAAATTCCACGATGACCTGTTTGGAGTAGTGAAACCCTAGAATCCAAACCTCTGATACCAAATGTTGTGTAACCAGCTCCAAAAATAGAAGAAAAGAGATATTAATGCCTTATAAATAAGTCACTTTGAGGGGGAAACCTCCAATACATTACATGAATGAAAAATTCTTGGATGATACAATTTACAAAACCTCCTTTCTATATATAGGAGTCCATGTGGCCATAATGTAATCCTAGTGGGCCACAATGTAATCCTAGCCAACCTAACAATAATAATTTAAGGGCACAATAATAACAAAATGGGGTTTACAAGGGTACAATAATAACAATAATTGGGTTACACTAATAACAATAAGGGACTATCCTAGTAATATAGGGACCTAATATTTTATTTATTATTTATTTTTACATATACCGTGACAATTAAAAAAATGTGGGTGATGTTTTATAAAAATAATTCCTATCATTTTATACAATAGAATTATTTGTTATGAAGCTCATGCATGTATGTATCACTTATTTATTGAAGTTACATGTTAGTGGTAGGAATTGAAGGTCAAAAACTTTGATTGTGGTGAATACTTTTTCTACTCACAAAAGACAAATAATTCTAATTCAATTCAACCCCCATCATATTACTTCTAATATTTACAAACAATATCTATCAATATTTCCTCTTGCTTATTAAAAAAGGTACTTGCCAATATTTGATGGCCCCACATATACATCTTTTAAGATTTACAAATGGTACCTAACAATCTTTGATGACTCCACCTATAAATCTTCAAAGATTTACAAATGGTACCTGCCAATATTTAATGGCTCCACCTTTAGACCTCCTGATATTTACAAATGGTACTTACTAATATTTCATTGTTCAACCTATATATATTATTAGTGCCGACACCACTTGGTTTTATTTACTACCTACCTAGATTAATTGCATCTACTACTTCCATGATTTCCTTGATATATGAATATTCCTTTATATATAAATATTATCTGCATGTTTTCTAGTCTTAATATGCATACTTAATACGGAAACAAAACAATGGGTACTATGGATCAAAATTCATACAATGTGGATTTGATTTCTTATGATTAAAAATTCAACATTAAATAAGTCGGAAGTAGTGTAACTAATAGATGACACATGACCCATACAATTTTGAGCGAGATGATATTTTTTATATTTAAAATGTACTTTTGAATTAAAAAATAATGAGGCACTCAAAATGTATACATTAAACAACTCAAACTTATAATTTTAAAAACATATAATTAATTTTGGGCATAATTAAGTAGAAAATTTGCTTGAAAAATGGTCATTTTGTTTATTAGTTAGACTACCTCAATAATACAAGTATTTAATTTAAACATTTATTTTTATTGTAAAAAGTAATATTATTTCCATATCCACATGTGCACCAATAATTAGCGCTAGAATTATTATGGAAAAAGATTAAATATTTTTGTCGATTATATTTTCTTAATGGAAAATTGTGTTGTTGGAGGTTTTACATAGTTTTTTTTTATTGGACATTACAGTGATATTCTTAATGTAGTACTATATTTTATTTTAATTTACAAAACTCATTTCAATTATTTGAGCAGTTGTATCAATTACCATATAAGAAACAAAATCAGTTTCATTGTAAAAAAATGTCATCTTATGTGACCGATAGTGTCGGGACACCGAGTCGGCATCACCGCCTATGGGCGAGTCGGGTGCCCCACCGGGCACCTGTGACACTTAGGCGAGTCGTGGGTATGGGTGTGCCCATGTTATGCAGCGAGCTTGTAGACATAGTGGCAGATGCACCAGGTGCCTACTCGAATCATGTGCGGTTACTGGCATGTGGATGGAGGGTGCACCCGAGTTGTGGGACAGTGTGGAGCGACACAATTTGGCGGTGGAAACTCGAGATAGTGAACATGCTGGGGCATAACATGAAATGAGGTTGCACACCTGGGCAGTGCACCCACCCCCGGCTGTAGGCGATCGAAGCATAGGCAACATGGGGTGAACGAATCGACAACACAACACACGGGCGGACAGAGGGGATGGGGGCGATGCACTTGGCGAGTGGACGGACATGACGATGAGTTGACGCACATATAATAAATCATAAGCCATAGAGAATTAAATGCGGTGGGGTAGTATATGCCCACCGTTCGATTTAAACAAATTTAAATCTAACGATGGGCATATACTTCCCCACCGCATTTAATTCTCTATGGCTTACGATTTATTGATTGCCTTGGAATAGCGGATGGGCATGTCAGCTTGGTGTGCAGGTCAACTTGGTGGGCTCACACCCCAATCAATGCGGCCATTGCTTAATCATTTGATGGAAGAGCATATTAATATGTGAAGGGGTTGAAGGTTAAAATATAACAGAACCACAAAGCCAAACATTTAATAGATAATTCGCAATGCGAAGCCGAACGATGGCACATGACTGTGGGCATTAGTCTGAAGTGTTGAACAAACAGACGTGACATGGGCATGCAGCTGCACAGCAGGAAGCGTATAACCAAAAACTTGTAGCATTCAGGAGTTCAGAGTTTTGGTGTGCAGACAGCAGTGGTGGGGAAGTAGAAGGTTGGGTAGCACTCAGGTCAAAGCATGTAGGCCGTGTGTAGTGTGGTGAACGACTGTGCAAGAATCAGTGTGGAATAATGTAACCAAAACATGCAGTAGGTCACATGAGTCATGCATACAGTGATTAAGAGCCATGAAGTTTTTGTTGGAAGTGCACTAGTCATGCAGAAAATTGAGTATAGTGTTGAACTCATGCATCTCATGCAGAGTTGATCTCCCCTTGTAAAATATCGTAAAATATGCATAATTTTCTAATGAAATTATAAAATTGATAAATTCACGTGTTGGTCTCATGTTTTTTGTATTTTTACTGTTGTGTTATGTATTTTCACACATAACTAATAACTGAAGAAAACAATAATAATGGTAGGTGTATTCTGGAAGATGGGAAAAAAGTAGAGTATAAAAGTCTAGTCGATGTTGTACGATGCCCTGAACGAGGGAACAGACTCATGGGCATGACAAATGGTATCAGAGCCGGTACAAATGGATGTAGAAGAGACTAGAGGTGTATGCAGGTCAGTGTTCTTTGAGAAATAAAGGGTTGGTTGCATAATTTGGGGTTTCTTGACATGGATATTCATGGGAGAACCGTCCAATATTTGGTGGACATAGGTGCCACTCATAACTTTATGATGACAATGTTAGCAAGTGAAGTTGGACTGAAAATTTTCTCCAAAGGATGTGGAGGTCAAGGCAGTGAACTCAAGGGCTAAGGTGTCGATATTGGCAGGTGATGTGTGGGTTCAAATTTTTGATTCGCAGGGTTGTTTAGAATTGACTGTGATGGAGGTGAACGACTTTAATATGATATTGGGGAAGGATTTTCTGAAGGGAAAAAAGGAAATTTTCGTCGCATTTTTTAATGAGATTATGTTGATTGGAGACACACGGATATGTACTCTTCCTACACTCCACCAGTGTATGAAATTGAAGGTGCAGTATATGTCTACACTAAGTATAAGTAGGGAGATGGAGGATGTGGATTGTAAGAAATATGAAACATTCATTAGAGATGTCGATGATGATGATGGAGTGGGGATACCTATTCCAGATGATATTTCTGATGTATTGGCCAAATATGCAGATCTTATGCCTCGTGAGTTTCCGAAAGTACTACCACTGAGATGTGTGGTGGACCATAACATTGAGCTAGAGTCGGATAAGAAACCACTAGAAAAATATCCTCATCGATTGTTATGGCAGGAGTTGAAGGATTTGAAATGACAATTGAAGGAATTGGATGATCTAGGTTTCATATGACATTATGTAAAATTCCAATTTTTTCATCTTTTTATTGGAATATTAGAGTTCTTAATTATTTTCATTAACTAAGTAAATAAATGGGTGGAGGGACCCACAACCCGTTAAGATGAATAAATCCACTCCTAAGAGTGTGAACATGGTTAACTAGTTGTTAGATCTTGTAATATCCCAAAAGGGAGAATGCAACAATACTTCACACAATATAAGAACTTACAGCGAGATAAACAATAAATCTTAAGTATACATCAGAATATGCAGAAAGAGCTGAGCCATTTTATTATATTGGAGAGATTTAGTTACACAAGTACAGAATGTAGGTAGATCTAGCCAAAAATATGAGCTAGGATCACCCTGAAAACATGCATACAACAGGTACAACGTAACTGGAGAGGCTCTGCAGCAAATACTGGACTGTCTCTTCAGCAGAATATGAACATATGTGTTACACCATTTTTTGGTCATCTAACCCACTATCACTAGATGGACCAAAGTACACCATGTAAGACCAATTTTACCCTGAGTAAAATTGCCTTCACTATGTAAAATAACTTAATAAAACACATTTATTAGGTTGCTTATGGTCTAAACAGGAAACCCCAAAAGGAAATTAATTAGATAAATATTTATTTATCTTATTATTTTCTAGGAATAATTATTTAAACCTTATTTAAATAATATTCCTTGTTAAATATGACTAAATAACCCATAAATAATTAAATAAATCATTATTTATTTGATTATCATCCAACCACTTCCTTAAAATGATAAATAAATCATTTATTTATTTATTACTTACAAATAAAGGGATTTGACCCAAGTCAAATACCTTTTCCCTCCAACAAATATAATAAAATATTCCATAAAAGTTGGATCTAGATTTGGTTTATGGTCTTTTAATCATGCACCAAGATCTAGAATGACCCAATATTTTGTTATAAATAGGAGGGTTTTTTCTACCATTCTTCACCTTTTGTTGCCTATTAGATCACTCTGGATCTATACACTTGGTCACATTTTTCTACATTATTTGCTGTGTGAGCTCCCTTTGAGTTCTATCTTTGTCTGAGTTTTCTACACCAACAAGAGAGAGAGATTCTAGATCTGAAGTGCTGAGGACTTCCAAGAACCCATCCCATTGAGGAGAATTGGATATGCCTTCTTGTTTTCCTCCTGGGTGCCCTTAATAAAAAAATTCTTTCAAAAATTGTTCTTGTCTTGTCTATTGGATGTATGGAGAAAAACCTTATTTTTACTGCTTAATGTCTCTCTATGCATAGATCTGGTTTTTTGCAGCACTTGTCTCGATCAACTAACTACAGATCTGAAGATATTGGCAGCCACATTTGATGTTAGGGCTATAATTTATGTGTAGCTAAAGTGGTCTTTTTCGCACACTTCGACAAAAGATTCATACTAACAATTGGCGACTCCACACGGGTTTTCAATTATGACCGCTGTCGTTTTTCATATTCCTGCATATCCAGCTACTTCAGACCCTAGGGTTTCTTTTCAGCTTTTTGTTTTTCCTATTTTCATGTTTTTTTTCACCTATAAAACCCTAAAACATTAAAATTTATAACTTCCGCGTGTTTCTGGCCCTATTGCGCAGGTGACAGACATCAGCCGCAACTGAGACGACAAATTTTCCGCAAATCTGCCGCCGGGACAACAGGAGTTGGAGGTCGCACTTTTCAGCCCAAAAACTGCGACCTAGACTCCAGGTCGCACTTTTCAGCCCCTTTTCTGCGACCTGAACAGGAAAACAAGTCAGAACCTGCGACCTGTGCTTTTTTCTGTTGTTTTTCTGCAATTTTTCTGGGTTTTGCCGAAGCTTCTGTCAGGGTTTTCCAGCCTCTGTCTCCGCCCGTTTGGACCTGTTTCTGATCTTTTTTTCTCATCTAAGTGGGAACCTAGCCTCCTAGGGCTCCAGTACCCTCCACTTTTGGTGGAAGAGTTTAGCTGTTTCAGGTGTTTGATTTTTCAGAGTTTCAGCCTTCCCTTTTTTAGATCTGATACCTCATTCTCAGATCCCTTTACATCAGCTCTTCCTCCTTTCAAACCACCTATTGTAGCTTTTTTTGGACCTCCCTGTAGGACCTCCTCCCTGTCCTCTCTGATTTTTGCTGATTTCCTCCTTTTTTCCAGCCACCTTGCCTCTGCCTCTTGGTTGTGATCTGCACCTCTTTTCAGCAACTTTCTCCTTTAGATCCCTGTCCCTTTCGACCCTAGATCTATTGGCCTCTTTTTAGTGTGTTTTGACTAGATTTTTTCCCTTTTTTAGATTAGTTTTGAGAGACCCGCCTTTTTGGGTTGAATCGATGCACTAGTAGCTGTTAATTTTATGTTATTTCAGCATTATATACTGTTTTTGCAGCATTATTTTCAGTTACGCAGCACACTTTTTCTCTTGCTCTCAAAACGAAAAGGGTTTAAAAATTAAAATTAACACACGCCACACACTCACCCTAAGCGAAGAAGAGCCTGGTTTACACCGCCAGGCAAAGACTTTAAAATCAATTGACACTGCACCTTTTTTGCCCTTGTTTCGACATTGTAATCACTTGATTCTACACCTCCCTGCCTTTGTCGGTCATTCTTCTTCCCCTCGTGCCGTGTTTGTGTTGTCACCATTGCGCCCCCAAGGCGCGCCTCCTGGAGACTTCTTGGCCTTCACCCTCAGTTTTCGGTCGGTCGACCTGCTCCGTCTCGCCGTCGTCGAGCCAGTTCTCCTTCAAGTCCGCATTCCGACTCCTCTTCTGATTCATTGGGTTCTCCTTTTACTTCTGGTTCTCCCCCTGTCACCTTCACTATGTTTGGTCCAGGGCCTAACGCTAGCGGTAATCCCGGCCCTAATGCTGGAACTACTACTAGCGGAACCGCCACAGGAACTACCTCGGTCGCACCCTTGCTACCGTACATCGCAGGCCTCAGCCTCCCCAATTTCAATCAGTTGATCAATGACCCTATCTGCCACGATGTTGGTTGGCCTGCTATGCCAACCAAGCTCCCCTCCGACATCCCTAAGTTCGAAGGCCTTGCTGGAGAAGATCCAACCAACCATGTCCAATATTTCCACATGTGGTGTTCCTCCAATTCCATTACCGACGATTCCATCCATCTTCGGTTGTTCCAACGCACGCTTACCGGCGAAGCTTCTAAATGGTATGTTGACCAAGCCACCTCTTCCCATACCACCTTTTCGACCATTGCCCAAGCCTTTTTATCTTATTTCCAGCTCCCTCTCCGATACGATACTGGTACGGAGTTCTTGACTTCCTTCAAGCAAACCTCTTCGAACCGCCTTTCTACCCATGTCTAGGAATGGCGAAGAAGACGGAGCTTATGTCGAGCCCCCCCCTTCGAAGATCGGGTTTATATGGACTGGTTCCTTCGCACTCTATTAGCTCCTATCGGCAAAGATGTCGCCTCCCATTTCCCTCAAACCGAAGAAGCCGCCCTCCAAATAGCCTTGAAATATGACCTGATTTATGCTCAGTCTGGTTATGTTTATACCGTCCTTCCTGACCTCCCCAAGCCCGGAGGCGCTAACACCCCGGGGGCATCTCATTCCACCGACGGTATCGTTGGAGCCCTTTCTCATCCATATGCTCAACCTCCTATGGGCTATGGTCTCCCTTAGGGAGGGGCCAGCGCCTCTAGCACTTTTCCCCCTCCAGGTAGCATGTATCCAGGATACGGCATGCCTCATCCTTTGGCCCAACCTCCTGCTTACCTCAATTTTTCCCAACCTAACCATTACCCTTATCCGCAGCCTGGTGCGCCAGCTCCTCCAGCATATGCGCTTCCACCTCCCTTGCCTCCTCCAACCCCGCAACAGCACCTACAGCCCCCTCGAGGGAAAGTATTTGCACAGCAAGGCGCGACTAATCCCCCTTCTTCTCAAAGAAGGCGGAGAGGCAATCCAAACCAATATGCCCCTGGTACTCGTGGACCCAATCCTCAAGGTATTGACCCTAACACTGCTAACCAGAAACAGGGCACTCAACCCAAGCCGGACAGGCCTCTTCGCACAAATAAGCCTTTTTCGTGTTGCGGTGTTTATGGTCATTACACCCACGATTGTCCCCTCTTACCACAGATGCGGCAGATGTGGGAGTCTCAAGCCACATTGCGAGGACAACATGCCTCCCCTCATGCTCCCCCTAATGTGGCCACTACTCAACCAGCTGTGTTTATTGATTCTTTCCCTCAGCAAGGATTCGTGGCTGCCCAACCACCTGACGGAAAGGTCGCCACTCAACCTTCCCCTTCTGGTTCCTCCGATTACCAGATCCTCATGATGAACTCTAATCCATCCCCAACCGT
Organism: Pinus albicaulis; assembly: GCA_034641835.2. Lineage (NCBI taxonomy): Eukaryota > Viridiplantae > Streptophyta > Pinopsida > Pinales > Pinaceae > Pinus > Pinus albicaulis. The sequence goes on from CM076578.1 coordinate 30,973,825, forward strand.
CGACCTTCACCTTCAAACTCGGTCTCGCCAGTACCCCAAGCCTCCCGCTCAGTCTGCCCCGGAGACCCCTTCTTCCGGTTCTACAGAGCCTCTTTCGACATCCAATGGCCCCTTACATATCCCTCAACCCAAAGTTGAGGTTCATACCAATATTCCTAAGGGACCATTACATCGAAATTCTGCTTCTGGTCTAGATGCTCATTCGTATAGCATAGTAGATGATTTGGCACAATCTCCTGCTGCCATTTCCACATTGGAACTCCTCCAGTCGTGCCCTTCCCAAAAGAAGGCTCTGCTATCTGCCGTGGGCGCTGTAGATCCTGCTGATGACCAAATGATTTTTTTCGACACCCATCAATCAGAACATCCTCCTCTTCCTGCTTCTGTCGCGTTCCAAATCCCAGTCAAAATCCAGAATGCCAACGTTTCTCGGTGTAGAATTGATGAGGGGGCATCCACCTGTGTGATTTCTGCTTCGGTTTGGAAGCAACTCGGATCTCCTGACTTGGCCCCTTCCACGATCACCCTTTGAGCGTGGGACGACCACGCCTCCCAGCCCATTGGCCTTTCTCGTAATTGTCCTATCACCCTTGCCGGTAAGACTATTTGCGTCGACGTTGAAGTCATCGATGCCCCTCTAGACTACAACATTCTATTGGGGCGAAGCTACACCTATGCCATGTCTGCTGTCCCATCCACGGTTTTTCGCAAGATGTCTTTTCCTCACAATGGAAATATAGTCACCATCGACCAGTTGACTTATCATGAGCCAAAGTCTCAGACCTCCCCTGAGACAACCATCTCTTCTGTAGCTAATAAGCAAACCGTCGATTCCTTGACCAATGTCTCTCCCGACGTCTATAAAGACTCCTCTTTGCTTGGAACTTTTCCTGGTCTCCCTCCTCCTCCTATCTCTGATCCCAGCTTATCGAATGTTTCCATGATGCAATCGTCTCGGGCTGCCCTTAAGCGACCCGCCTCGGCTAGTCAGCAACCTCAGCCGCAACCTCGCCCACTGCAACCCACTCCTAGCCCTTCATCTCTGCCAACCAGACCTTCTCCTTCTGACCCTTCTCCTACAACTGGTATCCCTGAACCCCTTTATCCCCCTGGATCGGTTCCCCCAGGCCTTAACCATCTCGGAGCCGTCCCTCCTAGTCATTACCCCGCTGGTCAGATACCTTTCCTGGCTCCCCCTCCCAGAGTCTATTCGGTCCCCGTCATGGCCACCCTCTCTCTCCCTAACTTAACCCTGGGTATACCCGTCTGGTACCTTGATCCTCCAGCCGCTACCCCTCCTGGTCACCCCAAACCCTATCTTGCTTTGACACCGATTCAACCAGTCCCCCTCACTTCCTCCGTTGCTACCATGTCCCCTGCACCTCCCCAGGACCCTACCCCTGTGGTGTCAGCTCCAGGAAAGAAAGGCAAAGCTCGCAAGGAGGCATCCAAAGACAAGGTCACCCCGGCTGAGCCGGTTCCTCCTCCGCCCGTAAAGCCTTGCGCTTTGTGTGATATCGTCGGTCACACCACCCATACTTGTCCTGAATTGCCCCGCATTCAACCCATGGTTAAAGTCACGTTCCCTGAGTCTACAGTCCCTGACCCCTCTCTCCCGTCCTCGCCTGTAACCAAGAACCCAAAAACTATTCGCACTAGCAAACCCTGTGCTTTGTGCGGCGTCCATGGCCATTATTCCCACCATTGTCCTCACTTGACACATTACCGTGCCTCTTTAGATGTAGTTCGAGAGTATGAGGTTGAACAAAATCATTCTGCCTCTCCCATACTTGCGCAGTATGCTTCAGGACAACTTGAGGGCCCCCCTGCTCCCATTGACATCCCCCCCCTGATGTCCAGATGACGGAGTCTAATACCACCATCCTCTACCTATCATCCTCTGTGAGACCCTTGGAACACATTCCCCTTGAATCCTCCCCTGTTGCTTCGCTTGACCCCCCTTAAACGAAAACCCTAGGCTCCCCACCTTTTAACCATTTGTTTCCCTGTTTTTCTGTCATTCCCCGTGACAATCCGTATGTGAGCCTTTCTCCCCCTGCGGATGATTTAGGTACCTTTGCCGCGTCATGTGGTGTTTTTTCCACCTTTGACCCCCTCTTTTCCATTCATATACGAGATAAATCCACCCGTATCTCTATTGACCTCTGCAGCCCGAGTCCCCGCCATACCTCCTATAGCCCTCATATACCACCCTCTAGCTTGTATATGAGTCATAGCCATCCTGCTCATTGCACTCCCTCCCACAGTTGCCGCTCGATGTCTTCTGTACACTCACGCTACCGCCTTTGTCCCTCCTCCCCCCATTTGTTGTCTTGTAACACTATTCCGCAGGACCTCCCATCCTCACCCTATATCGGTTACGCCGATGGTGCAAGTCGTTACTCCCGGAATCTAGCCTCGGCAGGTTGGGCCATTTTCACCCCCTTGCATGCCCTTGTTCTCTCCAACGGGGTATGCATTGGTCCTGCCACCAATAATCAGGTCGAATATGATGCAGTGCGTGGTCTCTTAGTCGATGCCCTCTCTCATCGCATCCTCCATCTGCATGTTCATTTAGATTCCCTACTTCTTGTCATGCAACTAAATGGTGTCTATCGTGTGCATAATCCTGTGCTGTTTAGACGATATTTACGAGTGAAACTCTTGATACGTGAGTTTGAAACCACAAATTTTACCCATGTACCTCGAGAACAAAATCACTATATAGATAGCATTGCAAACCATGTTTTAGATTGCCATTTATCACACGCATTTTATACAAGACAATAACATTCATAATCATTAAAAAAGATGCATATCCATAATATGTGTCGCAAAACATGTGTTTAGAGTCCATCTACTCTGATAAATATGACATGCCCATCGCATGTTACAAAAAACTCAAAACTCGGGGCACCACCTGCCCCTACATACACACTAGGGGGCACCACATGCCCCACACCTAATCACTATCTGGCGGATCTCGAGCCAATGGCTCTGCTCCTGCAGCCTGTAGCTCTCACATCCCCTGACCGGCCATCGCCATGCGCCGCATGACACCTCGCCATTCCGAGGGTAGACCAATACATGGCTCTATGTACTGGTCGTCTAAGTCTTGCCACCCGCGCTCTGACACTCCGGTCAGCAACCTCTCGCATCTACGGCGGATGTCCTCCAGAAGAGCGGCCGCATCCTCATTATGCGCTACTCTTGACCCACTCGGACCTGCAACTCCAGATGCTGCCGGTCGTCCCATATATCCAGCCGGTTTTACCGGAGCTATATCTGCATACCCAAAGTACATGAATCTGTACCCTATCTACTATTCACTAACTTTAACATGCCCAAAAAAGAATAGTTACTTATCACTAACCATCGGGTGCCCATACTCAACCAGGTGGAAGTGGTAGGTCTGGATCCCCACATTAACTCATCCCACTATAGGGATAGTCGTCTATGTATAACGGCATCTGATCCCAATGGGCAAAGAACTCAGGTCGAAACACTCGTCCGACCGCCCCTCCTCCTCCTCTGCACAGTAGTCGCCCCCACCGGCGCATCATGGGCTCTCTAGGGCCCCCATCTAGAAGCTGTATACGAGGTCGTAAGGTCGGGATCTTCTCAAAAAATAAGGAACACAATAAAGTCCCATACGAGCAATCATGGTTCACTTGCCGCTTGCAAAGCGATAGCTGTCGTTTTAACGACACCAACATCATTTGGTCCCACCCATAGTAGGTCCCACTCAACACACTCTCTACGATCATCGTCTGCCCCCCAGTGATGTGATGGAACGCCTGATTGCCCAGGATCCGCAACACCGCTACGGCCACTGCCCGGGTCTCCAGTCTCTCTAGGTCCCCGATCGGTATCCATGTCCCTTTGACTTGGATACCTGGTCGACAATGCTTCTCCACAAACTCCATGATGTTCTGCCCCTGCGGTAACACTGGCTGTGTATTTCCCACCATCCCAAGTGGCGGGAGACCTGTCAGAAAATACACATCCTGGACTGTCAGTTCGATCTTGTGCCCTTGCACTACAAAGACCTCATGCTCTGGATCCCAATAACTGATAATCCGGGCCAACAAGGGCTCTCCATCTCTCATCAAAGGGTTCTCCAAAAACTTTAGAACCCCAAACCTGGCCAACACACGACGGACACCCTGATCTGCCTGGATCTCTACCCGTAATGTACCCAGGTCTCTCTCTCTCTCCAGTTAACCTGTATATCTACCATATATGCACAAAAACATCATCTTTGTTAGTATACAGATAGGGAATACTGTAACCAAACACAAAAACCCAACTCTCAGCCATAAAACAGCACTAAAATCCCCTCCTCTTCCAGGTCGCACTTTTCTGCCAAATCCCGGGCCAGGTCGCACCTTTTGGCTCAAAACCTGCATCCTAGGTCGCAGATTTTGGCCCAAAAAGTGCGACCCGGCCGAAAATATGAAAGGGGGTCTGTTCCTGAGATTTTGGGCCCTAATCTAAACTTTCAACCCATCCAAATGAAAGAGTAAGGTTAGGCCTCTTACCTACAACTGACAGATCTCGATTCCAACGGTCGGTTTTCCCACTACGCTCGCCGCAAGATTTAGGGCCTTCTCTCCTCTCTACATTCACCACAACAACACTAGCAAATGAGTGGATTTGGAGGGAAAATTGCCTTATTAAAAGAGAACCCTTGTTTCTTATTTCGCCTGCTGCGACCATACCGTAGCTCTGTTTGACAAACCGTCTGTACCGTTGGAAAGATCTTACCGAGACCTCAAATGGGTATCTGTTAGTTTTTTGTGATTTGATACTTCACCACGACACATTTTTTCCAAGATGGGTCACTTCACCTCTCCTTAAAATCACATTTCTTCACTTACGACACTTGTACTTGGGGCACCATTTTGCCTCCTTACTTGTCTTTGTTCGTGTTTATTTTCATCGTGAGTTACCATCTTGCACTCATGTTTTCATGGTCCCCCATTGGACCTTTACTGTGTGGTAGCACCATCGAGTCGCCCTTGTTTAGAGCATCCGAGTGGAGTCATCATCGCATTCATGGAGTCTATCCCGTGTCCCTTTGTACCCCACTATAGTCCTCCATCCTTCATTGCTTGGTCTCTCCCTTGTGTCGCACATTATGGCCTCCAGTCCCACTGTCCCTTATCCCTGCTAATATTGTGTCAGTCGCTGCCATGTCATTCATGCCCTTTATGCTCTAGCAAGGGAAGTCGTCCATTCGCTACTCAGTCCCCTCCATTCCACCATCATCATTGGTATTAGTCTGTCCGTCGCTCTACTATTTTCTCTCGTGCCTTAGTTGGGGATCTCTCATTGCCTCACCTATGGCGGACCTCCTTCTGTCAACATCAGCTCCTTCATTCCAGAAGATAGGTCTAGAGGGCGGTGTACCTTGGTTCCAGCTTCCATTCTTGTTCGGTGCCTCGGATCCGACAAAGCGATCTCTCATTTCCCTTTGACTTGATTGTTTCTCCACTCCAGCTCCTTTCAGCATGATCGAGATCCGTATACTTGATGGTTCAGTGATGTAGCAACAACTCTTGGTGATTCCCGGGTGTGTGTGAGATGTCTCAGCCCTCATGAGGGGGTGGCCCTGCAGGTAGCCCCCCACATGCCCGGATCACCTCTTCATTGTAGCCTTCGATGCAGCTCCATATATTTGATGATGTCGGCCTTAGCCGCTTGCAGCGCCTCTTTGATTTGCATGTATCAGTTAGATTTTGTGAGCCCTTCCCCGCTTATAGGGGGAATTTGGGTTGTATTTGTATCTCATGTACTCAGATATTATTGTATAAGTCCTGGCTGTTATCCCAGGCACAACATTTATGTGGGATTCCTCATTGTATTCTTATCTGGCTCATGTTTATACCGATTGTACATTATGGTTCGGTCCCTTGTTTACTGGACACACTATTCTTTTGTACTTTGTCTCGGCGGGCATAGGTATGCCTCCCCCGCCGCCTTTAGCACAGGTACCTTCTCATAAACAGAGACTTGTTGCACCTGTAAGTCTCGTCTCCTCAGGGTCTAGTTCTTCAGCACATTAGTCTACCTTAGATTTCTCTCTCTGACTTCCCTTTTGATGTCTGGTGATTGAGTTCTTACAACGTACTTCGGTCATACGATTTTCTCCTAACACTCGCACGCTGGGGGGCAATCTGTTACACCATTTTTTGGTCATCTAACCCACTATCACTAGATGGACCAAAGTACACCATGTAAGACCAATTTTACCCTGAGTAAAATTTCCTTCACTATGTAAAATAACTTAATAAAACACATTTATTAGGTTGCTTATGGTCTAAACAGGAAACCCCAAAAGGAAATTAATTTAGATAAATTCACATCTTATTACTAGGAATAATTATTTAAATCTTATTTAAATAATATTCCTTGTTAAATATGACTAAATCATTTATAAATAATTAAATAAATCATTATTTATTTAATTATCATCCAACCACTTCCTTAAAATAATAAATAAATCATTTATTTATTTATTATTTACAAATAAAGGGATTTGACCCAAGTCAAATACCTTTTCCCTTTGATAGTCATATCCTTCTGGTTGCTGCATGTATATCTCTTCCTCTAAATCTCCATGGGAAATTATGTCTTTACATATAACTGTTCAAGATGTAAATCTTCCGCTGCTACAAGACTTAAAATAGTTCTGATTGAATTCATCTTAACAGTAGGAGAAAATATTTCATCAAAATCAATACCTTTCTTTTGTGCAAACCCCTTCACCACAAGTCTAGTTTTGTACCTCTGTTTTCCTCCATTTTCTTCCTTTAGCCTGTAAACCCATTTATTCTGCAATATAGTTTTACTTGCAGGCAACTTGACTAAGTCCCAAGTCTGGTTATGCATTAAGGAGTCCATCTCTTCTTCCATGGCTAGCTCCCACTTCTTCCTGCTTTCAACCTGCATTGCTTCTTCATAACATTCAGGTTCACCAAAATCAGTCAACAATAAATAATATAATGAAGGAGAGTATCGTTCAGGGGGTCTACATATCCTGGTAGATCTTCTAACACCACTTTTAGGTCTTTGAGGTGCCTGTTGCTGTTGTGGTGGTTGTTGCTGCTGTGGTTGTTGATTATTATTATTTTCAGGCACCTTTACTTTTTCAGATATCTCATCAAGAACCACGTATTCGTTGCTTTATTTTTCCTATTTCTTTTCCTGCAACTGATTCTTATACAAGACCTTTTCATTGAATATTACATCTCTACTCCTAATGATTTTGTGATTTTCATAATCATATAAGAGATAACCAAAATCATTAGCACCATATACAATAAAGGTACATTTCTTTGATTTTTCCTCAAGCTTTGTTCTGTTTTCTTTATTAATATGGACAAAGGCCTCACAACCAAAAGGCTTTAAAAAAGAGTAGTTTACCTTTTTACCTGTCCATGCTTCCTCTGGAATAGCACCATCCAAGGAACTTGAAGGCCCGATGTTTATTAGATAAGCAATAGTATCTACAACATCTGCCCAAAATTGTAAAGGCAATCCTGCATGCAATCTCATGCACCTTTCACGCTCCATGATTGTTCTTTCCATCCTTTCTGACACACCATTTTCTTGTGGTGTCTTGGAACTGTCTTCTCTCTACGAATTCCATGCTCTGAACAGTACCTATCAAACTCTTTGCTGCAATATTCACCTCCATTGTCTGATATGAGACGCTTCAACTTCTTTCCTGTCTCAATCTCACCCAAAGCTTTCCATTTCTTGAAAGTATCAAATACATCAGATTTATTATGAATACAATAAATCCATTTTTTTCTAGTTGCATCATCAATAAAAGTAACATAATAATGAGAGCCACCGAGAGATGATACCTAAGCAGGTCCCCATACATCTGTATGCACAAGCTCCAATTTTTCACTCTTCTTTTCTTTCCCAACTCTGAGAAATCTGACTCTCTTTTGTTTTCCATAAATGAAATTCTCACAGAAATCCAAATCAACATTCTTCAAACCTGGCAGCAAATTTCTTGAGTGAAGAATATTCATTCCCTTCTCACTCATGTGTCTGAGCCTATGATGCCATAATGCTGCATTTTCTCCTTTGGAAGTTAAAGCATTAACAGAGTTAGAAATACCTTTGCATAAATACAATGTACCAACCTTTTCACCTTTTGCTATTACCAGCGCTCCTTTGGTGACCTTCCAAGTTTTATCTGTGAAAGTTGTCACACAACCTTCACTGCCTAACTGCCCTATTGAAATCATATTTTCTTCAGATCTAGAACATGCCTTACCTCCTTTAGTAGCCATTGGTTTCCATTCTGTTGTTTTACAAGAACTTTACCCATTCCAACAATTTTACAGGGTTTATCATCACCCAAATGAACTTGTCCAAAATCTCCTTGAACATAGTCGTGAAAATATTTCTTATCAGGTGTGGCATGGAATGAAGCCCCCGAATCTACAACCCAAGAATCAGTAACATTTTCGAAAGAAAGAATCAAAGCATCTTGTAACACATCACCTGTCACATTTGCTTCATGATTGTTTTCTTGCTGTGTGTCTCCTTCTTTTCCCTTCTGAGATCTACAGTCTTTCTTTAGGTGTCCTTTCTTTCCGCAATTCCAACACACTATTCCTGATCTGGACTTGGATCTACCTTTCCTTGATTTACTGTGATATCCCAAGCTCTTTCCTCTTTCCATTCTTCTTCCCCTAGACTCTGCACTCAAAGAATTACCTGATGTCTCACCGGAGCTTTTCCGTCGCATTTCCTCGCTAAGGATAGCACCAACAACATCATCAAACTTTAAAGTACTAGATCCAGAGACAGAGTTACTAATGGCCATAACTAAACCATTCCAGCTTTTTGGTAATGAGCACAAGAATAACAGAGCTCTAACTTCATCATCAAAGTTTACCCTTACAGAACTTAACTGACTGGTAACTATATTAAATTCATTTAAATGGTCTGCAACAGATCCACCTTCCGACATCTTCATATTAAATAGTTGTTTCATAAGAAATACCTTGTTTGAGGCCGAGGGTTTTTCATATAGTTTCGCCAACTTCTGCATCAAACCCTCTGTTGTTGTTTCCTTCGAAATATTGAAGGCGAATGACGCCGCAAGACACAACCGTACTGTTCTGAGTGCCTTTCTATCAAGAATGTTCCATTCTGCGTCTGTCATGGCCGCCAGCTTCTTTGTTTTTCCGCTCAATGGTAGGTATAGATCTTTCTGATACAGATAATCTTCCATCTGCATCTTCCACAGCGGAATGTTTTGGCCGTTAAATTTCTCAACCCTAAACTTACCATCATCCGCCATTGCTCCCACTCGAACCAGGAACCCTTATTTCCTGCGAGTTTATCAGCCAAATATACCTTCGGCTCTGATACCAATTGTTAGAAAATTATATATTATGGAGCAATGCAACACATAAAATATGCGGAAAATACAAGCACACAAAACACATAAAACCGGAGAGACACAGATATACATGGTTCACCTAGTTTGGGCTACGTCCACCGTGAACAGCCAGTCCTTCCTTTCTGTTATCCAGCAAAAAATGAAGAGACAAAACCTAAAGCAGATCCGCTGTAATATCCTCGGTTCTCTCTCACAGTCTCCCTCTCTGTTTCTCGCTCCGAGAATACACATACCATACACAACCGCAATACAATGCCCTCATAAAAGTGAGGGGTTTCCTTCTAGAGCAAAAAACCCTAATATAAACATATCTTCTACCATCAGATCATTTTCCTAATGAACTTCCCAGATTGACTAGAAATTACTATACTTTTACAAGGCAATTTTAGATATGTTTTTAGCTCTGGGGGCGCTGCCCCCGAAAACCCCCGCTAGGGGGGGGGGGCTCCGAAAAGCGTTGTCGCCCCCCCTGGACCCCCCACGGCAGTGATTAATTACTGTCAGCGTTGTTGCCCCTTTTAAGGTACAGGGGTCCAATGTTGTGATACAAAGTAAACAAGATAATCAGGCTCCACACCCAACATATATAAGGGTAGAAATAGATAGTTTTTATGCTTTCAAAATAAAAAGTGTCAAGGGTTTGCCAATCCAAATGCTCTCAAATGAAGAAAAAATTCTAGAAATATGAGGGGTAGGTAGAGTTGGTTTGCAGGAGGCATTATTGAAAAATGTGAATGCTACAGTCATTTAAAGTTGCAGCAAGGTCAACATTGCAAAATGAAGAAAATTAGTAAGCATGTAGGGCATTTCATCTGCAGAATCAGAGATCTGAGGTTCCTGACACCTCATGAAAGGAGCTACCCTCCCCAAGTGGAGCCATTGTTATTCATCAATATTTTTCACTATCTTTAGATGACTATAGAATGGTTCTAGTTTTCTGAAAAATAATATTCCTTGAATATCTTGAGTTTCAGAACTCTCACTACCTTCATTATCTTCATAAAACCTTTTCCCTATCTATCATTTTGACATATAAAAGTCACCCTGTTTCACTTAAAAGACTCATTATGGGCTTATACCTCTCATGTTCATCCTTCTTTTCTACCTAAAACCTCATTTCCCTCTCCTAGGGTTTTAAGGGCATTTTTCTTGGTTTCATGACTTCCATGGTTAAATAATCAACAAGACTTGTATCCTGATGCTCTTACACCTTCCCGTATCCTTAATATACCTTCCTAAACATTTCCCATCATTCCTATCCATCAGAATCATCATTTTTCCACAAACCCTAGCCTATTGCTACAATTTGACACTTTTCGAGACTAGGCTTGTGTTTTTCCCTTTTTGACCCCTTCCCCTCACCCAATCCTTGAAATTCCACTTTCCCCTACTCTCTAACATCTATCCCTATCCCCAAAAATTTCCACAAGAATTTAGACAACCCTTAACCCCTTCATTCCCCTCCCTCTACAAGGCAGTCCTAAATCCCCTGTTTTGCCTACACCAAAACCTAATTTCCTCTTCCATTGAGCTAGGGTTTTCTATGGAATCAAAGACATCAAAGAAAAGGAGGCATAATGGAGGTAATTTCAGCAAGTATGAAGTCATACCAACTCATAAAAATCATGCCTCCCTCATTTTCCAAGAAATCATTCTAAGGGACAAGCCATTTGTCACTGATAGGGCTAGTTTTGCTTCAAACTATGCTTATGACCAAACAGAAATAAATTTGAAAAATGTGAGAGAGTTTTTTGTCCATCATAGGTCCAGTAAGAAAAAAAATCCTTCAGATTTTACACAGGTGTCATGTTTTTGGATAAATGTCAAATTTACAGGTGCTACAAGAGGTTTGCTGTACTTCTAGAGTGACCTTGGAAAAATCTAGTTTTCTCATAGATGGATTGTCCAAATTAATTTTTTGATGCATCAAATGGAAAATAGACTGGAAGATATTTCCAACGAGCTATCGTGAGCTCAATTTTGAGATGAGGAAGGCCTCCAAAAGTTTCCTGCACCAGATTTCTGCATTTCTGCACCCTCATTCAACACTTTTTGACCAGTCTTGGGAGAATCAACGTTTGACAGGTCAAATAATCTCTAATAAGAAAAAAAAGGTATATTTGGAAAGTAGAGTTCAAGATATTTCCAACGAGCTATCCTAGGCCTAATTTTGACATCGGAAAGACCTCCAAAAGTGGTTTGAAAAACGATGTGGCGTTTTTTCATCCTGGCGCTGTGCGTTCAACACTTGACGTTGCACATTTTCCTTGGCACTGCATGTCAGTACCTTGGCGCTACACCCTTGCCATAGAAAGTTTTTGAAGGTTCTAACAACCCAAATCACTTCAAAACTTCTCCAAACTTTGACAAGGTCCTGCAAACTGCCCTCAGAGCAGTAGGTACAAATTTCTACCTTGTTTTTAAGCTATTTGGTCATCCTTAAATAAAGTAAAGTGTAACCCTAAAGAAAACCCTAATTACAAGCTTGTGATCACTATTTTACGCTTGTTTCATTCTCCTAAAAGAAATATTAGTCACAAAAAGGGTAATTACATTGATTTAGGGTTTTCATTCATCTATTTTGTCCCTACACACATTCCCTTTCATTCATTCCCTTCACTCATACTCATTCCCTTCATCTTTCAAGCTAGTCATCTCATCCCCTTCCCATCATCTCATTCCCTCATCTCATTTCACTTATACCCTAGGGTTTCATAAAAATAGTCTAAATGTTTGAGGGTGAAGACCGTGGTGCTAAGGAACAAGGGCCAAGAAGAAATGATCATAAGGGAGGAAAAATAAATATATTTGAATCCATCACCACAAGGGAACTAACACAACTTACTACATCTATACCTCCATCTCAGCCCATAATTCCTACCATTTCATCACCTCAGTCCACTTCACGTACTCCATCACTATCACCACCATCATCACCATTTTATGAGCATCATGAGTCACCTAGCAGAGTTGAGGTCAGCAATCCTAAAGAGGCTGAAATGGGCACAATGGAAAATAAATATTAGAGGGGCCCTGCCTTCTTCACCAACAAATCAGGTACATAAGGGCAAATAAAAGATGGCAGAAGAAGATGTACATGAGGCAGCCATTCAGGATGAGGATGTCCTCCATGAGACAAAGACTGATTTTGACCTTGTTGATTTAGATGATGAACATGATGGTGAGGCCTTCAAAATTATTGTCAAGCAGAAGAATGCCCAAATCAGAGAGCTTCAGACCAACTTAGAGAGATATAATTTTATCATTGCATACTGTGAGCAAGAAAATGGACAACTCAAGACCAAGCAAGCCATCATGGAGATTCAATTTCTACGGAAAAAAGAGAATAAAACAAGGCCAATGCCTTACTTGATGAGGCCTATGAAAGGTATGCTGAAACCAATGAGGTAGAAGAAAAAGTGCCAAGAAAAATATCTAACACTAGAGGGCTGAAAATAGCTCTAGAACTAGAGAGGAAAAAGGAGGTTGAACTTGCTAATGAGCTTACATTGAATGAAAAATTTTCCATCATTGTCAATAAAAACCAAGAGAAATGTCTTGACAGGGCCAACCAACATATTTAAAAGCTCCTGGAGAAGGAAAACAAGGATAATGACATATTTAAAAGAAGGGCCAAGAACTACTTCAAGAAAAACCAAATTGCAAGCTCAAATCTACAAAAGGCCAAATCAAGACTTGAAACCATAACCAAGAAAAATAAAGGGGATAAGATTAATATTATTTCTGAGGTGTCCCTCCAAGCCTCTAATCCTTGATCAGCAAGAAAAATTCCAATTTTGGCACTTTTGTGCACATTTTGAATTTTTGACAATTTGACTTGCAGAAAATTGGCCAAACACGCAACAACAACTCTTTTTTGGGTCATCCAAATGGAAAAATGTCAGAATATTCATGTTCCTAATGAAAATTACATCAAACTTAGAAAGGTTTAGAATATTTTGAGCAAACCTGGTCCCTCAAAAAGGCCAAAAATTACCAAGAAATCACCTTTCTGCCCTATTTTTGACCTTGGTGCTCTATGTTTAATAGTCTTGGAAGAAGTGATTTTTGGCAGGGAAAATTGGCATAATTTTAGAAAATGAAAGAATATCTGGAAATTAGACTCAGATACCTTTCGAATGAGCTATCATGGAGCTCATTTGGACACCGGGAAGGCCTCCAAACGTTGGCTGCAAAACATGCCATTTTCTCAGTCTTGGTGCTATGCGTTTGTACTGGCGCTGTGCCCCTGTACCTTGGAGCTGTGCCCTTACCAAGAGTTATTGCAAAAGATATTTTGAAGCCTTAAAGTCAAACATTTTTCAAAATTAGCTCAGAGGATAAGTTAGAAGTTATTTTTACAATGAATGAGTCTCAGATATTTTTCCTTGCGCCTTGCATGGTCTTAAAGGTCAAAATGCATTAACTATGTAATTAATGACATCTCAAACCCTAGCTAGGTTTCACCTCCTAATTTTTTAGATAAATACTGCATGTATGCTTCATGTTTTTTGTTGGTTGGTTGGTTATTGAGATGAATATTACATAGACTTTGATTTGTGAAGAAATTGGCTTTGGAGCTTTGTGACTGTTTTGGATTGAATGTTAATGGAGCAAGCACATTCATAGGATTCATGAACTTTTTAAAATGGTGATGTTTTTCTTATCTTACACTTTTTTTCCTTCTATTTTCCATATCGTTCATCTTTTCTCTTGCAATAGAACATAAAATTTAGGTTAAGATATGTTGTTAGAGGCACCTTAAGTCTGTCTGCTCTATATGTTTAAATGTTTTCCTCTACTAGGTCTGATTGGAGAATTCTTCATTGCTCTCTCATTCCGCCTAGTTTGTTGTCTTGAAAAATATTTAATAAGAGTCAAACCGAAGAAGTTTATGGTATGCCTTGTCCTTTGGTGCAGCTTGAAACATGGTTTTCAAGGCCTTTCTTTGAAGTTTACTAATTAGGGTTTTGGCTGAAGAAGTTTATGGTTTTCCCTGTCCTTTCGTCCATCTTGAATAGTCACTTTGAAGGTATTTTATAGTATGATTGAAGAATTTAGGAGTTCCATGCTCTTTAATCATTACTAAATTTTTATCTTGAATGTTTTCTTTCTCTGAAAGTGAATAGATAGAGAATTTAGGAGTTCCCTGCTCTCTAGGTTTTGCTAGATTGTTGTCTTAAAGTTTACTTGGTCAAGTCTGGCCAAAGATTTTTATGGTGTGCCCTGTCCTTTGGTTCCTTCTTAAGCATAGTGATCTTAAAGGTTCTTCTTGTTCTAGTATATATTAAAGGATTCTTAATTTCCATTTAAACCTACTAAACTCACAATTTAATGTTCATTTCACACCCACCTAAGCTATTAAGATCAATTTGGCTTTGTTAACTTTCCCTATGAAACACCCTTTATTTTTTGTTATACTCTTCAAAACTTTCACAGACTCCATAGCCCAATGGTTTGAATTTATCTTACTCTATCTACTCTTATTAAACAAGAAACCCAACCAAACAAAACAAAACAAAAAAACCCTATCATTTTAACTAGCCTAAAATTAGCATCCTAAATCAATCAAGTCATATATTTTTATACAAATATAGAGAGAGCCCTCTCCGATTCCGGGAAGGCTAGGTCCTAGGACTCCAAAGTTGGTTTGATGTTACCCTTGTCTATTTGATCTTGCCAATATGAAAAATTATAGGGACCTAACACAACCTACACAAGGCTGGAGGGGATATGGTTATGGAAACTAGCCACCTTAGCAAGTGTACCCTCAACAATATCAATATCAGCAAACATACCCTCAATACCAAAAATTCCAACACAATCAACCAATGCCATTTCCACCCCAAAATCATGCACCAATTCTAACTCAACCTCAACAACTTCAAATTCCTTCTAACCAACCACCTCCTAGACCAACACAATTTCCAGCTCAGCTAGTAGCTAATCCAAGTAACAAAGGGGATAAACCAGTGTACAATGTCGAAGAGGCAACATACTATCCTACATATTCCATTCTTCCCATAAAATATTTCCACTTAAGGTCTGGAAAGGTGTTACACAAATATTCTCCTCCAATAATAGAAGAGAAAACTGAACAAGTTGAACAAAGTAAAAAATCTCAACCAGAAAATCAAATTCAGAAGGGTTAATCTATTATGACTCAGACACCGCCTTATCCTAAGAGGTTAGTACAACATAAAATCCCAATGTCTTTGCCTGAATTTGATATTTTGGATGAATTGAAGAATACATATGTCAAAATTCCTTTGTTTCAAGAAATAAAAGATATTCCAATATATGCAGAAACAATAAAGGATTTCTGTATCAAGAAATCTTGTAGAAGAAAAAGAGATCCACCCACAATCTAAGTCATTGGAAGATTAGCTAGTCTCATGTCTACAAAGAAAATCGTTGAAAAATATGTTTATTTTGGGATCCCTATGGTTACCATCTCGATAAATAGTTTTTCAGTGCCAAACACTTTAATAGATTTGGGAGCAGCTATAAATGTGATGACTATAGAGACTATGAAACATTTGAACTTGAAGAACATTAGACCTACTACTATAGTTTTATAACTTGCAGATAGATCTAAAGTTGTACTAGAAGGAATATTAGAAGATATTATTGTCTCACTGGATTCATGGGAGTATCCTGTAGACTTCCTCATTTTGTAGCCAAAAGCAAATTTAGGAGGCCATCCTCTAATTTTAGGCAGACCATGGTTATCCATTACAGATGCATTCATTAGATGCAGGTTAGGAAGTATTATTATTGCACATTGGGATGAAAGAAAACATGTTACATTGTATCCTCGAGCACAATATCCTTCTTTGTTATCATGGCTTGATGGAGAAGAACAACAAGAAATTCAATCTGTTCTTTTAGTATTAATCAAGTCTATAATTTTAGAGAAGATGGAGAAAATGAAGATTTATTAGATATTTTCATCTCAGAACCAAATATTTCAGAGAATATTAGAATAACACAATATGAAGCTGCAAGTCATCATTTAAATCAATGTTTCCAGGGAAAATGTACTATCCAATCACTACAAAATTCATTTGAAATATTTTTCCTGTTAACTCAATTACCAATTCAAAGAGTAAAATCATCGAAATCATCCTGGAAGGAATTTGAATATTGGTAATAACTTACAATCGTCACAAGAACAAGAGTTAATAGCACGAATACAGAAATACTCAAAATATGTTTCCTGGGATTACACATACATGCAGGGGATTCATCCAAAGACATGTATCCACCACATTTACACTGATGATCAAATGAAACCCATAAGACAACCACAAAGAAGGATGAATCCTATGATGAAGGAAATAGTGAAAGAGGAGTTACATAAACTGCTACATGTTGGATTCATCTATCCTATTTTTGATAGTCAATGGGTTTCTCCCTTAGTTGTAGTGCCTAATAAAAATGGAAAGTGGAGAATTTTTGTAGACTACAGAAAGCACAATAAAGCTACATTAAAATATCATTTCCCTTTACCATTTATTGATCAAGTACTAGATTCATCATCTGGGAAGAATTTCTTTTCTTTTCTTGATGGATTTAGTGGATACAATCAGATAAAGATAGCATTGGAAGACCAAGATAAAACAACATTTACTTGTCCTTGGGGAACATATGAATATAATGTTTTTCCCTTTGGTTTATGTAATGCACCTACTACTTTTCAGAGATCAGTCCTTGCAATCTTTGTTGATCTAATCCATGAATGTGTAGAGTTCTACATGGATGACTTCACTATGTATGGTGGAACATTTGATGATTGTTTAAAAAATATTGAAAAGGTTATGAAAAGATGCATACAAACAAATCTATCAATCAGTGATGAAAAATTATTTATGATTTTAACTGAGGGAATAGTATTGGAACACCATATTTCTTCTTCACGAATTAAGGTGGATCCAGAAAAAATACAAGTCATTGTGAATTTAATGCCACCCACAACAAAAGAGGAAGTAAGAAGTTTATTGGGTTATGGAGGCTACTATAGGAGATTTATTGAAAATTTCATTAAAATAGCTCTACCTTTATTCAAGTTACTTGCAAAATATGTGCAATTCCAATGGACAAATAATTGTCAAAATGCATTTGAGATATTAAAAGAAAAATTGTTAGTTGCACCCATTCTTCATGGACCCAATTGTTCATTTCCATTTCATATATCTACTGATGCATCTAAAACTACTATAGGAGCATCACTTGGACAAAAAGAGAATTAGTTTAATTATGCCATATACTTCATAAGAAAAAACTTAACACCGGCATAATTAAAATATATTGTTACAGAGAAATAAATGTTAGTTGTAGTACATGCAGTTAATAATTTTAGGCATTACATAACAGGGTATCAAGTATTCATTCACACGGATCATTCATCCATAAGATATTTAATGGAAAAAGCAATTAAAAATGGCAGAATTACTAGATGGTTGTTATTGATGCAAGAATTTAACATCAATGTACAAGATCGACTAGGTAAGGATAATCAAGTAGCAGACTTTCTATCAAGACTTCATTCACCTGGTGATCCATATCCAGTTTCAGATAATTTCCTATATGAACATCTATTTCTATAACTCTCAAAATTACATGGTTTGCAGATATAGCCAACTCTTTATCATATGAAATCCTACCATCCCGTTACACAAATAAACAAAAAAGAAAGATAATTAGAGAAAGTGTTAGATATAGTTGGGTCAATGGTGATCTCTTTTATACTATTTCTAATCTGATAATAAGAAAATGTGTTACAGAAGACGAGATTATAGATATTTTGAAAGCATGTCATGATGAACCATGTGGTGGTCATTTTCCAGACAAGAAGACGACATACACAGTGCTCAAACTTGGCTACTACTGCCTGGAAATATTCAAGGACTCCAAGGCCTATGTAAAGAGATGTGATAACTGCCAAATAATTGGAAGACCACTGACATCAAATGAAATTCCATTAAAGCCACAAGTACTCATAGAACAATTTGAGAAATGGGCTCTAGAATTTGTGGAACCAATCAACCTGCCATCAAACAGAAATAAGTACATCATGGTATGTACATATTATGTTACTAAGTGGGTGGAGGCAAAAGCAGTGGCACGAGCAACAGAAGAAACAATGGTTTCTTTTCTATTTGAAGAAATATTTGTAAGGTATGGAGTTCCATGACAGATTGTAACTGACCAAGGCACACAGTTCATATCCAAACTTGTTCGAGATCTTACAGAGAAGTACAAGATCAAACATAGAAAATCAACTCTGTACCATCCTCAACCAAACAAACAAGTGGAGTCAACAAACAAATTCCTGGAGAATATCGTGATGGAAACTGTACAAACGAATAGAAAGGACTGGTCAGAGAAATTGAGAGACGCACTATGGGCATATATGATAACATGGAAAAACACAACTGGGTTTAGTTCATATCATTTGGTGTATGGAAAATAAGTCATGTTACCCATAAAGTTTCAAATACATACATTCAAACTAGCAGAAAAGTTGGGAATGGAATTATCTAAAGCACGACAACAACGATTTATGGAATTAAATGAATTGGATGAGATAAGACAGCAAGCAGCAGAGCACACATATCTTGTACAAGAACAGAGAATAAAATGGCATGATCAATTCATTAAGAATAAAGTTTTTCAAAAGGGAGGCTAGGCATTATTGTTTGACTCCAAGTTCAAATATTTTAAAGCGAAATTCACAACTCATTGGCTGGGGCCATATGAGATCGAAGATATCTTTGAAAATGGAGTTGTTAAAATAAAAACAATTGACGAAGCATCTATTTCATTTGTAGTTAATGGACATAGTCTTAAATTCTACAATAAGCCTATAAATAAAGAGAATTTTATGAAAATAAGTTCAACATATAATGATCTGGAAATAATGGAACAACATGGCAATATGCCTTCCATAATTCTAGAAGAAAAATAATAATACACACACACACACACACACACGCATATAACATAAATAATAAATAATAAAAGAGTTTGGTTGTGAAAATCCAGGAGACTGGTACAATACAAAATCGAATTCATATCGGAAAAAAAACTTGTTTGGCCAATATGAATTCTGTATTATTTTTGTTTTTACTATAGTATGATTTTGCAGATTTAATCCTCCAAGGCATGCAAGACTTCAGGACAAGTCTTAACATCAGCAATGGGGAAGCTTGTAATAAAACTATGTAAATAGTTTGAGTAGCTGAATTGAATAAGGAACCTGAATTACAAGTACAAAGGGACCTGATACATCATTGGACATGTTAAACACACACATGGTGTATGAAGAAACTAAACACACCCATAGAAAGATAGACATTCATTGCTTCTTTATTACACATAGATGTACATTTATATTACATGAATGTGACTCTTGGATTCATCTTCCAAGGTCACTTGGACTCCTTTGTGACTCTTTGCCTTCCACACCTACCCATAGAGGATTAGGTGTTCAACATTCCCCCCCTTAATCTGAAGGGGTATGTGTGAGTCCAAGAAGAGAGTTGTAATACAAATCTGCAAAGTATGCATGGCAACACTTAGGCTAAATCAGCTCTCTGAAATGTTGGCATAAAGAGGTGGTTTAAGGATGACCACCAACACTGGAACGCAACGCTTATTGCAGTTCCTGGAACTCTTCCAAAACTGGCAAGAAGCTAAGGGCTTCTGCTAGAGGAATTATCCCTCATATTTGAAAAGGGATACCTTCAACCTAAAATAAGGGAAGTCTACAACCTGTGATGGTTTAAGGAGGACCAACAACACTGGAATTCTTGATGCAATTCTTGGGACTCTTCCAAAGCTGGCAAGAAGCTAAAGTCTTCTGCTAGAGGAAGTGTTCTGAAAGAGGAAGAATATCAACCTCACATGGATGGTTTAAGGTTGTCCATCAACCAAAGGAATGCTCATGGGCATTCGTGTCTCTGGCTACAACTCTAAATATGGAATGATGAATTGTGGCTCAGGCTCGCTTGAAATGATGTGTCTCTGGCTATAACTCTGAATATGGAATGTGAGATTGTGGCTCAGGCTCACTTGATGTGACTTCGAAGCTTGTAGATGACCACCATTTTATCCCCTATTAGGTACAAGGTGATATGATGGCGAAAAATCAACTGCAAGTTTGCTCAATATTCGAGAACAAGTTCTGACATGTGACTTAAACATATTCTTGGCTGTTGATGCCCATTGCCAAGAAGCAATCCATCCAAGATGAATCTTTGTTCTTGCAAGATGCTTGTTTCTGAAGCATCTGTGTGAAAAATGGGTGTGCCGACCACAGTGCTTGCATGGATGAATATAAAAACAGTGATATTTAATATGGCCAACTCGATCACAATGTTGGCATTTTACAATTTGTTGTTGTTGTTGTGGAAGTGGAGTAGGATCTGGAACAGCTGCAGGTGAACTGTCATAAATAAATCTGGCACTCTGAAATTTGATGGGCTTGGAGTAGTCCAGAATATGAAAGGACACATCCTTGTCATATCCAAGACCAGTTTTGTGCTTGTTGTGGAAAATCTCTTCCCAAGGTCTGATGATGGTCTTGGGAAGTGTAGACTAAGCTATTTCATCTGCATGTAAATCTGCTCTTGTACAAGGAACTGAATGTGAATCGACTGCAACTTTATATTCTTGCTGCTAATGGGAGTCCCTCTCAATTTTCTGAACAGAAACAGGTTCAAAATGATGACTCTTTTGCTGAAGTTCATCTTGCTGAAGCTGAGAATCCAACTGCAAAAACTCAATCTTGTCTTCTGCATCTTGCAAGCAAGCTTGAATATTAAAAAGAGCGTTCTTGCTCATTTTTACCATATCATGAACAGTAGAATGAATGAGGTTATTCAACAACTCTGATGTATCATCAATTTTGTCCATATTTTTTTTTTTTAACAAATAAACTTATCCCTCAAGACATATAAGCTTCATATGCCATATACAATGACCAACGCACACGTATAGTCTTTAGAAAAGCTATCAACCAACATATATTTGAGTTTGCATTCTTCAAATTAATATAAAAATGGCATGGAGAACCATATAGAGTCAACACTTTTATTTTTAATACTTCACTAGCATACGTACCATTGACTAATTACAAAACTGTAATAACCCCTCCAAAAACTCCAAAAATCTTCACCATCTACCAATATTTCGACCAACACAGTATATTAAATCAACCAATTAACAGTTCCAGTATACGTTCCAAGTTCAACAAATTAAATACGCCTTAACTAATGAACCGAGATCTGTTACAAGGTCCAATGTCTTTAGAGAGGCTCGGGTCTGTTATAGAATACAGATACTCATCCGAGTGGCCTTAGGAAGAGCTCGGTTACCTTCAATCTGGGGTGGACTCGGCCTGTGACAATTCGTCTCAAGGGTGGGTGAACTGGTATCTCTCCTCTGAATGAGTTCGATTGAACAGAAGTGCTGCGTGAGGAATTTATTGCTCCGCTAGATGACTTTGTCACTCAAAAATTTTCCCTATGTTCTTTACGTCTTACTCAACCTGGAACTAAAGTCACACAAAATGGTGCAAGTGTGAATTGCGTCCACGGGTTTTGAGTGAGCCGCGGGTTTTGAGATACTTGGCCCTGAATCAAATCGATATAACAAACTGGAAGAGCTATCAAAATGATTTGCTAACACAGTCTTCTAAAGGCTTACCACTCACTTCCAAACTCCATGATGGTCCACCTCCCACTATTGATTGCGTACAAAATATTTCCCATGTATATCACCACAGATCTTGATAGGGGCCTCGAGATCAAGAAAATTGGGTTGAGAGATAAAAATATCCTTGGCGGTCACGCAACGTTGTCGGATCTCAGCCTCTAAGAGTTGGATCTGCTCTCTTTCGCGTCCAGCAGCTGTGCAACTATGTTGTCCACCAGGCTTGGTTCCATCGCACCCACAGACAATAGGCAACAATAATTCCCAAACACAACTCAAACTTCCTTCTTATTGAGTCACAAACGACCTTCAAACAGAGATCCTCATTTGCAATGGCCGACAGGTGAAAGGGAGCAGCGTCAAAGGTGCAGGTGTGAGGCTGTGTAGAAGAAATTTAGGGCAGACATGAAGAGATAACCAGGAACACGGAGAATAGGTAGAGTATATGGGAAATGAACCAACTCATAGAAATGAATCAACACAGAGAAAATTCACCCAAGGGAAATCGCAGGCAGAGCCATTCAATGTACTGATGCATAAAATATTTTAAAAAGGAACAGAGAATGGGTTAATGCTAATGAGCCCGTAGTATTCAAATTCAAGCAATCAGAGAAGTTGCTGATAGTTGTAGCAGGCAACGTGCAGCCTTGACAATCATCAAGAGATGTAGAGGCATTTCTGCTGGGGCAAGATATTCCATAGACTATTTAGGTAATGCTTCTGTAGATAAGGGGCTGCCAACTATTGCTATCTAAAGCTGCTCCAAAGGGCAGTGAGGTT
The DNA here is from genome assembly GCA_034641835.2 of Pinus albicaulis. Taxonomy (NCBI): domain Eukaryota; kingdom Viridiplantae; phylum Streptophyta; class Pinopsida; order Pinales; family Pinaceae; genus Pinus; species Pinus albicaulis. The sequence continues at coordinate 30,996,755 of CM076578.1, forward strand.
ACCATGGAGGAAGCAGAACCCATAATTTGACAGTTATCATTGTTGATTTATCAAGCTAAGGAGCTTCACTATGACAGTGCTACTATGATCATGAAATTGAAGGCTCGGATGCAAGCACTGGAAGATCGTGAAAATGCTGCAACTATACAAAGTACAACATTTGGGCAATTTGTTGTAGAAGCAGTGCCCAAGGGTGTTTACTGTTTTGGCACAATGCTATCTAAGGAATGGTCCAAAATTCACAAACTACAAAAATACATGGATCGGCAGAATCATTCACCTAAACTCACCCAAAACACAGGAAATGCAAGGATGCATCTAAAAGGATGATTACAGATGGCTCTTGTTCGATCCAGAGAGAACCCGCAATAAAGCTCTGAAGAGGGAGGTCAATTATGATCTGAGGAGGAAGTGGCAGCGTATATGTTGGGATATGGTAGAGGTTGCACTCATGCAACATAGGCCAGTGCTATTCAGAAGCTTAATGGGGACCTCTAAACCCAGAGCTCTTATACCATGTTAAACACACACATGTTGTATGAAGAAACTAAACACACACATAGAAAGATCTAGGCATTCGTTGCTTCTTTATTACACATAGATGTACATTTATATTACATGAATATGACTCTTGGATTCATCTTCCAAGGTCACTTGGACTCCTTTCTGACTCTTCGCTTTCCACACCAACCCATAGAGGATTAGGTGTTCAACAGGACATATTATGCAAAAGGGACCTGATACATCATTGAAAATGTTGTGCAGAAGGGACCTGAGATATCATTGAGAATATCATGTAGAAGGGACTTGTATCATATGACAGAAGCAACTTGAAACATTGATTGGAAATTATATGTCAGAAGGGATCTGAACTAAATCAAAATTCAAGTCTAAAGAGCATGTCATAAGCGACCTGAAACATCAAATTATAAAATTCAAAAGGGACCTGAACAAGATCAACATTAAAAGATCGTGAATCAATATTCAGATGTGAAAACATGAAATAGAAATAAAGTCTCTACATATCCTGGAAGATCCATCGTTATGATAATAAAGACATTGTCGACCATCATTTGAATAAAGGACATCATTGACATCAAACAATTTATGAGAGTACAAGTACAGTAAGTGAAAAGTTTGCTCTTAAAATTTCAATTTTTGAAAAATATTCTAGAGATTGTTAAGACTAATTTAGTGCTTGATATCCATATTTTACTTACATTTCACTACCTTCATTATTATACTCATTATATTCCTATCCCTATTCATTATCCTACCCATTTAACTATAATTCCATATACCATATTTCATTTCCTACATTTAACCATTATTTCATTTACTATCATTCCAATTCATTATACCATCACATCAGTCCTAATTTTCTTAAACATAAGGATCAAAGATGAAAGGCTCAAATATCAAAATTATTGTCGGACCTAGAAAATAAACAAAGGTTAGTGTCATGAAAAAAAAAAAAATTTAAACATGACCATTCTAAGGTCATTTTAAAATTAAATTAAACAATATAAAGTTGAAAACATAAGCTACAAGGCGCAATGTGCAAATATACATATATCATTTGATGGAAAGGCACAACAATATGCAAAGGTATAGAATGATTCATGTGGTGGATAATGCAATCGTGAAAAAAACCTAAGTGAAAATGCAATGACCAATACAAAGGCCATAACCTAAGTTGAAGTGATGCAATGAAAAGAACGAAAATATGATGCATTTCGATGGGTATGGAAAGAAATGAGGGCAGCAGAGAACATGCTCAGCATAGTAATGAATGAAAAATGAGATGGGAAACGTAATGAATGAAGCAGAGAATGTGAGTGATGAGATGTATATACACCGTGGAGAAAGTACAAAGAGAAAGTCAGAAAGACTAAGCCACGGGGTCATCTCAGTTAGAGGTTGGCGCATGAGAAAATGGTCAACATAGATTAAAAAAAAAACACAGTGATATAACACTAAAACAAACCCTGTGCAGCTAATAAAAGCCTATGCCATTTTCAAACCCACAGACCTCTCTAAATTGCGTTTTTATTCACCATCATAGCCATTGTAGGCTTAGAGAGGAAGTTGAACGATGTACAAACCATCAGCACATGTTCGAAACACCTTATGAAGAACAAATTGACAGAGAAAATGCAGGAAGGCCGTGAATGAAATAGAGAAACTCAAGCCGAGAGAAGAGAGCATGAGATATAGCAACAAAGGAACGGAGAAATAAGAAGAGGAGTAGAGTTAAGCATTGATGTTGACTGGGATTTGAGCCGAGATATATGGCAAGCGTGTTAATCAAACACACCACAAAGTGCAAAGATCTCGTGGAACTAAGAAGGTAAGAACAAACCCTAGATTTTTCTCATTAGTGCAACAGATATTCAGAATAAATAAATCTCAGGATTTTGTGTTGAACACATGTTAAACTTCAAGTTATAAATGAGTGTGTCTACCCCCATGTAAACTTTTCTCTGCCATCGTTCACTTAACCCTTCCACCTACTAGAACAAGAGGTTCCTGAGATGATTGAAGAAGAGTCTTAATAGTAATCATGTTGTAAAAATGCAGGATACAAGGCTTAACTCAGAGAAAATCTTGGGATCGATCCAAAAGTAGGTAAACGAAACTGAAACCTTCCACCTACAGTCCTAGAATTGTCATATTTCATTTTTAAAGAAACAAAATATTGCACAATGAGTTAATTTTGAAAACATAGCGAGCCATTTCATGATTTTTTTAATGAATGTTGACATATATACAATGATCCATTCATTGAAATTTTTTGCACATAGTGAGCCTAAGTCATTTTAGATTGAATGCATGGTGATTTTGTCATATGAGAGGAGGAATTATGTGTGAATTCGAAGAAAAAAAAGACATTGTGGCATAATTTTTTTAAATTTTTCTACACAATCAATTCGTAGACAGAGAATTCTACATTAGAGATGGAGGAGTTTTTATTTTTAAATTTTGATGAAACATATAATAGAATATGAGAAATAGATTAATAAAAACATGTTTACTATGTTTTTAAATCTTTCTATATCAAAATTTTTTGTTTGTGAAAGCAGTGGGCTCATTTTTAAGAGAACAGAGGTTGAAGAGGATTGGTTTCATTTCTTTGTCAAGGGCATCAGAAAAGAGGTAGACCTTACCACCATAATTCATATGTCAACAAAGATCTACAGCATAAATTTTTATTTTTCAAAATGAGAATGATGACAGTGGAAGGTTACATCAATTGGTTTTCAGAACACATGGCTACAAGGATAGAACCAACAGACTTCCAGATTGAGCATTGGGAAAAAGACACGATAGAAAAACTTTACCAAGCAGGTCTAATAGGTTTCCTCCAAAATTTTAATGGACACAATGAGAACATTACAAAGGAATTCATAAACAATTACACACAAGAGAATACCATGGTGGGAAACTTAGTCATCCCATTAAATCAAGAGTCCATTTTGCAGGCCTTAGATCTACCACTGTCACTCGAGCAATATCATTATAGTTTTCACTTTAAAGATAAGGGACAGACTTTATTTTTGGATAAAAATAGGAAGGGATCATTTTACAGAGCCAACGGGATTCCCAGGGAATGTTTTAATGAGCCTTGGGCAGAGCTAGTGTTAATTATTCAAATATTTTTCACATGTGACAGTAGGCATAGTGTAGTGCATCTCTATCATATTAGATTGCTTCAACACATCAAGGGAGAAATGAAAGTCAATTTTCCATACTTCTTCTCTAAAAATTTGATTAAAATGATAGAGAATGTGAAGAATGAAATGAAACCCAAAGAGGCACAAATATACCATCAAGGACTCATCAAAATTATTGGAGAGTATCAGTTGAAAACCAAGGGTGTAATGTGGAAAGAGTTTCTAACTCAACATGCATTTGCAGAACAAATCATAGAGGAAAAAATTAAACTAGTTCATGAAACAAAGAGTATAATGAACTCACCTCTTTATCCAAGGACAACGTCCAAAAAGAAATAATATACAATAAAGGTTGAAAGAGAAGCATCCTTCCTATCCATTCCCAGGAGAAAAGGAAGAAAAAGTCCAGTAGACACAAGCAGTAAAGAGAAAGAACCCGAGGCACAAATTGTTGAGACACCTCCCATAACAAGACAAGTTGATGAAATTATTGAAAGATTGCAAAAGGAGGCCTATGAAAACACGATAGAAATAGATTGATACTTTGATAATGATGAGATAGAAGCCACTTATTTTTCTAAAGACACAAAAGAAGAAGAAAAGGAGCTAAACCTTAGCAAGATAAAATAATTGACAGATCAATTGGACGTTAGTAGAATACTAGAGAGGCATTTGAAGAAAGAGAACAATACATGCAGGAAAAATAATGAAAAGTTGATCAAGGAGCATGAAAAAATGAATGAGAAAGTTGGAAAATTAAAAAAAAAGAACAATCTTCTTTCCATGTAAGCATTCAGATGGCTCAAAGAGAAAAAGTCATGGAAGATGAAGTATGAAAAACAGAAGGTCATGGCTTCGATCTATAAAGGAGAACAATATAAATGTTGGAAATTGGGTTCAATGCTACCCATGTGTTTTGCGACATGGAATAACCGCCTCTCGTGGATCCTAACTCTGGCGAATATTGTGGAGACTAACGCCTGCAGGTTTTGGTCTAATGGCAATCATGATTCCAGCAAGTGGTATAAGAGTGACAAGTCTCGAGTTCGAAACTCACCCGGCTCGCGTTGGGGGGGAGATTGCTGGACATTGGGTTCAACGCTCCTTATGTGTTTCGCGACATGTACTAACCGCCTCTCGTGGATCCTAACTCTGGCGATTGTAGCGGAGACTAATGCCTGCAGGTTTTGGTCTAACGGCAATCATGATTCCAACAATAAAGGGATATATTTTTTTTTGCGAGAAGCACATCAGGAAGCATATGTATCAGGTACAGTATCAAAATCAGAGCTCAGAAGGTCCAAGAGAAAGGCAAGGATGAGGACATGCTAGTACATTAGCAAGGGGGAGATGTTGGCCCTCGTTTTTTATTCGATTTTTTAGGTAAACATGACTCAGGGTAGAGTCGATGTTGACTAGGGTAAATAGTAGTGGTTTTGGGACACATGGTATTGTGCACCAATGGTTTTAGCCCATGGTATTGCATGTAATGGAGCCTATAAAAGGCTGGGAATACTTCATTGTAATGTAGGCCTGGAGGTGAGTGGTGAAGGCTCACTTGGCTGGATTGGCTAGGGTTTTGGCCAAGGCTAATGAAATTTCATTAGGATGGGTTTTCCCCAGAGTTTGGGGTTTTCCAGGATAAACATGTGTGTTTATGTTTATGTACTTTTTTGCTGGTTCTTTTTATGATTATTATTCCTCTTAGTAGATATTTATTTCTGCAGTAAATCCTAACAACTGGTATCAGAGCTATGAAGATCTGAAATCTAGAATGAGCTGCCAAGTTTAGTGATTTTTCTATATCAATAGTCTACTGCTACAGCGTGAAATTTTCTCCTGGACAGATATACGTAAAAGGACAAATCTATGTGTGAAGGCGTTAGATCTATATCTAGAATTGAATAGATCTGCGTGTGAAATTGATTGAGAAAACATATATTAAGAGGAGGAGTTGTTGTACCCAGGCCATTGAGATGTTCATGGTCGTAGGCCGGTCATTGCGTAGCATCCTTTCATTCGATTTGCGGGCAACCCTGTGGTGTTCCACATGGACTCCGAAAGCAAGCCAAACAATCTCTGCGCTGTCAGCTAGCGCTGAATTGATGGCTGTTGGGAGAGGGTCTAGAAGGGCAGGTGGGAGTCGAAAGGGTTTTAGAGAGACTTCATCACCTGGTTATATGCAGTAGATGCACTTGGGTGTTTTGGAGACTCTTATTTTTGTTTCTTAGATTTCGTTCCTTTGGTTTTCGGATCGCAATGGCAATGGCGGCTTCCACCGTGATGAGATCGTTTGTTAAGGTAGGATCTTTGCCGGAAAATCACCGTCCTTCTGTGGTGGCTGATGCAAAGATCCGATCGAAGATAACCAGCACCCATGGCAGAGTCAGATTTCCCTTCGGAAGCTTTGGAAGAAATTTCTTTGGATCCACTACAGAGTTTGGCCAGGGTTCAGCATTACAATGTTAGAGTGCTAGGAATTTGCAGCCAGTTAGAGCTATTGCAACAGAGGCCCCTCCTAGAGTTCAAAGATCCTCAGGAAAGGAGAGGACCAAGATTGGAATAAATGGATTTGGTCATATTGGGAGGCTGGTTTTGCGTGTTGCATTGAGCAGGGAAGATATTGAAGTAGTCGCGATCAATGAACCTTTCATTGATGCCAAATACATGGCTTACATGTTTAAGTACGAGTCAAATCATGGGGTATACAATGGGAGTTTGAATATTGTTGGTGTCCGTCGTTAGAACCGTAGTTGGTGCCCTCCGGGAGTGAAATTCTATTTGGAAGGTGATGGGAACCTGGAGACTGATCAGATGCTCACAGGGTTCGATGGGTTCAAGAAACAAATCGAGAGTGAATTTGGGTTTCATGGTAGTGTGATTCAAACATTGCGGCAGAATTAGAGTTGAATGCACAGGCCATGGAAAAAGCATTAAAATGTTTGGTGCAGATCATAGTGCTGAAGAGATGCATAGCAGAGGCTATAGAAGGTTTTGTGAGGGCCATGTCAAAATAGTGGTCGATGGTGGAGATTTGGGGAAAGTCCCAGATTGGTGTTTCACCTGCCATGGAATAATTTAGAGTAAGAAACTATGGGGATTGGTTACATGCAAAGTGTTTGACATAATGTGTCAATCAAATGATTTGAAGAATGTCAAAATAAGAGAGGATATGAGCACGTGGATTAATTAATTGATGAACCATGTATCTGAAGAGAATTCCTAGAGGACTAGTGGTTATAGAGGCAAGTGACCCATGTAATCCGATAAATGGATTCTTTTTATATGGAAATTTATTTCATATGTATAAAGACAGTAACAATGAAACAAAAAAAAAAATTATTACGGAGTTAATTTTTACATGTAAATGGGCATACTACTGTAAGACCTGGTATGGCATGCGTACCCCTGGATAATCACTGGTAAATTCTGGGTTAGACCTAGGTGATAGGGGGGATGTCAATTTAACAATTACCCTGGGTAAAAATTTGAGGGGGAAAGAGCTTGAGTGAGTGGGGTTGTCTCACTTAGCAGGTTTGGCTGGATTTAGTCAATAATCCCCAAGTCAAGTTTAAGGGGGGAATTGTTAGGTAAACATGAATCGAGGTAGAGTCAATGTTGACTGGGGTAAATGGTAGTGGTTTTGGGGCACACGGTATTTTGCACCCATGGTTTTAGCCCATGGTATTGCATGTAATGGAGCCTATAAAAGGCTAGGAATACCTCATTATAATGTAGGCCTGGAGGTGAGCGGTGAAGGCTCACTTGGCTGGATTGGCCAGGGTTTTGGCCAACGCTAATGAAATTTCATTAGGATGGGTTTTCCTTGGAGTTTGGGGTTTTCCCAGATAAACATGTGTGTTTATGTTTATGTACTTTTTTGCTGGTTCTTTTTATGATTATTATTCCTCTTAGTAAATATTTATTTCTACAGTAAATCCTAACACGATTTTGTTTAAGTAAATACACTTTATTACCATTATATCCATTCATATACCATCCATAATCACTCTATTTTAAAAAATTAATGCATATCTAGGTATATAAATTAAGTTTTTCAATTTTTAGAAGTTTTTACAAAAATTGAATTTTAAGTGCATTTTTGGACTGGGCCAAAAAATCCTGTAATGGCTTCATTGATGTCATACTTCTAGGACACCTGGGCTCAAGCTGAGCACATTTATATAAATATTGGGAACTAATAATGGACTTTCACCTATTGGTTCGGTCAAACCGAGCTTACATAGGCCCGGTCAAAGGCGGTCAAACATGACCTGTTTTTATGGAAATTCCTAGGAAATAGGCCAAATTTAGCATTTTATGGGATTTTCTAGATTTTGAGAGATTATATTGATGAGATTGACTAAAATAGATATAATAAGGATATACATGGATGTTAGAGACATTTTATTTGATTTTGTTTCATATTTCTCTATTTAAGCCTAAGACATTGAAGGCATTGATATGTAGAATTTGTATAACCTCACTTTGGGAGCTAATTAAAGAACCTGTTCTATCTCCTTTTCTTCTGTTATATATGGTGAATTCTTGATTGAGTTTCAGTAGCTGAAATTACTCACAGTGTGTAAGGAAAGGGTGGAGGGTCCCCACACCGAGCTAAATGAACTTTCTGGTTAATTTAGTTGCAATTTCTCGAACTAGTTTTGTTTCATGCTTAATCAGATAAATATATGCATGATGATATGTTATGATTGCTGATGAATCTAATTCTAATTTCTCTTCTACATAGGAAGGGTCAAACTATTTTTTAAGTTAAACATTGCTTCTATTTTATCAGGGACTAGAAACTAGAATCCATCTTTCTTTCTTTTAAGTGATTTTATGAATTTCTAGTTTTCTAACAATGGCATTAATGATGAGTGAATTTGTAATGAAGGACAACCAGGACCTATTTAGTTTAGAGCCTCTTTTATCATTCTTTTATTCATCTTAAGTTATTGTTCATGAGTGGTTTTGGTTTTTGACTCATGAAGTAGTATTATAGAGAAGGACAAAAAAGTTCTCCTAAGTTAGGAGCTTCTTCTTCTACTTATTCCATAATTGAATTAGAAATTATTTAGTTAAGTTTTATATTTGTAATATGCATTTCCTTTAATTTCAATAATTCATCTTCTAAACTTGACTATAGCTGAAATCCATATATCTTGGAGATGCTTCTAAGTTCTACAAGCCCGGATTGATAATAAAATACTTGTGTTAGTTTACCCAATAAACAGACCCAACATTGCCCTTGCATGTACGTCTAATCTACGACTGTCCCCACGAGTTAAATTTGTTGTAAGTGGTAACCTTAGAGGCCATGATCTTAGGGTTGTTACCCGATGTGAAGGTGGAGGGGATGTCTTTTCTTTATCTGGAACAAATGTTGACTAGACTCACTTGGAACTTTTTGGAGGGTAATATTCACTTCAGATGGCATAAGTGGAGTTACTTGCACCAGATCGTGATCATTATGCAGGTTGTCTGGGTAATTGGTTCCACCTACTCTATATTTATTTCATTTTTCACCTTGACATCTATGACATTGGATTTCATCACCAACTCGTGATTTTGCTATGAAAAAAATGTTTGCATGGATTGATTCCTTATATTTACTAGCATGTGTTTATTTTTGTTTTTAATTTTTTGAGACTTTAGTGTGACTTTTTAATATTACTTGGATTTTGAATAAAAAATCATTGTGGTTTATTTATAGAGGAATTCACATAGAATGCAGGTTTTTTCCCCTGAATATAAACCGATTCAGTAGGAAAATATTAAAGCTGAGAAGTCAAAATCATCAGGATTTACGACCTCAGATCAACCTGAAACATCTACCATTGTAAAATCCGAGACAGTAGAACTAGGGTAGTTCAACCTCAAGAAGTAGAAGCAGGAATAAATCCATTTGGTCCAATAAATTGACAAACCTAAATCTGATATCTCTGAACCTGAATCAACTTCAGCTGCTATAGCCCATACTACTCCACCACTTTCACCACGAAGGAAAATTATTGTTACACCTGAACTACCTCCTAGTCTCCTTAGTATTGAAGACATTACCGGAGAAGTGGAGGAAGAATCACCACGTACTCCTATTTGTACTGGAGAAACAATAGTTTTTCCAAGGCTTCCATTTTACCCTTTCCGACTTAATCATTAGTATTTCACACCTTTGAACTTCCTAGGTCAAGGTATTCCACGTATCTAGACTCCCTTTTTACTTTTCACTCAGAGAAACTATGTCATGAATTATTTCTAGGAGTGTACCTACTAATACTTTTTTATTTTCAAGATCTTCAGAGTCATTATTATATGGTCATCCATCAGTTCCTCCTAGATATCAGTCGCTTTCTTGAAATTTTTCAAGAGCTTCTCCTTGACCTCAAGCTTCTACTTTGTCATCTGGTCTATCTACCTCTTCTGTCCAAGGCATGACTTCCATGTCTCAAATACCTTTGGCATCATACCAATATATTAATATGATATCTAGAAATTTAGGTGATCCTCAAATAACCCCAAGTGGTGTTTACTACCTGCCTAAGGAGTAGCCACCCTATCCTCCACCTATAGGACAACCCTTTGTTGGGTCATATCCTATGGCTGGAGGACAACCTTTTGCCGGAAATTATGTGAAATATGGTCAGATACCTAAGGTAGGTCAGGGTCAACTTGTTGTGTCTCAACCCTTGGTTGGTGCTCCTTATCCAAGGATGAATACTATTTGGAAACTTGATTTTGTTCAAAAAATTATACAAGTTGCTCCATAACTGCTAGTTTGCCAACCCATTCAGCCTACTAAACAATCTATTTGATAAATACATATTTAAGGTATTCTGATTCAAGTTCAGAAACCTGTTGAGGGGATTTTGCAGACACCTATCAAACATCCTGTCCAAGGAACTCCGAGAACATCTGTAAAACAACCTATCTAGGGTATTCCTCAAACACCTCTTCAATATATTATTCCAACATATGTTTAACAACTGGTTTCGAGTTCGCTGCAAGCACTTATTTCGAGAGTTTCACAAACAACGGTCCAAACTACACTTCAAATATTGGTCCAACAAACTACACAAGCCGTCCCCCAAGCATATACTTATCAACTTAGACCCACTTTCTAGTCTACCACACAAATTCTTACGGGACAACCTATTATAGGCATTATGCATACACTGTATCAAGGTCAATATTTTTAAGGCCAACCTTTTAAGAGTCAATTATTTCAAGTTTATCCTTTATAAAGTCAACGTGTATAGAGGAAATATTATTTGGACTAAATGGGCCAAAGTCCACCTTTCGAGAGTCAGCCATATCTGAGTCATACATTTCAAATTCCTTTTCAACCGCAACCTAGTACGTCTCTTCCTGTTTACCTTGGATGAATGCAAATCCCAACCGCAGAAGCTATTCCAAGTTATCCTGGGTATCCTCCTCAAGGTACTAGACTTAACCCTCAGGATTATCCATATTCACAACCAAACCCCAATGGATAGTTACCATTTATTACAAATTTAGATTTGTAATATTTTTATCTAACGAATCATCCTATCTACTATTATCTATTTTGGTCGCCAATTCTTGATAAATTTCCTAGTGACATTCTGAAATTTGAAGGAAAATTAGGAGAGGACCCATCAAACCATATTATGACGTATTGTTGGGAAAAATACTGAGAGGGGGGGGGGGTGAATCAGTATTTACTGCATAATCAAATATTTTTACTTTTTCATTCCTTAAAACCCATACGCTACTTTCCTTCAGTAAACTGGCGTATATACGCGGATCCCCTTTATGAAACTAGCGTATACACAGAGATCTAGATCTGACATTAAATATTCACTTATATTATTCCATCATTCATTCATCAGATGTTCAATAAACAATAAACATGTGCAGTAAGAACAGAATAAACCATCACACAAAGCATCACACATGAACACCAGGATTTTTAGGTGGAAACCCAAATCGGGAGAAAACCACCGCTGCAGTTGCTCGGCCTTCAATATTTTATTATAGAGAAAACATCTTACAACATATGTGCTGGCGCAGACTTTCGACCAAAGACGTTGTGCACCGAATTCCCCGCGCTTTCAAGCACAAATTCTCCGGAAGGGAGCTCAACCCCCCGACTCGTTTACCGCCTTTCCCGGAAGGGAGCTACGACCTCGATCTCGTTTTTACCGCCCCGGAAGGGGAGCTACAACCCCCGACCGGGCTACAACCTCAAGCACCACCTTGGACCACGTTTCATCAATTTTCACACTGGACCCTTTCCATACTTTTAAGCACAAACATACTTCACCAACTGATACAGACAACTCAGCTCTGTAGTCTACAGATAATAGTAACACAACAGAATAGATCAGACATTTCTTACCACAGTCTTTCAACAAACCCTAGTTTGCATACGCGCTTTCACTTCACTTATGTCGCGTATATACGCGCTTCCATCCACACAAACCAGCGTATACCTCAGTGTATATTTCATTGCACATACGCGCTTTTACTTCATCGAAGCTGCGTATATACGCGCTTCCTCCGCGGCGAAGTAGCGTATAGATCTTTAATCATTACAGAGCAGCATACTTCATCAGATCAGACATTCACCTCAGATTCAACCCTTTACTTCAGACAGATGTTCGCCTAGATGCTCGCCTCATCACATATCTAAGACTTCCATAATCAGATCTAACAAATACAAGAGTAATTCAGATCTAGATCCCATTCTTCATCAATGGTGCATCATACAATCAGATTTATCATTCAAGTGTAACCCTTTCCATTCAGATATACTTCAGAGAGAAGTATTCATTCAAGCTCAGACATCTTGCACCCACACTCATATTATGCACAATGAATTTGTTCTCCTTATATAGGTTTATCCTTTTTCAATACCATGAGCCCCTTTTTCAATACCATGGGCCAAAACAATACCATGAGCCCAAAACAACCTGGACGGGGTCAATTAGGCGGATCATTACCCAATACAATGGGTCAATACCATGGTGGTTACCCTTGTTTTTGCACTTTTTGAGCGCTTTAGCCCATACGCTACTTGGCACGTTCTTTTCCGCGTGCATACGCGACTTCCCCTAGGCCAATCCGCGTATACAAAGAGACATACTCTTTTCATCATATTTTGAGCACATTCTGAATTCCTTTCTTCATTGCCTTTTGTACATACTGTAGATACATCATATTTTCTTCTTCAGGAACATATTCTCTCAAGCACAACTTCATCAAGTAAGTTGTCATCATCTTCATCAAGTGGGTTGCCTTTCAAAGACAACACTTAGCATCATATTGTCAACAAACATCATATCACATCAGATTTACATCATTTACTAAGTCCATCAAGTCAAGCATAACTTTATCAGGTGGATTGCCATCAAGGACAACACATGTCAACGGTCACATGTCTTCATCTTCATTCAGTGGGTTGCCATCAAGGACAACACTCTGCATCATATTTCCAACAATCTCCCCCTTTGGACTTGATGGCAACCACGATGGTGTTTGGTTACCACAGCAGATAGATACCATGTCACTTTCCCAAAAATGTCACTCTCCCAAATATTTGACATCATTATCTTCTCTTCATTCAAACACCATGTCACTCTCCCCCTTTGACATCAAGGGCAAAGGGTGGATCAAAAACCAACACTCTCCTCCTCATGTGGAAGAAACATTCTGCAGATCTGATATGGGCTGAAGAGGCCAAGCTCCCCCTGAGTCCATGCTGAATCTTCAAACATATTTTTCAATGAAGTACATGACTCTATGAACTTCCTATCACCAAAGACTCATACTTACATCAAATATCCAACCAAGTGGATTTCCATATGAGACTCAAGTACCCAACCAAGTGGGTTTACACATTTGACTCAGCTACCCAACCAAGTGGGTTTACAAACATGACTCAGCTACCCAACCAAGTGGGTTTACAACTTGACAAGTCCTTACATGACTGAATATTACAATTTTACATCATGGGTCTCAACCAGACCTTTTAATCAAAATACAAATATGAATTTTCATAATCAATACCAAAAAGACCTCAAGAGAGATCAAATATCAGAACCACTGCATTATACTCAGCAAAGCTAATGCTCCCCCTGAATCTGTGCAACCAAACAATCTTTCCAAATGACTAAGGCTCCCCCTTAGTTTGTGCATCCTGAAAACTTCCACCAACAAATCATCAAGGCATCTTCATCAAAACATTAGAAACAGAATTATGAGAACTGGAACACCACCGGAAGTTGCCAAAACGTTATCGGAAGATGCCAAACGATGCTAGCATTTTGTCTTTGAGAAGCTGACCCCGAACCAACCGTGTCGGCAACCAAACATCTGGGTTCTTGTGCAAGAACTCGCGTACATACGCGACTGTGTTTGAGGAAACCCGCGTATCCCAAGCCATCTTCTAAATTTCAACCAGATCTGATTCTTTGTAAGGCAAAGACAGTGATCAGCTTCTTTCTGAGACATTTGAATGCTTCCCTGGACTACAGATAGATAGAATAGTGTAGTTTTGTCTTCAAGCGTCATCCAACGGTTGTAGCATCAACACAATAGTAACCAAGCCTTCATATTCTTTGCAGCATCAATACAACCTTTAAGAGAGATTATCATACCAAAACAACATCTTCAAATATGTGTCAAGTAATCATCCATGTGGTCCAACATCACCATGATCTTCAGGATTTAACATGAAGTAACATATGAAGGCAAAAGATCTCTCAACCATAGTAACAAACTCTGCATGATTTATTTCTGAATCAAATGACATCCAACTCATCCATGTGTGAGTACAACAGATGCTTATCAGCAACCAGGGCTCAAAGTCTCATCACAATAAATCATGTACCAAGTCATCATCATTTAAGCATGAGTATCACAAAAACCAAAGAATAAGCAGTCATATTGCCAACAATGCAATCATTAGTATTCAACCTGCTGCTCCCCCTAAACCAGTGCTCTTCCTTAACTTGTGCAATCTAAAACACCTTCAACAGCAAGTCATCAGCAACAATCTCTGCATGATCAGTCCTCATATCTGAGCTATAAGACTTTCATCTCAACTACGAATGCTCTTCATCATAAAGCAACCAGGCTTCATCCATAATCTTCAACACAAGGCATCAAGTATCATATCATCAGAATGAATATAACCAGAATAATGCTAACAGTACAATCATCAGCAGTCAGACTGATGCTCCCCCTGGACCTCTGCTCCAGATCTTCAGCTATCAGATAAATTCTCTTATCATTAATGCATACGCGACTGTGTTTGTTGTAACTCGCATGTATACGCGACTTTGTTTCACAGAACCCGCGTATGAAAAGTGAAATATAGAAAATTTCACACCTTCATCTCCTCCTGCAAATTTACCTTCTGTTCCTGTCTTTTCTTCACACCAGATGCACTGTCAGAAATACATATCCAGAATAATTAAATCAACCATGAGAGTCATCATACATTGCTCCCCTTGTGACGATAAATTACTAAATCTCATAATGTATCCCACATCATTCCTGCAGTCAATCAGAGAAGTAAGCTTCCAGAAGCGGATGACTGCAGTAGGGTCATAATTCCCTACGTTTCTGATCGGTCCTTCATCTTGAATTGAGTGTTTTCTTCAAGAAAATCATTGTCTTCTAGAGCATCCACAAAAACATCCTTTTCTTCTCTAGATTGTTTCTTATTCCATCCCTCCATCTTCTTCCAGATTTGTTTTCTATTTGTGTGCTGAAATTTCTCATATCTGTTCGACCTGCATTCCTTTCTTATATGTCCATACTTGTTACAATAATAACATCTCATGTGTCAAGAAAAATAAGCATAAGAATCATAATGAGTATTTCTATTCTTCCTCCTTTTACAATCAGCTGCTTTGTGTCCATACTTGTTACATGAAAAACAATATCCCTTGAAGAAACCAGAGTACCTTTCTATGTAGAAACTGTTTGTTTGAGGCTGAAATGATCTTCTCCTGCAATTTGCTGCAACATGTCCATAATTATGACATTTAAAACATTCAACGTTCTTGAATGAATTCCTTTGAGAATTCATGATTGTTGGTTGAGCTTTTGTCTCTTTCAATACTTCAGGTTTTGCATTGACATCCTCTGAATTTTTGGCACTTCCTTGTGAGCTAGATTCTCCTTTAACAATTTCATGGAAACCAAGACCATGTTTGATAGCAGGAGACCTTTGATTACTCAGAATATTGTCCAAAATGTTAGTACTATCATGAAACCTCAAAAGTTTAACCTTTTCTTCTAATTTACCTTTGAGAATGTTTACCTCAACCTCCAAAGCTTGACATTGCTTTGTCATGCTTTCTTCTTTTCTTCTTCCATCTTCAACTTGATCCTTCAGATTTAGAATCTCTTCTTTCAACCAATCTTCATTTCCTTCACATGTTTGTTGCAGCTCTTCATTCTTCTTATTTTATTTTTCCAGATCTTCTTTGAGAGAGATGATTTCTGCTTCAAGGCCTTCCTTTTCAAATGATTGTAGAGGTTCCTTATTTTCCTTACTTGATGCTTCTAAATCTTCCTGAAGACAAATGATTGCAGCTTCAAGTCCTTCATTATTCTTGCTTGATTTTTCAAGATCTGCTTCTAGATCTTTAATTCGATTGGATGCATAAGTATGAAACCTTTGATACTTGTCCACCTGTTCATTCAGCATTTCTATTTGATCTTTCATTTGTGAGATCATCTCTTTATAGATAGTTTCTTACTTATTGTATGAACTTTGTAGTTCTTCTTCTTTAATCTTGAGAGCTTCTTCTAGATCCACAACTTTACTTTCACTATCTTTACTATTGTTTGCACAAAGAAGAGTATTACAAGTGGCCTTCTCCTTTTTCTTCTTTGCCATGAGTGCGTGTAGATCTTCGTCGGAATCTGTTTCATCTTCTTCAATTTTTGCTATACATGATTTCTGAGGTATCTCCTTTCCTTGAGTAACCTTCTTCTTTTGCTTCTTAGCCATGAGCACTTTCAGATCTTGGTCAGAATCTTCTTCATCTTCATTGGACACTTCATCATCATCTTCTTTTGCATAATAACTCTTTCTCTTCTCAAATTGTTTCTCTTTACCATGCTTTTCTCTATAGGGACATTTAGCAGCATAATGACCAACTTTTCCACACTCAAAACATTTGAAGGGAAGCTTACCTTTGAATCTTCCAGTACCTAGTTGGAGCTTTCTCACGAAATTCGCTTCTTCTTCATCGGATATATAGCTGGATTCTTTGACTACTTCCTTTTCCTTTCCTTTTGTAGATGCCTTAAAAGCAGCTTCTCTTACTTGAGAAGGACCTCCTTGTCTCATTTCAAAAGCAGTCAGAGTACCATGTAATTGAACAATAGTAAGCGATTGCAGATCTTGCCTTTCTTCAATAGCTGAAACTTTAGAGTCAAATTTTGAAGTCAAAGATCTTAAGACATTTTCTACCAGAGTAGTATCAGCCATGGTTTCACCCAAATTTCTCATCCGATTTACAATATCATCTAGACGAAGAAAGAAACTGGCAACACTTTCATCACTATGCATCTTCAAATTTTCATATTCAATTCTAGGAGTTTGGAGTTTTGCACTTTTTACCTTTGTGTCTCCTTCATAGCTTAGAATGATTTTGTCCCATATTTCTTTTGCTGAATGTAGCTGCATCACTTTAGCAAATTCTGATTCAGACATGCTTCCAAATAAGACATTCACTGCTTTGGCATTGATTTCATACTTCTTTCTTTCAGCTGCATCAGTAGGAATATTTGTTGGGTATTGATAACCTTCTTGCACGATTGCCCATACATCTGCACCAAGACTTTGCAGATATGCTTTTGTTCGTACCTTCCAGAATATCAGATTGCTTCCATTGAATAGAGGTGGCTTTATAGACATTACTCCTTCTTGACTTCCCATTGCGATGGATCTCCTTCAAGCGATCAAGCTTCTGCAGAAGGACCACCCTCTGATACCAATTGTTGGGAAAAATACTGAGAGGGGGGGGTGAATCAGTATTTACTGCATATTCAAAACTTTTTACTTTTTTCATTCCTTAAAACCCATACGCTACTTTCCTTCAGTAAACTAGCGTATATACGCGGATCCCCTTTATGAAACTAGCGTATACACAGAAATCTAGATATGTCATTAAATCTTCACTTCTATTATTCCATCATTCATTCATCAGATGTTTAATAAACAGTAAACATGTGCAGTAAGAACAGAAGGCATCACACATGAACACCAGAATTTTTAGGTGGAAACCCAAATCGGGAGAAAACCACCGCTGCAGTTGCTCAGCCTTCAATATTTTATTATAGAGAAAACATCTTACAACATATGTGCTGGCGCAGACTTGACCAGCACGCAGGCACCCACCTGCGCTCGTTTACCAACCTCTCCTGGAAGGGAGCTCCAACCCCCTGACTCGTTTACCAGCCTCTCCCGGAAGGGAGCTACGACCCCCCGATCTCGTTTACCAGCCTCACCTGGAAGGGAGCTACAACCCCCTGACTGAAGGCTACAACCCTCAGCACCACCTTGGACCACGTTTCATCAATTTTCACACTGGACCCTTTCCATACTTTTAAGCACAAACATACTTCACCAACTGATACAGACAACTCAGCTCTGTAGTATACAGATAGCAGTAACACAGCAGAATAGATCAGACATTTCTTACCACAGTCTTTCAGCAAACCCTAGTTTGCATACGCGCTATCACTTCACTGATGTCGCGTATATACGCGCTTCCATCCACACAAACCAGCGTATACCTCAGTGTATATTTCATTGCGCATACGCGCTTTTACTTCATCGAAGCTGCGTATATACGCGCTTCCTCCGCGGCGAAGTAGCGTATAGATCTTTAATCATTACAGAGCAGCATACTTCATCAGATCAGACATTCACCTCAGATTCAACCCTTTACTTCAGACAGATGTCCGCCTAGATGCTCGCCTCATCACAGATCTAAGCCTTCCATAATCAGATCTAACAAATACAAGAGTAATTCAGATCTAGATCCCATTCTTCATCAATGGTGCATCATACAATCAGATTTATCATTCAAGTGTAACCCTTTCCATTCAGATATACTTCAGAGAGAAGTATTCATTCAAGCTCAGACATCTTTCCCTAACACTCATATTATGCACAATGAATTTGTTCTCCTTATATAGGTTTATCCTTTTTCAATACCATGAGCCCCTTTTTCAATACCATGGGCCAAAGCAATACCATGAGCCCAAAACTACCTGGACGGGATCAATTAGGCGGATCATTACCCAATACAATGGGTCAATACCATGGTGGTTACCCTTGGTTTTGCACTTTTTGAGCGCTTTAGCCCATACGCTACTTGGCACGTTCTTTTCCGCGTGCATACGCGACTTCCCCTAGGCCAATCCGCGTATACACAGAGACATACTCTTTTCATCATATTTTGAGCACATTCTGAATTCCTTTCTTCATTGCCTTTTGTACATACTGTAGATACATCATATTTTCTTCATCAGGAACATATTCTTTCAAGCACAACTTCATCAAGTAAGTTGTCATCATCTTCATCAAGTGGGTTGCCTTTCAAGGACAACACTTAGCATCATATTGTCAACAAACATCATATCACATCAGATTTACATCATTTACTAAGTCCATCAAGTCAAGCATAACTTTATCAGGTGGATTGCCATCAAGGACAACACATGTCAACAGTCACATGTCTTCATCTTCATTCAGTGGGTTGCCATCAAGGACAACACTCTGCATCATATTTCCAACACGTATGATATTTGGTGTGCTTTGAACTCATTGATCAATGATTCCATAACATTATGTCTTTTCCAACAAAATTTAACCGATTCAGAAGCAAAATGGTACATCGAGTTACCATGAGCCTATTTCCATAACTTCAACTCCTTAGTGAAAACATTTTTGACACACTTTCAACTACCAATCCGATATGATACTGGTATCCAACTTTTAACATCCTTGAAACAATTGAAATCCACCTACATTTATGATCATATACATGTATGGAGAGTAGATGACATTTGGTAAAAGTTTTCATTCCCGATCAAATTTTAGTTGAATGGTTTACAAAATAATTACTTCCCGTCATTACGGAATATTTTTCCAGAGGAGATGTTTTAACCAAAGAGAAGGTAATTTCTCTTTCCCAATATCTAGACCTTGTTTATACATAGTTTGGCACTTTTCATGATAAAATCCCAAATGTACCTCGCCTAGATCAACCAGATTCAACCCCCACAAGATCTCACGCCGTTGATGGTGTGATCGGTTTTTTTGGTCATAAATATAAGTGTAAAAATAATAATTCTAAAAAAACTGAAATATTGGCTATAGAAGATTCACCCAGTGAAAGCCCTTCTCCAGAAACTTACTTGTGAAATTAATGTCGTAGACTCATCTACTAGAAAGAACCAACTGTTAGGTCCTTATATTACTAGTATAGTCCCTTATTGTTGTTAGTGTAACCCCCTTGTTGTTGTTGTTGTACCCCTATAACCCCCATATTGTTATTATTGTGCCCTTAAATTATTATTGTTAGGTCGGCTAGGATTACATTGTGGCCCCACTAGGATTACATTGTGGCCCCATGGACTCCTATATATAGAAAGGAGGTTTTTTCATTTGTATCATCCAAGAATTTTTCATTCATGTAATGTATTGGAGGTTGCTCCCTCAAAGTGGCTTATTTATAAGGTGTTGATATCTCTTTTCTTCTATTTTTGGAGCTAGTTTCACAACATTTGGTATCAGATTTTTGGATTCTAGGGTTTCGCTGCACCAAATAGGTCATCGTGGAATTTTCACTATAAGTTTTTTTCTATGAAGGTTTAGAAGATGAAATTTTTAGAGCGTCAAGTCGACGTCCTGAGGAAAATCTTAAAAAAAATTCAGAGCTTTATTCACAATATTTTTGTAGATATGATCTGTGGAAGTTAGGTCCTTTTCAGGCTCTTGAATTTCATCTCAAAGAGGTGATAGTGGGAAAATATTCATAACTCTCTCTCTGAGCATCAAATTCGAATTCTATAAAAAGTGGTTGGAAGCACATGGAATTTAGTTTGCTGTCTATTAATTTTAGGGCCAAAGGTGTAAACAATGACATGTGGGAAGTCGTACAAGTTTGCTCTACGGAACTAGTCCATAATTATGTCATTGTTGGAGATTGGACATAAATTTGTCTTGAAGAATCCAAATCAGGTCAGACCTGTGGCATTCGAAAGAGGATTCAGAGGGAGACCTCAGGGCCAAATTTTAGATATTGAAGATACGAAATCACTAAGATAATTCAGTTTCAATATCGATCTCCTCAAAAGAAAGAAAAAGGTGTGTATTTTTTTCAAATTACATAAGTCTCGTTTGAAAAAAATTAGTTTGAATTTATTCCAAGGGCATATTAAAGAATAGATATCAGTATTTGGTTCTAAAATTCCCCCTAAAAATAATTCAACACCCATCAAGCCTTCAGAAGGCTCTACTATGACTGATGAAGATGAAGAGAGACAACATGGGATATCAAAATTACAAGAGCAAGTGCACCAAATTTTCCTATCGCAAAGAGCAACAAAAAATTAAATGGAAGTTTTGAAGAAAGGCATGGAAACTAATATGGATGGTTTGAAGAATGGCGTGGAAGCTAAGATGAATGTTTTGGAAGCTAAGATGGATGGCATGGAAGTGGGCATGGAGGCTAAGATGGATGACATGGAAGCTAAGATCGATGAAAAAATAAAAGATAACATGGAAAACATGAAGAATAATCTAAAAGTAGACATTGAAGGTTTGGAAAAGTTGATACAATAAATTTTTCCTAATGGCGAAAAGATAGTAGAGGAAACTCATGATGAGAACAAAACAAATGTTAATCGTGATTTCATAAACTCTAATGTTGGATGGAAGAACCACCATATTCCAAAGATGGATATGAGGAAGTTTTATGGCAAGGACCCCGTAACATGGATACTACAAATGGAGCAATATTTTGATCTCAATAATTTGCAAAACACACAAAAGGTACGCATTACAACTTTACATTTAGAAAACAATACATTTGTCTGGTATCGATGGCTTTTCTCCCGTAAAAAAATTGTCACTTGGTCAATTTTTACGGAGGAAATGATAGCACATTATGAGGATACAAAGAGAAACACCTTCTTTAGCCAATTGATAAATCTCAAACAAAAGGGTTTAGTGGCGGAGCACATTGAGGACTTCCAAAAATTGAATATAAGGGTAACTGATATTCCACAGGAACACAGGATTAATGTCTTCATAGGGACTTTAAAGGATGACATCCAACATGAAGTTCGCATTTGGAAACTGATTCATTGGAGAAGGCATTTAGGTTGGCAAGAAAAATTGAATGTAAAATTATGGCGACAAGGAAGCCTACCACTCACATCTATAAAGATGGAAGTGTTGCTACTCCTAGACTTCCACAACCTACAAGTTTGACACCACAACAATTGGAAGAAAAAAGAGCAAAAGGGCTTTGGTACAGTTGTGATATAAAATAGACTAAAGTTCATAAGTGCATTGAGAAGAAATTATTTTACATAGATTGTGAAGAGGAGGAAGAAAATGAAGAAGAAACTTCAAAAGTAGAGGATATACACCAAGAAGAAACCCTAGAAGAAGAAGAAGAAGAAATGAGTCCGATCATATCATGTAATGCACTGGCAGGAATTACCACTCCTCAAACTCTCAAGATAGAAGGACATACCAAGAAGAAAAAGGTAATAGTGTTGAATGATTTGGGTAGTACCCATAATTTTATTCATTGTAAGGTAGCCAAGGAATTGAATTGTTTCCTATACCCAGCATCAGAATGTCAAGTGATGGTTGCAAATGGAGGAACTATAAATTGCTCTGGAAAATGCCATAATATAAAGCTAGACATGGGGGAATATGTATTGAATAGTCCAATTCTTTCCATCCCAATGGGAGGTGATGATGTTGTACTAGGAGTACAATGGTTACAATCTTTGGGGACGATAGCTTTTAATTTTCATGAACTTTTCTTGAAATTTTTTTCGAAAGGAAAAGAAATCGAATTACAGGGTATTGGAGGGAAGCCAGGAAATATAATAAGCTCTAATGTCATGACAAAGCTTCTGAATAAAGAACAATGGGGCATAATTGCACAATTATGCTCACTAGAAGTTCCAACATCAAAATCATCTATTTCTCTAGATCTCCAAAAAGTCTTGGACAATCACTCCAAGGTGTTTGATACTCCCAAAGGACTACCACCTATTCATGATCATGATCATGCTATTCATTTGATTCTAGGAAGTGTTCCTCCAAACATCAGGCCTTACAGATATCCTTATGTCCAAAAGAGAGAAATCGAACATATGATTGTAGAAATGTTAGAAGCTGGTATAATTCAACCTAGTCAAAGTTATTTCTATGCTCCAGTAGTATTGGTGCACAAGAAAGATGGATCATGGCGCATGTGTCCAGTTTATAGGGAGCTCAATAAGCTCACTATTAAAGATAAATTTCCCATTCCTGTGATTGATGAATTATTGGATGAATTACATGGAGCATTTTATTTTACCAAGTTGGATCTTCGTTCAAGATATCTTCAAATTAGAATGAAGATTGAAGATATTTTGAAAACAAAATTTCGAACTCATGAGGGTCATTATGAATTTTTGGTCATGCCTTTTGGCCTTACCAATGCACCTTCTACATTTCAGGGGTTGATGAATTCCATTTTCAAACCATTCCTTAGAAATTTGTGTTAGTATTTTTTGATGATATACTAATCTACAATAGCTATTGGAAGGATCATGTTCTACATGTTGACAGGGTGCACAAACTATTGGAGGAGAAACAATTATATGCAAAAACATCCAAATGTTTCTTTGGAGTACAAGAGGTGGAATATCTAGGTCATATTGTATCTCACGAGGGTGTTAAGGTAGACCCTAACAAAATTAAAGCCATTAAGGAATGGAAAGTCCCCACAACTATAAAGAAGTTGCACGGATTTCTCGGGTTAACAGGGTATTATTGCAAGTTTGCTAAGAATTATGGGAGAATAGCAGCACCTCTAACAACATTATTGAAGAAAGATGCATTTTCATGGACTCCTGAAGCAACTAAGGCCTTTGAACATCTTAAAGAGGCAATGTCCCTAGCACCAGTCTTAGCTACGCCAGAATTCACAAAAACCTTTATTGTGGAATGTGATGCCTCAGGAAATGGAATTGGTGTTTCTTTAATGCAAGAAGGAAGACCAATTGCTTTTTAAAGTTGTTCAATCAAAGGAAAGTATCAACAAAAGGCTATTTATGAGAAGGAAATGTTGGCAATACTACATGCACTAAAGCAATGGAGACCTTTCCTAATGGGAAGACACTTCAAGGTAAAAACTGATCATGATAGTCTTAAACACTTTTTGGAACAAAGACTATCTTTAGAAGAGTAGCAAAAATGGGTCACAAAGATGCTGGGTTATGAATTTGAAATCGTATACAAAAAAAGGAAGCTAAATGTTGTTGCTGATGCACTCTCAAGAAAGGATGAAGAGGTGGAAGCATCGCTTTGTGCCATTTCAATTATCAAACCAGATTGGATAATCAAAGCAAGGGATGATTGGAAGAAGGACGAAGAAGTGTGGACTCTCATTCAAAAGTTGCAATAAGATCCTAGTACATATTATACATTTAGTTGGAAAAATGATTCCTTATGGTACAAAGATCGATTACATCTTTGCAAGAATTCCCAACTAAAAAAAAAGATTCTTTTGGAATTGCACACTTCTCCTTTAGGAGGACACTCGGGATTTTTAAAAACTTACCACAGGGTGAAGAAAGAATTTTTTGGGATGGCCTTAAATCTGATATTCAAAAGTTTCTGGCAGAATGTTTGGTTTTCCAGCAAAATAAAGTGGAGACAATTAAGACCCTTGGTCTTCTACAACCTATATCCATTCCAAGTCAACGTTGGGAGGAGATTTCAATGGATTTTATCACAGGTTTACCTAAGTTTGAAGGAAGGAGTTTCATCATGGTGGTAGTTGATATACTTACCAATTATGCACAATTTTGTGCATTATCTCATCCATTTAAAGCGAGTATAGTTGCTACTGCATTTATGGAAATAATTCAAAAGCTACATGGAAACCCGAAGATTATTGTAAGTGACAGAGATCCCATTTTTACAAGAAATTTTTGGACGGAATTATTTTCTTGTTTGGGTACTCAACTAGCTCATATCTCATCTTATCATCCTCAATCTGATGGTCAAACAGAGACAATGAATAAATGTTTGGAAGGATATCTTCGTTGTTTTGTATATGATAAGCAAGCATAATGGGTCAATTGGTTACCTCTGGCTGAATGGTGGTATAACACTTCCTTCCGTACTGCAGCAAAAATGACCCCATTTATGGCACTTTATGGATATCATCCACCATCCATCACATCTTCTTTAAGGGAAAATTCTAGGGTTCAAGTAGTGGAGGATCATATCGAGCATCAACAAGAATTTCACCAACTCTTAAAGGATAACCTAAATTTGGTACAAAATCGAATGAAACAACAGGCAAATCAACATCGTAGTGAGAGAAGTTTTGATGTGGGAGACTGGGTATTTTTACGGCTACAATTATACAAACAAATGTCCCTCAATCAAGCTAAGAAGGATAATAAAATATCACCAAAGTAATATGCTCCTTACAAGGTTTTGCAAAATATTGGTACTATAGCATGCAAATTGGAGCTTCCTGCTTCTTCGCAAGTGCATCCAGTTTTCCATGTTTCATGCTTAAAAAAGGTTATAGGGGAAAAAAATCCAGTTCAAACAATATTGCCAGAACTTGATGAGGAAGGAAAAACCATATTGGAACCTGAAGCAGTCATGGAAACAAGAAATCGACAACTATGAAATCGATCAATTTCAGAGTATCTCATCAAATGGAAGAACTTACCCACGGAATATTCTACATGGGAGGATGAGAATTTTATGCAAAAGCACCCGGAGCTACTCAAGCATTGAGGATAACACCTTTTTGAAGGAGAGGAGCATGTTAGGTCCTTATATTACTAGTATAGTCCCTTATTTTTGTTAGTGTAACCCCCTTGTTGTTATTGTTGTACCCCTGTAACCCCCATATTGTTATTATTGTGCCCTTAAATTATTATTGTTAGGTCGGCTAGAATTACATTGTGGCCCCATGGACTCCTATATATAGAAAGGAGGTTTTTCCATTTGTATCATCCAAGAATTATTCATTTATGTATTTTATTGGAGGTTTCCCCCTCAAAGTGGATTATTTCTAAGGTGTTGATATCTCTTTTATTCTATTTTTGGAGTTGGTTTCACAACACCAACCGTCTATAAGTAAAAAGAAAGGGAAAGGTAAAGAAAAATAAAATGCTTCTCAGAAAGAGAAAAAAAAATGAACCCTCTGGAAAAAATAAGAAGCCCCATTATGATGATGATCAACCATATGTTGACTCAAAGTGTTCACTGCAAAACATACGTCAGGGTGGAAGTTCACTAAGAACATCAGGGCCCCCACGAGTTGTCGATTCTCGGTAGGATTTGCTAGCATGGGCCCAGTAGTGTTTCCACGCAACATTTTGAAGTTGAGTTCCATCGGTGTTGACATAGACTTACAGTCCACCATACCAAATCTCTCCAGCATCTTCACGACATATTTTCCTTAAGAAAGGAAAATCTCACCTTGCATCTGCTAGACCTCCAAGCCTAGGAAGTAGTGCATCAGTCCTAGGTCTTTCATCTCAAAATCGGAAGCTAGATCTATCTTACACTGATGAATGAGAGGGTCAACACCTATCATGAAGAGATCGTCCACATAGAGAACCAGAATGAGAGGCCTTTCTCTATCAACCTTAAAATAAATGTTTGGATCAACATTACTTCGACTGAAGCCCAGCTTCATCAAGTATCTATCTATCCTCTCATACCAAGCCCTAGGGGATTAATTCAACCCATAGAGGGATTTATTCAACCTCCATACGTGGGTGTCACTATCTTGGACTTCGAACCCCAGAGGTTGCTCCACATACACCTCTCCCTTTATAGAACCATTCATAAAAGCGGTCTTCATATCCATCTGATGTAGAATCCATCCTTGCATTGCAGAAAGGGAAATAATAGATCGGATGGTGGTATAGAAGGCCACAAGTGTAAATATATCATCATAATATATGACTTCTTTTTTAGAGAAGCCTCTAGCAACAAATATTGCCTTGTAATTTTTAGCACTTCCATCAGATCCATGAGTGATCTTATAGAGCCATTTCTAGGTGCCAACATATTTGTCCTTCAATCTCGGGACGACTTCCCAAACATATTTTTTCATAATGGACTCATATTATTCATGCATAGCATCCTTCCAAACTTGATGTTTGATGAATTCTTCAAATTATCTAGGCTCAGGTTGTACTATTGTACTCATGGCCATTAGATACCCTTGGTATCTCTTCAGCTTCTTGCTTTCACGTAATGTCCCCTTTGGGGCAACATGTCTCTCGGCATCTGTGAGAGTATCCTTGAGCCATGAGGGTCTTCTCTTATTTGAAGGAGGTGGATCAATATGATCCATAGGTCCTTCAACATCGGGCATCAGGACATCCTTCGGCTCTTCCAGCTTCCCTGCTTCTTCATCTTCTTTATCTTCCTTGGAGCTAGGAAGATTTCTCACTTTCTTGAGGGAATCATCTTAATCAAAGGTGACATCATGGCACATCTCCACTTATATTTGACGAGGCACATAGATTATATATGCCTTCGAAGTTTCACTGTAGCCCACAAACATTCCCTTCTTTCCAGAAGCATCCAACTTGCTTCTCTTTTATTTCGGCACATGAAAGTAAACAGGACAACCCAAAACTCTAAAATGAGAAACATCAGGTTTATTACAAGAGAAGACTTCTTTGGGAGTTTTGGAGTCCAGAGTGGAATGCGGCCATCTATTTTGAACATACATAGCAGTGTTCATAGCTTCTCCCCATAGAGAATTCTAAATACCTTGGTCACATAGCATGGCACCGGTAGCTTCCATAATGGTCATATTCTTTCTTTCAGCAACACCATTTTTCTTAGGAGTGTACACAGTTCTGGTCTCCCTCTTAATGCCAACTTCTCTACAAAATTCATTAAACTCATTTGAATCATACTCGGTCCCATTTTTGGTCCTCAAAACTTTCATTTTCTTTTTAGTTTGATTTTCCACCAAGGCCTTGAAGGTACAGAACCATTTGAAGGCTTCGTCCTTCTTCTTCAAAAAATATATCCAGGTCTTCCAGGAGAAGTCATCTGTAAAATTCATGTAATATGAAGATCCTCCCAAGGATGTCATGGGAAGCATACTAGATAAGTCATAATGTATCAATTGCAATATATCAGTTGTCTTTGTGAAACTTGAGAGGAATG
Organism: Pinus albicaulis; assembly: GCA_034641835.2. Lineage (NCBI taxonomy): Eukaryota > Viridiplantae > Streptophyta > Pinopsida > Pinales > Pinaceae > Pinus > Pinus albicaulis. Next base: position 31,024,901 of record CM076578.1, read on the forward strand.
GTCCCCTTGAATGCTTCCCTTCGACACAACCCTGAAAAATACCTTCATGATAATCTCTAAATTTGGGCATCCCTTTCACCACCTTCCTTGCTTCGGGAAGGGATTTTTAATGAAGGTTTGCAAACCTTTGGTGCCATAACTCTGTTTGAAGTGTTGTATCACATGACATAGCCCCCAATGGGCTTCCTCCAAACTCGTAGAGTGTATGAACTCTAAACCCAATAGTAAGAGCTTCTTTGAAGTTCTTCTTCCAGATACGTACCCTTCCATCAACGAATGCAATGTTGAACCCTTTGTCTTTCATTGCCGAAATGGACACAAGGTTCTTCTTCAAATCAGGTACGTACAACGCATCTTGTAATCAGAGGACTTGACCTTGAGATAGATGGAGGGTCACATTCCATGTCCCTTTCATGTGATAGGTGGCATTATCTCCAAGGATAATTTCTAGAATAGTATCATTCTCAACCAAATCAGAGAGGGATTCTTTATAACCAGTGAGGTGCCATGAAGCACCAGTATCAATCAACCAGACATCCAGCATGTTAGGTGGAGATGCAGCAGAGAGGGCATATACAAGAATAAATTCATTTATCTTATTATCAACAACATTAGACTCATTGTACCTGGAATTTATTAATCTCTTGAAAGGTTTCCCATTTCCACTACGATCAGAGGGAGCCTTCCTTTTTCCTTTGAACCTGTTGTTCCTGCCATTCCCTCTTGAGTTGTTGTCGTCATAATACCTGGGAGAGTCCCTTCTATTAGGGAACTCTCTTGCATAGTGACCAACCTTGTTACAAGTGTAACATCTTCCCTTCCTTCCTTTGCGCCTCGCTCTACCATGGTTTTTATTTCTTGGGCCACCATGGTTCTTCTTCTTTGTATGAGAGACGAAGGCAGTAGGGTCACTTCCAATACCATTAGAGGCATACTCCATCATTCTTGCTTCCTCTTGAGTGAATCTCGTCAACATTTCATAAAAATAAAGAATCACATTATTATTAAGAATAGTGGTATTGAATACATGCCAATCACGGGGGAGACCTCCATGTGAAATAAGAACCATATCTCGATCAGATATTGCTTCCCCAATAGCTAGGAGGTTATTCCTGATTTCAGTGAGCCTCATAAAATAGGATTGAATAGACTCATCCTTGCCCTTCTTGATATTATTTAATTGATTCTTGAAAAAAGGGATTTTATTAGCATTGCTAGCTCTGAACATGCTCACCAAATTATCATACATCTCCTTAGATGTCTTGAACTTAGAAATGTAAGCAACCAAGTTCTTATGAATATAATCCTGGATAATAATCTTTGCTTTGATTTCGCCCTTTCCATACCTCGTTTTCATGGCAACAACTGCATTTGATGGAGGCTCTTGAATCTTCCCCTGCACATAGTCCATGGCATATTAACCTTCTAGCACCAAATTCAAGGACATCTTCCATGCATGATAATCAGACTTATCAGTAAATTCATCATCAGCCTTGAAACCCTTGTAGGTTGAGGAGGCCATTTTTCCTTGATAGGATTTCTTCCTTCAGTGATTACTTCTAACACCAGCTTGGACTCTTGGACTTTGTCTTCACCTCAGCTCTGATACCATGTTATATTTAGATAACCATGGTGTTCTATGCTTGATGCAATTTATTTCAATATTTCTTAGGCTCAATAAAAAATATAAATCACATAAACATGAAAGTAAAATGCTGATAAAGCACAATAATAGATCAACACAAGACAAGAAAAATATAGATCATATTTACAATTCCTTTTGTCTAGAAAATATATGAGATATTGTTGCATTACGACAGTTAACAGGATGCTCCAGCTAGTAAAGTATTTCTCGGTCAGCCAATCTTCCATGTGTCACACCCACAACCCTCAAAGATAGATCATCACAAGTCAACGCCAGTCCACCCAAAGTCAACACAGGAAGAAACAAAAAGTCCATGCAATAGTTTAGGGCTTCGGTCAAACATATCAGATTTCCTCAATTTTAGTGACGAGTATTACGACCTCCTAAAATGAAAAAATTGGCTGAGGTGAGGTCAAAAGATGAAGGGTTGACCACAGTCAACATTGGTCAATGCTGCAGCAAAAAGCCCTAAACAGATCCGTAGAGAATAACATCTTCGCTCCACACGTGTGAGGGGAAAAACACCTCCAAAGGCTATCGAACTAATCAGATCACAATGAGAGAATGTGTGATGATTTGATGAGAAAATGAACTCCAAGTCTATCCAATTTATATCCATCAATGAGGGTGTTTGACACATATATTAGGCATGTGAGTCTACATGAAAAATCTGGCCAACCTTGCACATGTGGAAAAAAACTCAAAATAAATGTTCTACTCATCCAAACAAGATGATCTTTAGATCAATCTTACACCTCTCCAAAAGAGGAATCCAAAAAAAATATGACCATTTTCATATGAGAAGTACAATATGGAGTTTGGACCTAGTTTCCCAAAATTAACAGTACAACTCATGTGACCCACTGCACATTTCAGTTACATCCTGCCCGATGATTCCTGCATAGTCGTGCACTAGGCTACACGTATCCTGCACACTATTACATGAGCGCAAACCAACCTGTCGCTACCTCGACATTGTTGTTTGCATGCCTAAACTCTAAACTCCAGAACGCTATGCGTTGTTGGTTACATGCTGCCCACCATGCGACTGCATGCTTCGGCTGTGCCTGTCCATTCAGTACTTCACACTAATCCTCGCAACCATGTTGCATCCTTCAGCTTTTAATTTTGAACAACCTGTTCGATTTTTTTCTCTATGGTTCCATTATTTTTCAACCTTAGGCTTGTTTGCATATTAATATGCTCCTCCACAAAATTTTTAACGAATGGTCACATCACTTGGGTGTCAACCCACAAAGTTGGCATGCCCATCTAGTCTTCCAATACGTGCATCAGCCCATCGCCATGTCTACCTACTCACCAAGTGCGTCGGCCCATCTGCTATGTCCACCTTTGTGTTGTGTCACTGATTCATTCAACCCATGTTGCCCATGCTTGACTCACCTGTGCCTGGGGGTGGACGCGTTGCCCGGGTGTGCACCCCTGTCGCATGTTATGCCCCAACATGTTTCCCAAGTCAAGTCGCCACTTCCGACTTGTGCTGCTCCACACCATCATACAACTCGGGCGCACTCTCCATCCACATGACACTAACCGCACATCAGTCGAGCAGTCACTCGGTGCACCCACCGCTACGTTCGCGTACCTATCGCACAACACAGGCGCACCCGTACCCACAAATATCCTAAGTGTTAGCGGCGCCTAGTGGGGTGCTCGACTCGCCCAAGGGCGGTGATTCCGAATCAAGGTCTTGAAATCCTCCCCCACCACGAGTCACTATCATCGTAGGAAATTTTATCGATCGTGCCAAGTGCTTGTTATACTCTGCAATCTCCTTTTTCCATTTCCACGACGAATCCTCTGTTTCCCAACCACTCTCCTTTGGTGCGTCCTTCCACTAGAAAAATAAATACCTCCATGCGACACTCCCAACACTTGTAGTCTAAAGACCTAAGATTTTATCCATAACTAGGTTTGGTCCACAATCGTGGTTGGCCCTCTAGGTGGCATTGTCTTCTCATGATGTTGTGCATGAAGTCAACTATACATGGAGCAGATGATGTTTTTAACGCATGTGGTTTGGAAGCTCCAACTCATAAGAAACTTCCCTAACTTGCTTCTTCACCCAGAATGACCCTTCATACTTCCTCTTCAAAGATATTGTAGTCCCTTTCAGTGGCTCAAACTGATCTTTAGTGATCCTCAGAAAAAACATATCTCCAACATCAAAGTGTGTGTCTCATTTATCCTTATTTGCCCATTCTTCATTCTCCCAGCAACATCATGTAGGTGCACTCGTTGTAACTCCAAAGAATCCTACCATGTTTTCAAGAATATCTTTGCATGTGGGTTTCTAAAAAAGCCCCTCGGTATCATAGTGTGTGGAGTAACTAGCATCTGTCCCTTGACCAAATCAAATGGATTATACCTAGTTGTAGAAATCTTATGCAAATTGCAGCTAAATAGAGCCACATCCAAGAATTCAAGTCAATTATTCTAATTAGGCCTCACATAATTTCACAAGTAGTCCTCGAGCAGTGCATTGATTTGTTCAGTTTTCCCATATTTATGCGGATGGTAACTCGAACTCTGCAACAAATCTATCCCGACCAACTTGAATAAAGTGCTCCAAAATATGTGTGTAAAACATAGATCTCGATCAGACACAATATTCAATGGTACTCCCCAAAGCTTCACAACATTTTTTAGAATAATTCAATAGTATTTCTTGGCTCCAAATGGTATCTTCGTCGGAATGAATATGGAATACTTGGAAAAATGTTCTACAACAACCATAATCCCATTATAACCCTACAACCGCAATACCTGAGTGATGAAGTCCATCGAAACACTCATCCAAGATATCTCTAGAATCAACAAAGGCTGCAAAAATCCTCCCTGTCTCTGGTTATTTTATTTTTCCTACTAAAAAATGATGCAAGTATGTACATACTCCTCCACATCCTCCCTCGTCTTCTCCCAAAAGTACCGTCTCTCTAATAATGCCAATGAATGAAGTTGCCCTGGGTAGCCATCCAATGGAAAATCATGGCCCTCCTTCAAGATGTCTCTCCTAATTCCATATTAATTCAGAATGTAAAGTCAATTTCCATAAAACAAGAGTCCATATCATAGGAAAAAATTTTGTGTCTTCCCCTCCTTCACCTACTTTAGAATGCTCTTCTCTTGAATATTGGTCTCCACACTAGCATGAAGTCTACTCTACATCTCATCGATCATGCTAACTTGAATCCTACCATGTTAAACACAATATTCTTCCTCCCCAAGTGAATCTAATTGTCCCTTACTGTTGAGGGCATCTGTACTATAAATATCACCTGACAAATACCTAATATTAGTAGATTTTTGGCTTCTGTGATCCATCAATAAATTCCCGAAGAAATCTTTCGTAATAATCACATTAGAAATGGCAGTCCGTTACCTCTTCAGCTTAGCCTAACATGTGGAAAAAACTAACCATCTTATATGCATTGAAGAGGCTAAGGTCTTAGCCAGGATTAATCATTTTCATCATCGTAAGTTAAGAGAGGCCCTTGAAATTGAAAAAAGGCCCATTAATCTCATCAGACGAGGAGTTGAAGAAGTGTGTTGGATTCCGCTCTATATTCTTAATATATATATATATATATATATATATATATATATATATATATATATATATATATATATATTTTTATTTTTTTATTTTTTTATTTTTTTATTTTTTTATTTTTTTTATTATTTTTTTATTATTTTTTTATTTTTATTATTTTTTTATTTTTTTATTTATGTACTCAATAGTCATGTCAAACTCTACCAAGAAGTCCTTTCAACAAGCCTGTTTCGCTGACAACTTTGGTTGGAATGAAAAATAACTCATTGCAATGTTGTTAGTATTCACAACAAAAGGATTCCCAATCAATTAATTCCTCCCTATTTGTAAACAATGAATGATGGTATTCATCTCCTTCTCATGGACTGGGTATCGTCGGTCTCTATCCTGCAACTTCCGAATCTCATATGCCACTGGATTCCCATCCTGAATGAGAAATCCCCCAATCGAAAAATTAGAAGCATATGTGTGCACCTCAAATGGTCTCTCAAAGTCTGGTAGCTTCAGTATCAGAGCTGTCACCATCCTCCTCTTCAATTCTTCAAATGTTGCTCAACACTTCTCTGTCCAATTCCATTGCTTATCCTTCTTGAAAAGGTATGTCAATGGCGCTATCACCTTGGAATACCCCTCTACAAACTTACGCTGGTAGTTGGTCATCCCCAAGAAGACTCTAATATCATGGAAATTCTTTGGTTACATTCTTTGGTTCGGCCCAATCCTCAATCTCCCCCAATCCTCAATCTCTTGCACCCTACTCGGTTCCATCCATATGTGACCTTCACCCCTTTATGTGTCCAAGGAAAAAAATCTCAGTATTTGTGAACATACACATCGACTTCTTCAAGAACAATTTATTCTTCCTCAATGCCTCAAATACCAAAGCCAAGTTATTCTTATGTGATTCAGGTGGCTCCAAAGACATACACGAGGCAAAGAGGGCTTATGAAAGCTCAAAGTTCAAAGTGATAGGAAGGTGGCAAACTCAACTTCAGATTGACGAGCTCATCGCCCTGATCACAACAGTGTGAACGACGCGTCAATACGAGCTCGTATAAGAAAGTTAGAGAAGTTAGAAGTTTTTTTAAGGCAAGGGAAGCGGGGCCCACAACATGCCACATGGCGTCCCAGTAAGCATGTGGGGCCGACATGGAATCCCCTCAGCTATTGACACATGGAGCTCCTCCATTGGCCCTCAACCTGCAGAAAAGACAAAACAAAATATTAGATCACCCATGTAAAAACAAAATAATTTAAAATATTATAAATATTTTTTTAATAACTATATAATAAAATAAAATAAAACAAAATTTTTATTATAAACACACCCTTTAAATTCAAATCAACGAATATTTAAATGGGTTTGTGCTTTGTTATAAAAAAATCAATGAATATTTAAATGGGTTTTGTTAGGGTCCCGTGATTTGGCCGATTGGTAAGCCAAATGACGATGTAACATCAAACCAAGCTTTGGAGCCCAAGGACCTAGCCTTCCTGGACTCAGAGAGGGCTCTCTCTATTTGTGTAAAGGATATCAGTGTGTTTGCTTATGGTGTTATGATATTAGGCTAGATATGAAATGAGTTTTTTGATTTTTGGTTTTTAGTTTGTGAGGGATAAAACTGATCAAAGATATAAAAATGGATAACAAGAAGTAAGATCAATTGGGCTATGGGGTCAAACAGGTCAAGGAAGCTATGAGATGATGATGTAAGGCTGCTGTAGGGCCGATTTGATTCAAGGTAGAAAGGATGTTTGGGAAAAATGGAGTAAATAAACATCAAGCTTTTGAAAGACAAGGGATTTCAAGTGTAACTAGTTGATAGCAGACATAAACATGTTATAGCAAGCCATTAATCATGCTAAATGTAACTATGAGCTAATTAATACATAGAAATCAAACATTCCAGCCATGCATAGAGGTATAAGACCTTCTAACTTCGGGAAATGGCTATCAGACTTTGGGGAAAACACATAAGGAGGACTAACAACTCATAAAACTATGCCGGAAAGCCTAAACATAGTCTCTAAGTTATTGGGCACTTGGACAAACAAGCTTTCATAGTTTTAGGCAAAGGGCTAGATCGGGACTAGGCCTCCTTGGTTCAACAAGATGATAAACTAATCAGTCAAAGAGATAGCTTCATGGACAGAACTATGGACAACTTATAGGTAAGCAGGGCACACCATACATCCTACTCAACATGCATAGAACTTGTAAATAAAACTAGCAAACAGTATCCTTAAGTTACTAAAGAGCAGTTAAGAATTCTTTAGCATAACTAAGGAAGAAGAAAACATAAAGCTATGAAGATTCAGGAACTTTGAGGTGCCTCCATGGGCATATCTCAAACTTAATCTCTACTGATCTATAGCAGCAAGAAGCATGTATTATGAGTGAAAACTAGAAGACAAAAACAAAGCAAGAAACACTATACCATTCTACCATGTCATGGAATCCATCAACAATCCTCCATCATTCATCAAAAGCATCCAAGAGGCAGTCCAAAAATCATAACACAAGTATGTTCTTCAAAGCTCATATGACCAATATATTGATTCTTCTCTCAAGTTCAGCCTCTGTTTTACAATGAAACCCATAGAATAAATAGGCTTGAGGAAGGAAAACCTCATGGAGCAACTAGCTATCCCATTGGCCAAGTCAAAATATCTAAACTTGTCCTTGAGGCTTTGCAAAGTCCAAGGCACAAAATATCCCATAAAATATCTAAAAAACTGCTAAAAACGGAAATTATATTGACTTTACATCATTTCCCAAGTGTAAAAATAGCTAAACGCACATTTAGGAAAAACAGATTTTTGAGGTTCAAAAATTACAAAAATACTTCATATTTATGTCTGAAAAAGGTCCCCTGACTTGCTGGAAGAAAATGGCAGCCTTCCCGGTGTCAAAATGAGGCTCATGATGGCCCGTTGGAAAGCTCTCTGTGTCTAATTTCCGGCGCAACTGAAATCATGTCAATCTAATGCCTGAAAGTTCCCCAAAACTGTACCTGTGTGCAAAAAACCAGGAAATAGCAGATTGCTGATATGGCGGGCAGAATGTGCAAAAAGCGAGCATTTTTCGCCAATTTGAGGGGGCGAATGATCTCCAAATGCTCTGAAAATCGCTGGGGACCTGCTCATAGAATTATGGCATCCATCGGTATCATCCTTGTCCCTTGGAAAAACCTCAAACTGAAATGGTGAAATTATGAGTTTTCGACCAAAAACCCAAAAAATGCCAAAAAACAAAAAGTTGCCGAAATAGGCCCAAAATTGGCATGCATGACCCTCAGGGGTCCATAGCAACATGCTCCGAAGCTGAGGCAAAAATATCAAGGGCTGATATGCTTTTCCCTTCTTTCCGTGCTAGACGCTTCCCCTTTGCCTTCTTCAATTTCTCTTGGGCTGCCTTTAATTTGCACCGGGCAAACTAATTTAGCTTTTGGATGTGATGTGTCCTCTTCCTCTGCAGCTCTAAATCTCTGTTCGCCCTCTCAAGCTTCATTTCCAAATGTTTGTTAGCTCTTTCAAGCCATGCCTCTTTGTTTTCTTCAATTTCCTGCTCAAGGAGTGCAGTGAGAGGAAAGGCTTGGAGATGAGCTTGCTCTTCTGCTCTTTGCTTTTCCAAGGCTCTTTTAAGCCCGATGGTCCTAGGCCTCTTCCACCTAGGCTGGTCTTCCTCCTCTTCCTCATCAAATTCCCCAATGATCTCTTCTATTCTCGCTTGCGCCTTAGCTGCCTCATTCCTATATTTGATCGCTCGTGCTTCATGAACAGTTGTGTGCACATTCATTTGTTTGTTTTGAATCTCTAAGAAGTGGTTGAAGTTCCTTGCCCTTTGAAGATCCTCCTCTAATGCCTCAATTTGTCCCTCTTTATGAATTACGAGGTTTTCGAGAAGGCGGGCCTCATTATCACTGCCATCGCTTTGGATAGGGATGACAGCTAATTCACCTCCATGCTTTGTACTTTCTCCAACTTTGCTTTTACCTTTGAAAGCCAATCTTGCGCTTTTCCTCCTTGGCATGCTAGAAGGTGTCCTTTTGGGCAATTTTCTCTTGCTAGGAACAATCTTTGTCACTGTTAGGGTGGCAGCTTTAGCCCCTCTTTTCCTTGCTGTGTTGAGCTTTGTTATTTTGAGAGGAGGATGCACAACTGATTTACCTTTGACATCTTCCTGAACTTGCTGCTCTTCTTGAGGCTGCTGGATATCTTCTTCTGGCTGTTCACTTTGCTACCCCTGTTCGCCAATATTAGCTTGCTGCTCTTCATCAATGTCTTGTTCAATTTGTGGCTCAAGAGGTGTCTCAATTTCCTGCCCAACTTGTTGTTCTTCATCTTGCATCTGCTGCTGTTCCTTATCTGCTGTCTACTATTGTTCCTCAATTTGTACCTGTTGCTGTTCATCTTGGACCTACTGTCCTTCACTTTCTATTTGCTGCTGTTCCTCATCATCTAACTGTTGCTGCTCATCTCTTTCCTCTTGTTGACTTGACTGTCTTGTAGACATCCTGAGCCTTCTAGGAGTAGGTCTACTTGAAAAAGGTGCCGGGCGATGGACAGGCTGAGTGGGAGAAACATGGGCAGGAGGAACAGTAGAAAAATCTGGATGTCTGATGAATAAATCCCATGAAACCTCTTTCTTCTCTAGCTGGTGCAGGAAGATAATCTTGATCAAAGAATGATGAAAAAGGGAAGGGATTTGCAGAGGTGGGGCCTTATTTTGGACAGTAGATGCCATTTTCTCTATGCTCTTGAACAAAAAGTAAGGGAGGTTTAGTTGCCTGCTTCTAGTAAAATGCATCAATAATCGGACATGGTAGGCATAAATTCGATCAAACCTCCCTTCACAAGTGAAATATTTCATTATGACTTTCATAAGAGGAGCGTAGCTGTCAAGGAGATATGAAAAAGGGAAAATAGCAGTGAAAGCCTCTCTATGTTCAGGCTTGATGAAAGGCTTGTAATCCTCTAAGTCAAGATGAGCCTGTTTGAACCATTTTTCGCCATGATACGAGATCTTGGTGGCCTTGGACACATACCTTGGAGAAATTTTGAAATCAAGACCCGCCACTTGGAAATGTTTTTCTTTGAATCTCAGGGCGCACAAGTGTGTTAATAGCGAAAAAATCTTGACTTCTTCTATCTTCTGGCAGAAATCTAGGCAGCCTACTTCATGGAAGTTGAAAAGTACAGATGGATGAGCATTAATCTCTTCTGTAGAGATGGGCTCATATCTTTTATGTGGACCGCTCCTGCTGTCTTGCCTTGGAGGCATTTTGACCTGAATATGCTTTGGAAGAGACAAACTGCCTCACTGTGTGTCAAAATGCCCTGTTGGAGTCAAACTGTGTCACTTTACTGCTTTGACAGATAAACAATGTGATTTGGATGTTTTGCAACAAGTTTCTTGTAATACACAACCTCTTCTCTCTTAAAACTAGCCTTCTACCTTTGAATGTACCTCATCCAGGCAGATTTCTTAATAGGACACCATATAGTAAAAAAGGAGACAGACTGTTGTGTAAATTTCTTGTGCACAGTGTTAAGAAATCACTTTTTCTTGTGAATTTGTTAGAGGCCAATCAACACACCTGTATCTCTGTCTCCGAGGTAAAATTCAATCATTAAAAACCTGTTCTTCAGAAAGTGGCCTTTCACCTTGAAATTATCTCAGTCAACAACTTCTTAGTAAGAAATAATACAGTGAAAAAGAAAGGCAGACTGCTAGAAGGATTTTACTGTGAGAAGTGCTTTGATCACCTTGTTCTTGTGAGTTTTAAGATGTCACTCAATACCTCTTACTCCTTGCCCATGGTAGATTTTGCAATCATTAAAACTCTGCCTTGTATAAGTGTGCCAACATTGAACTAACTTGCATATGTGAAATCAACCCTTAGTGCTATTAAACAGTCACTCTCACAGTCCTGAGCAAAGATGACAGAGTTTGAAAGACTCCAAAGTTTTTAGGCAGAGGTTATGTGAGTTTTCTCTTTTTAAAACAATCAATGGATCTTTATAAATTAACCCTCTAGCTTTGGCAGAAAAAGACTTTTACTCTATAAGCACATCCATTTATCAATCTGAAGATAGTGTGAAAGGCTTTCCTTTAGATATAAGCCTTGTCTCTTTATACAAAATTTTTCCTTTTACCTCTTTAGAGGTTTCCTTTGAGGTGGCAGTCAAAGATCTTGCACCAACAAACTCCCTTTAAGCCAAAACACTGTTTCTTTGTAGGAAAAACCTCTGCCCTATCTGAATAATCAACTTGTGTTAAAATAAGCTTTGAATAATAAAACAATCAATTTGAAAAACTCAGAAATAAACTGCCCTTTCTGTAGTTTATAGGTTTAACCTCTGTCCTTTGAGGCTTTGAAAGCATGGGATCCCTGATCCTTTGATTAATTAAAGTGAAATCACACTGCTCTTAATTTCAAAACCAATTTTCTCCTGTAGGTGTTTTTAAATGATATGTCCAGTATCTTATCACAGTTCAACACCTCAGATCACTGTGTAGAAAACACTGTTTTTTAGCTATAGTGATAGGGTTTGAAGGTTTTGAATGCTGTGGTACGAAACACCTGTAGTGGTTCAGCACACTGATCTCTTTATAGGCACTTCCAGCAGTGAATTTATCCTATAAACACAGCTTCAAACTATGGGCATTTTCATAGCAAAACCATTTGCCAGATATGGTGATATATCAAAGTAAACTAGGACAAGCCGCTCTTTTTGATTTTTCTTTGACCTTGCTAGGCAACTTCTTTAACATATATGTCGATAATCAAACTAGGTCAAACTCAGCAGTTTTGTTCTAACCTTTTCATTTCACACCACAGTTTGATTTTAAAATTTCATGTCACTTAGCAATTTTTTGAAACCGAGGGAGAAAAATGTGTGGAAATACCTCCAAATTTGATGAACAACCCTTGGGGAGAGCTGGAGTAGCACCGGAGGTCCTCAATATTTGCGCGCCACTCTACAGGGAAAGCACGGCGCACAACAATCGCTCGGGTGGCTTTGTCGGGTCGGGCAGTCGGGCGCCGTGTACAGGCGCGTCGCACGATTGTACAGGCACGTCGCGTGTACACGGGCTGCCTGTGTAAAATCGCCCCCAGGCGTGTCGCGCGGTTTTCCAGGCTTGTCGCGCGATCGTTCAACCTTGAAACTGTGTGCAGAATGCTAAAACTCATTCCGGCCTTCTTTGTTGTGGTGCTGAGAATATTGGAGGAAACTCACTTGTGATTTTGAAAGTGAAAATTCCCCCTCGACTTTGCTCTTATGTCGTTTCAAATTCTACAACGGTCACTTCTGTTTTTAAATGCAAAATGAAATTGTTTGGTTGGCTTTTGCAAGGTGTTGACAACCTTTTTGATCCTTTTCACCAATAACCTCGGCGCATTTGCAACTTGGATTCACAGGTGACCGAAATTCAAACTTTGAAAAATAACTCAATAACCCTTTATATCATCTCTACCACTGTGTTTAAAAAAGCTGATGATATTCCTGATGTAAAGTAACACCACTTTAACACTGTCAAGAAAACCCCTGAATACTGATTTGTTTCTGAAAGGACAGGGTTTGTTTTGTCAACCTGTTTTGACAGCCTTGGTCTTTTAACAGCTTTTTCAACCCTTTCTTTTTTGCAGGTGCCCACATTGCTGACATAATTTGGATTTGGTTATGGTTTTTTGATTTCAGGAAAGCGCCCCTTTTTTCAAAATAATTCCCTGCCTGTAGGTGTATCATCTATGATATATCTGTCCTTTTTGAATAATGAGAAAGCTGCATTGGTTTCAAACTCCCAAAACACTGATAATATATCAAAACCACTTCTTTGTCTATTCATAAACTGGTATACTTATTTATAATGTCCTTTTGGGAACAAAACTCGAATTGCCTCCATCACTTGTGATGTATATTCTGAAAGGGAACTTTATATGAAGCAGGAAAAACAGGGCTCTTTGAAAAACAGTTATCAGTTCTTCTTAAATAGTGCAGTGATCTCTCTTTGTAACAGAATCATCCCTAATTTCAAATCTGTCCACTGCTTGACCCTTTAGGTGATATTTCAACAAGGAAAAACCATTCAAAATCTGTTTGAAAAACTTTGAAAACTGTTTTGTTACTTAACCGGAGATGGCTTGTCTTCTTCCAACTTGTTTGATAATCTCTACTTCCAGGCGATTTATGAGCTCCTTCTTTGATTGTAAGTGCCATATTTTGGCTGCATCCCTTCATACCATAATTCTCTGTTTACTTGAAAGGCGCTCCTTTAGACTTCTTGGCATGTGACAGTAAAGTGACTGTGTGGCCACTTCTCCTAAGGAAATTACCCTTTTTGTATCAATGGCCTGTATATTCAATATGGTCTCCTGTTCACTATAGGTATAGTTTGACAGGATTTCCATATGAATAGGAAAAGCAATATATTTTGAAACATAAACACCATCTTTCACCTGTGTAAAGACTTCTATTTTCCCTCTTTGTATCTTTCCACTGCACCTTTTGACCAATCAATTTTCAACAACACTTAATTCCTTGGCCATCTGCTCACAAATGGAGGAGACCCTTCACTTGGCAAAGTATCTGAAGATTATTTGATAAGGCTACATGACAAGGGTTTCGCTGGATTATGATGGTAAGCAACCAACTTGAAAAACATCAGTACTGGCACCTCTGCTTGCAATCATCACTGTGCTTCAGAAAAACCCTAGTCAAAGTGTCACTGTCTCACTGTACTGGTCTGAGGGGAACTGAAATGTCATCATTTACTTTGGTTAACTTATGACAATTTATTTGAAAGGTAATCTCTGTGACTATGGAGGTTAGCGCCCTTTGAAAAACAAACAACTTTTCTTCTGCCTAGGTGATGACATGATCTGTCAGCATCTCTTCAATTTAGTCTTGTGGAAAAGCAGGTTGCTTATGATCAGAATGGTTTTTACCAATGATATGCCTCTCTAAAGTTTCATCATTTCACATGATTTGAAAACTTCTCATGACTTCCTTTACAAGACCAAACTCTGTTTTCTTTTGAACTTGCATATTTCAGACTCTATCCCTGTTATGATCATCACTCACATTCATAAAACCTAGAGATATCCTTTCACTGTTCAGTCAAGAACAAACCTGGACTTTTGCAATCCTTAAAATCAATACTGGCCAGTGCCCTCTGCTTGTAGATGAAGGAGGCGCCCTAACCCTCTGCTTGTAAATGAAGGAGGTTCTGGGCCATGACAAATTACCAGTTTGCTGTGACAGTGGTGTCTTTCTCTTACTGTGATTTTCATGCTGGAAAGAGCTGTAAGGTCTTGATGAGTGGCTCTCTGTTTTGCAGATATATCTCAGGCTCATGTTACATTTAGAAGCAGCTGTTCTTCTAACTGTATATTCAAGCATTTCCTCCTGAGATGAAGTTATATTTCCTGCCTCTGTAGAATCCATAAAACACTGTGAAACACCTAATAGCCAGCTTGAGACTGTGGTTTGTGCAGTCCTGAGACCTAGGGGTGTAAGTGGCGCGACTTAGAGCTGTTTGTCAATTTTATTTGTAGAGTGGGAGGTTAGTCATGGTAGGTATGTAGCAGATGGAGGCTTTTTGGCTTTTTGACGATTGCCAAGGGTGAAATGTCTTAAAGCGCCACTTCCTAACATAGGGGAGGCTTTTGAAACAGACTTGGACTTTTCCTTTTGGAGCTGATGGGCAGACCAATAGGGCTGAAGCTAGATAGGATAGTGATAATGAGGTTTTGATTTTGACATGGGTGGACTGAAAAGTAGAAAGGGCGAAAAAATTTTTATGAGGGTTTTCTAGATGGCATATTGACATAAGGAAATCAGTTTCTATAAAACTCAGCTGTAGATATAGTCATCACTAACATGTAAAAAATACTGATGGCTAACAGGTTTATGGTTTTTTATAAACGACATGTATATGCTTTATTAAAAAAGCATAAAATCCAAGTTACGGTTTAAACAAATGTACCATATATATGTTGGAAATATTGTCATTGATGGCAAAGGAAGTGGCAAAGAAGTATTGTCATTGATGGCAAAGGAAGTGGCAAAGAAGGAGCATCTGAAATAGTAACTAGGAAAAGAGAAAAGAAAAATAGCAGAGAAGAACAAAGGAAGAGTACATTTATAGAGAGCAGTATCAGTCAAGGAGCAGAGACAAGCAATTAATTGAAGCAGAGTTGTCCAGAGACAGAGGAATAGAAAATATGGCAAATTGAGAAGAATAAGTGAATTTCTTGTAAATAGTTACATTTTTATATCATGATGAGGGATTGCTTCTAAACTCTCTGAGAATTATATTTCTTGATTGAATTCAGTAGAAAGGATATTTGAGTCCCTGTGTTACTAACAGATGGGATTATGCATGTATAGAATGCTTGGATTGTGAAAGCATTACTCTTGGTCTAAAAATATCATAAGCTCTGTGGAAGGAGTAGATTCGTTAATCTGTATAAGATATCGGGTTTCTAAGGCCACGATACAGTGAACAATGTGGAATGTATAACCTGATGAAGCAGCACGTTATAGTATGCGGAGGAGTCGTATTGAAACATTGATGAACCAAAGGATTGATGGAACCTTGAGCGAAGGGGCGGGACCACGAAGGACGAACAGTAAACACGGTTTTTGGTTTTTATCGCACCACCTTTGCACGGTGAGGAGTATTTGAGGAGGGGGGAGTGATTGCATAGAGCGAGCAACACGCGTCCCTGCAAAACCACCATCACTATGGGCCATTGCGCGTTAATGTCTGACCAAGGAAGCCGCACGATATTGTTGTGTGCCGTTGATCTGGAGGGGAGCCATCGGACGATGGCCATATGAGAAAGGTGCACGATGGATAACCATGGTATGATGCGAGTATGTGATTGGGTCGTTAATTATACAAGTGGGCCCAGATTAAATTATATTGATTGGGATTGTTCAAATTAATGTTTGCGGGTTTAACCAAGGTTTGTTTAAAATTAATTTATGACGAAAAGCGATTGGGCCATCACTTTGAATATTATTCCAAAAGTTGATGAAATGAATAAACCTGGGGTCGACACATGAAGGAATATGAAGTGTGCTACGAGACTGGTTCTCTATGGGGTTGTTAATAAGAGAGCATATTTGTATGCCTTAGGGAGGTCATTTCTAAAGGAGAAATTTGGATTAATATCTCAATCTCAGATTGAGATATTAAAAAGTTGTAGACTAATTATCTAATTTCCAGACCAAGGAAATAGAAAAATGAGAAGCTATTTGGGGCTCAGGTAGACCTCACTGGATTATCTATTTGACCCCGTCTAGGAATGCCATCAGCGGTTGAATGGTTTCAGCTCATGGTATTAATAGACTCATGGTATCAATTAAGGCAAAAAATATATAAGAAGTAGAGGAACATAGTACGATGTGTGCATGTAGAGGGATTGTCAATGAATAAATCTCTTTAAGAGATATCTGCAGGATTGAACTCCGTTGTCTGAAAAGCTCAATCTATGATGCACCTATGGAGTTGATGAAATTTCAAGACCTCTAGATCGAGAAAATGATGAATCTCTTGGGAAATATGCAAACAAATAATGAAGATCTGATGCAAGCCTGATGAAGAAATTGAAGAAATTTGGTGGATATGAGGGTTGAAGTCTTCTGCATGGAAGAGGAAGCTTTCTGCCAGTACAATCTGGTGTCAAAATTAGGGGTCAGAGCTCCCTTCCAGTAGTGACTGGAGAATGAGAGAAGGTTGTAGCCTTCTGCAGGTGGGTGCCTGCGTGCTGGTATAAGTCTGCGCTAGCACAAAAATTGTAAGAAGTTTTCTTTATAATAAATTTGAAGACAGAGACGACAGCAGCGGTGGTTTTCTCCCAAATTGGGTTTCCAACTTAAACACTGGTGTTCAAGTATGCTGCTTATGTGTGATGGATTATTCTGTTATTACTGCACATGATTAAATGCTTACTAAAATTTTGATGAATGAATGATGCAATAATCTAAGTAAAAAATTAAATGCATAATTGTTCAGTCATATCTAAATACTGATTCACCCCCCCCTCTCAGTATTTTTCTCAACAATATATACTAGCATTTTCACCTTAGGGTGCAAAAGGCACGCCGAAAGTGTTTTCAATTTTTTTTATGCAGAGTAACAATGCAAATCGGTAACTAGAGATGCAGAGGTAAAACAATGATGACATGAATTTATGTTGAATGCTTCTTTGTCGAAATTGTTATTGTTGCAGGCAACCGAGGGTTTCCACACCCCTGATCTGTGATCAGTAAAAATTGAACAAGATTTTCTAGAAATAAATTGCGTTGACAGATGTTGTTAAACCCTTGATGCAGTTGGAGAAAATTGTGGAGGCCTCCGAAAGATCTTTAATGGTGCTCAAAAATTCACCTGCAACTTATTTTACCCGATGTTGTGAGAAAAAATACCCTAAGGTCTGGGTTGAGGGTCCTAACAGAGCGAAAGGCATACCATCACAAGAAGCATTCAAATTACAAGTCCTAATGCTTGAATTAGAAAACTGAGGATAGGTGACCTTACTCGTGTGTCTTGCATGTGGGGTCGATCCTGCGGGGTGCAAACCCTCTGCTACTCCTCGTGCTTCAAGACCGGAAAATCAACCAAGAAAAATCACACAAACTAGTTGCACAACATATATATCCTAGATGTCAGCATGTTAGATCATATAATCTCATAAAAAATAACATGAAATAAACCATTTCAAAATCATTCAACATGTATAAGAGACATATAACACAAGGACATAAGGAATGAGACAGAGCTTCTTTTATTGATAATATGTAAAGAGATAGTGGAGAAATCACTTGAGATCTTCCACGGCTCCAAGTGAAACCATCCTTCAGATCTGTCCAGCCCTAGCCTCACAAAGCTTCTTCCATAGAAGGTGCACAAAGGATGTCACATAAAGAGGGGGTGAACATCACAAGGAAACAAGGGTTTCCTGAACCTGGGAAGTGTAGGAGGCACAGGGATATATCAGACTTAATCAGGGCTATAACAGGCTATAATATCAATAGAATTCTCTCTCCTCCCTTAGGCCTTTCCCTTGAGGTGTATTTATAGTTCCTCAAATCATTTTTTTTAGTTTGGAAACAGTTTGGCCATGAGCTGGTGTGAGTAGGCTATAGGCAAAGCCTGTAAACCTCGCCCAATTAATAGGGAGTTTATTATTTTTTAATATTTTAAATTGTATATGCGGGTCATATAT
This sequence comes from Pinus albicaulis, assembly GCA_034641835.2. NCBI lineage: Eukaryota > Viridiplantae > Streptophyta > Pinopsida > Pinales > Pinaceae > Pinus > Pinus albicaulis. Next base: position 31,043,364 of record CM076578.1, read on the forward strand.
GAGTCGATCCGCATCTGCATGCATAAAATTTTGGGCAGAGTCGCGTATGGAATTCAAAATATTTTTTTTTAAGAAGTTGACCAAGTCTGAATGGAAAGCGATGCCCAAGGCCAATGCATAAGTCATCAAGTATATAGAGGTTATAAATAACTCTATAACAGATGCCCCCTAATATATGAGGTCAGAAGGGGTACATGATGGCAAAAATGTATTATGTTCATAAGAAATAATCTTGCGACAAATAGAGAGGGCTTCACCATATTTCAGCCTACCAAAAACCAGTGAAATAAATCAGAAAGAAAGCTCATGTCTGAGGCAGGCATACCCATGCTCAGTGAAATAAAAGAATGTCCGCATATCAAGTATGGAGCAGATCCAATATGTATACAAGTATAAATGAACTGTAAAGTGCATAGCGAATCATCTGATCACAACCCAGATGTATATATCAAAATCATGTCCAAGAATCACATATAGAACACTGATAAATGATGCTGCAAAGATATCTGATCACTGAAGTCACAACTCAATCTCCAAGTACCAAATCATAAGTGGTGGAAAAGATGGTATTGCACATAACTTAGGTGCCAATATATATAGGATGTTGTTGTGATGAACTGCAACATATAAGGGTGGATGGTGTCACTGGAAGAAAACTGAAGGAGTTTTCAAAGTGAACCAAAGCATGCTGATGCAAACTGGAGGTCTTCACCGATCACTATGGCACAATTATACACAATGGGAATACATGAGTTGAAGTTGACCATGTGAGAAATCGTTTGATTACTGGTCATTGATGTATATCGTTAACAAATGTGAGACTACTCACCGACAATGAAGATGATAGTCACGGTGCCCCAGTACAATCTAACAAGTGCAAATAAATGAGTTGAAGTCGAACACTTGAGATAATATACCAATCATGAGACATTGATGTATTCTCACTGTCGATAGCGGACCTTCATGAGGTCACGTGCCCTCCTGCCTCGTTCCGGTGGAGATAGCTCCCATAAGAGTAACAAAAATTCAATCATATTAATTGGTTTTGTAAAAATATTTAGATTGTAGGTTGCAACAATAAAAATTCCCTAATTCATTACCAATGGAAGATAACATTATGAGGTTCTGAAGATGTAGGGGAAGGTTCATGAACCTTACCCAAACAGGAGTTGTGGAGATTGATTACATAATTGGATCAAAAGTGGGAGACCAAGGCTACATTAAAATGCCAGCACTTCCCTAAAACGAGACCAAAATTCACAAATATTCTACTTATCCTTATTATTATGAAAAAACACAACAAAAAAACCCAAGTCAAGGGATATATACTTAGATCATCAGTTAAAAGGGGTTTCCATGGATCATAAATCCATTTGTGGAGATCGGTCAATCGCAGCCAAAACCCATTATATCTACAAACCAAACCTTGATCCGAAAGAATTTTTCATAATTGAAGGCATATTCTTTCAAAGGAACATTAAGGGTCAAAGCTTCTTGAACAACCAAAAGAACAAATCCATATTTTAGCATGGCACTATACGAAACTGAGGCTTGAGTTGTCATTCCTTCAATAAAAACAAATTTCTTCTATTAATCACTAGAATTCACCATGGATCGGTGAGTTGCATGAACCATAGACACCACTCATCTTCATCAATCCAACAAACAAAAAAAATAATAAAATAATTTAAAATAAAAAATAAAAAATTTAATTTGTTTTCAACTTTGATAATGTTCTACACTTCCAATCAAAGAAAATCAACAAAAAAACACTTCAATAGTTTGAAAATTATCATAATAACATCAACAAAAACAGATATAATAGTTTGAAAACACTCATTTAACATAACAAAAATAAGTTCAATAGTTTGAAAATTCTCATAATAACATCAACAAAAAAAAATACAATAGCTTGAAAAACTCATTTAACTTTGTGTTTGTAATGTATGAATACATTCAAAGCCCTTAAAAAAATCTTTAAGACTTTTTCAAATCTTGCAAATTACAAAAATAAAACTTAAAATTCTAACAAATCCCTATCTATGATCATAAATTCCCATAAAGAAATCAAATAATTGTAAATTTTTCTACTTCTTTGGTCATTGGTACTTCGAGTTAGACAACATCAACAAAAAAAAATATCACGGTTTGAAAAATATATTAATTATTATTATATATAATATATATTTACTAAGAACATTTATATAAATAATAGTTAATTTTATTTCTCTAAATATATATTTATATTATTAAATATAGTATATCAATATAATATATTTTTTTTCAAACAATAAAAAAAAACTCCAGTTTTTATTATGAAAACCCAGTTACATGATCCATAATGTGTATTTGAAATTGTAAAGAGCATAAATTTGACTGTAAGCTACATACATATAACACCACACCAAGGACAGAGAGACTCCCTCGAAATAGGCCTAAATTAACATGCAATTCACAACGTCAAAAATTTGTTGTAGTTTTAAAGCATTACATAAGTGACATAATAAAATAGGACTGAGATACTTCAAAAATACTAAGAGTTTTTGATGCATGTCTGATATCATCAAGAAAAAAACACATGAAAATATATCAAAACCAAATCCTGCAAAAGCCATCATCGAAAATATATCAAAACCAAATCTTGAGAGTGATACTAGCATTACACAGATTCTACATGTAAACATCTCAGAGTTCCACCATATGCCCATCCAACCCCAAAGCCACAGAATTCCTATAGCCATTGTCATGCAGACCTTCATGAGGTCATGTTCCCTCCCGCCTCGTTCCAGGTGGAGATAGCTCCCATAAGAGTAACAAATAGCATTTCCACTTGCAATGATCTGCCAGATAGCTCCTCTGGCTACGCAAGAGCTGGTTTGGTTTGTGACATTTTCCTTATTGGCATTGGTCACATTTGGAAAATTAGAAAACATTATTGGCAACATTCATGGAAATGGAGGTTTATGCCTTCAAGTCTCACAAAATTTGGTGATTGAAGCACAAGAATCTTGTCCCCGTACATTTTACTGGAAATCGAATATATTAAGATGTTGCAGGAAATCAAATATATTAAGATATCCTTGAGAGGTTACACCATTTTGCATATTTGAAGTAGTAGCATCACCAGAAGAAAGCCGATGAATCTCACCGATAATTAATATGTAATTCTGTGGAGCTAGATTTTCGTGCACTGAAAACAAACCGAATGTGCCTACACGATTTTGAAAATAATTAGAGTGAGAACCATTTGTTTTGACCGGTTTCAACCTTGGGTCAAATGCCTTGACTTGTTAGGAAATTGCTTGAAGGGAGGAATTTGAACTTCAATTTCAGATTCGAACCCGAAACCCTCGTCGGAGCAGCTAGTAATGATTCATTGTTGGATTGGTTTATGGGGTAGGTTAGTGCCTGGATATACCCTTGAGTTTCAATGAGAACATTGGTGTATGTCTACCGAAACAAAGCAAAAATAAGAGCATTATTTCGCTAACAAAAAAGCTGCTATCCAAATCCGTGGTTTTCAAAGTGCCGCGGTTTTCATGCTAACTAAGAATTCTGATCACGCATGGGTTTTCACAGTGCCGTGTGGTTTTCATGCTAACTAAGAATTCTGATCAGGCGTGTGGTTTTAATAGTACCATGTGGTTTTGATGCTAACTAAGAATTCTGATCAGGCATGCGGTTTTCACAATGCCGTGCAGTTTTCATGCTAACTAAGAATTCTGATCTGGCATGCGCGCTACATGGCGGACGATTTTCATGCTAAATAAGAATTATGATCCGGTGTGCGCATGATTATGTAGCAAACGACGAATCTATGAACAATGTCTCGAAGTAAAACTTCATAATAGAATGCCTTCGGCGTAATTACCACCGCAACATCAAATACATATTTATGTCTAATGACATATGGAATGGGGTCGGGTTAGGTTGAGCCACTTGGAGTAGAACTGCCCCCCCGGCCCGCATTTTACTATTTCACTATGTTTGTTAACAAAAAAGAGAGGGGTAGGATTCGATCCCTAAGCCCCTCTCTTCCTAATGCGGATCATAACTGTTGTGCCAACCGACGGGTTTTGTAAAGTCCACCCGAAACTTAATATTTAAACCCACTTCATCAGATGCACCCAAGCAGAGGAGAATTGCAGAATTCAAGACAAGGATTATTTAATTGCAGGCAGAACCATGAGCTAGTGTGCAGAGGGAGTGGAACTATAATTGAGCCTCATTTCCATAGGAGCCAAATTTTCCCAGTGTCCAAATTGGACAAATGTTGTATGGATTTTACACCTCTGGGTGACATGAACTTAATGGCGGTGTGAGTTACTATGATATAGGTCTCGATTTTTCGGCCATTTTCCACACTGGAATGATGGTATCGGTTTGCAGCATGTGGATAGTCGATTTCATGCCATTCGATGACACGATTTCAATGGTGTATTCAGATCCAGCGATTGAGCAACCTATTCTTTAGCCAGCATCAGAGTTTAGGTATATGAAGTGTTGTTTCCATGTACTTCATTTATTATTGCTGTAGGATGCTTTATATCATTTTGATTCCTGCTAGATGTATAATGCGGAATATTTATGCTTATTTTTTGTTGTCGATTCCTACTTGATGTATGATGCAGAATATTTATGTTTATTTGATGTGGTATTTATTTATCATGGATAGTGATTTATATTGTGAGATCCCTTTGTTTCCTTGATGGCGGGATACTCTTTGTCACCATGTGTGAAGTTGTCATGTTGATAAGAGGTATGTATGAGTGAGAGTTCCCTACAGTGGAACATCTTGTGGAGAGACTTTTCCACTCATGTTGAGGGCCTATTTCCTTGTATGACAAGTCAACAACGTCCATGTAAACCATAACCATTTACAACACCAAATGAAGCATCCAACACCATCGAGACATCGAGGCCTAGAGACGTAGTCCACAATGGACGAAATCTGTTTTTAAATGTATTGCGTTTATGTTGTGTGATTGTTGACATGTTTGACTCTTGATTATATCTTCTTATGTGTTCATTAATGCTTTGATAAAATGTAAATCTAACACATCAAAAGAAGCAAAAGGTCTTGGTTAAAAGGGTATCAAAATTCAACCCGGATCATTATGATCCTCCATGTTGTCATTGAATACCATGATGCTATTCAAGTATACAACAACAAATGTATCCAGGAATGGACATAGAACATCGGTCATCAATGTGAAAAACGTATCAGGAGTATTTCACAACCCGAATGGCATGACAAGAATCTCAAAAACTCATGTATCTCATCACTATCATGGTCTTATTCTCATACCATATTTCTATCCGCACTTGATAATACCCATGTCTCAAATCGAGCTTCGAAAAAACTCGAGCTTTCGAAAGCTTATTGAAACAATCCAAAGCAAGTGGCAAATGATATCTTTTCTATATCGTCTGCTTATTTAGTGCACGATAATCACAACACATCTGTAACTCATTCATGTCCTTATTTTGAAATGATACTGGAGCACCATATGGGGAACTTGAATGTGTAATATCCCAAAAGGGATAATGTGTTAGCATTATGATGTAATATATTGTCCTTGATGGCAACCTACTTGATGAAGTTGTCCTTGATGGAAACATACTTGATGAGTTGCCTTTTGATAAGCAACCCATTTGTTAAAGATGTAAAAATGATGTATCTACAGGTTAGTTCAGAAGTGACAGAGAAATGCAATCCAGTTAGGATCATAGAAATGATAAATATAATATTTCACAATGTATATGCAGGTTTGATGAAGGAAAACCATGTACATACGCAAGTTGGTATATAGGCAACCCATCTATATATCCAGAATTAGTATATACGTAGTTTTTATGAAGAGAAGTCGTGTATACACATGAGTATGAAGAGGCCAAGTCGCGTATGAATTTTCTGCTCTAAAATTATGATACCAGAGGGCATTACCATGGTATTAGCCCACAATATTGAGCGTTGTTTCATCTATTTGATTATGCCCGAGAATACCATTGTCACTTGTGCGGTTTTGGCTCATGGTATTGATAAAGGGTAAAAATATACAAGGAGATGAAGATCATAGGGAAAATTTGTGCATGTGTTTGGGTATTGAATGAATACTTTGCTCTGAAGTATATCTGCATGGAATGGGCTACAATTTATTGATAGATCTAAAATAATAATGCACCTATGAATACAATGATGGATCAGTATCTCTAGACCTAAATTGACTATGTATTTGCTTGTTCTGTTTATGACATGTTTAGATCTATGATCTAGCGAATGTTTACTGAAGTGAAGGGTAAGATATGAGTTGATTATTTATTTTGAATATTTGCGCAGTCCTGAAATAGTTGCAGATCTATAAGCAAGTTCGTCTCTGTAAAAGCGCATCTATACGCAGGTTTAGTTAAGAAAAAAAGTGTACGGGATCTAGGGTTTTGCTGAAGTTTTCCGAAGGAAATTTCTAATCTGTTTTGCTGTATTATTGATGGTTGTCAATGATGTATTCATACAGATCGAGGTTGTTTGAATACTGATTATGCTACTAGTTGATTATGATTAAAGATCAATGATTGGTTGGTTGATTGATGATTAAGAGAATGATTTGATACGGTTATGATTTTCATTTTGATGTATGTTCTTTGAGCTTAAATGTGTGGAGTGGGTCCAGTCTGAAGATTTGATGAAAATAGACCTACAAGTTTTTTTGTGTGGAAGATATTAGATCTAGTGTGAAAATTGATGAAACGTGGTCTGCGGTGGTGCTTAGGGTCAAAGCCTTCAGTGAGGGGGTCGTAGCTCCGTTTCAGTGGTTGCTAGTAAACGATATTGGGGGGTAGTATCTCCCTTCTAGGAGTGGATGGTAAACAAGATGCATGGGTAGTAGCTCCCTTCCAGTGGTAGCTGGTAAATGAGATCAGGGGGTTGGAGATCCCTTCTAGTAGTAGCTGGAGAACGAGAGAAGGTTGCAGCCTTCTGCGGGTGGGTGCCTACGTGTTGGTATGAGTCTGCGCCAGTACAAGATTGTAAGCAAATTTATTTATAATAAATATTGAAGACAGAGATGACAGTAGCGGTGGTTCTCTCCCGAATTGGGTTTCCACCTTAAATTTTGGTGTTCCTGTGTATTCCTTATGTGTGATAATTTATTATGTTCTTAATACACATGCTTAATTATTACTAAACATTTGATGAATGAATGATGCATTGATCTAAGTAAATAATTATCTGCATGATAAGATTTCTGGACATATGCAAGTTTGCTTAAAGATAGTCGCGTGTATACGCTAGTTGGGTTCATTAAAGTCGCATATAGAAATCATTAAAGAAAAATTAAAAGTTTACTGTGACTTATAAATACTCATTCACCCCACCCCGGTTTCAGTATTTTTCTCAACAGAATGCAGTAATACATAAACGCAATATTTGAAACAACAAAATATGTACACATAAGATTATGAAAAACACATAAATTTCCATAATAGGTGAGACATTTTACTATGTGGAGATGGATAAGTACAAAAATGTATGCAATAGAAGCACTCAAGCCAAGAAAGTGGCCTAGAATGACCCTGAAGACATGCCAAAGTAGGCACTGCGTAACTGAAGTTGCTGGAAGCTGAATACTACATTGTCCCTTCAACTGATGATGATATTACAACTTTTGGCTGAAAGGGAAATGCATATCTATGGTCCTCTAGAGCTCCGATGACGCAAAGATTGCAGATCTGGGCATTATGATGGAAACCCAAGATAACCTAGAAAAGAAATCCGGATCTAAGAAGATCAGAAATTCACCCTCCTAGGGTTTGTTCCCTTGAATACTGGGTTGTGTAGATCTAAAGCATAAACTGATATAAGATGGCTGCAATGTGTTTCAGATCAGATATATTCTTTGAGGGCTGATCCCTCCTTTACATCTCCAAGCTAGAAGCTTTAGATATAGCTTCTTCTTCCTCCTCCACTGAATGTTGCCGCTGAATACCAGCAACACGAAAAAAAGTGTTGTATAGGTGAGAGAGGCTGATGCATGCTGCAAGATATATCTACTCAGCTCAAGAATGATGGAAATAATAAGGACAAAGTGAGGGGAAGATCCCTCATAGGATTTCCAGCTGAAATACTGGAAACTTCCCTCCTCCTTTGGATATACAGGAATGGACTACACAATCCTTGAGGGGAACGCTGCTACATGGAGGTCTAATGTGTTTGGCATGATGGCTTATACAGACCTAAAGTGCTGGAAAGCTGATACTGCAGCAAAAAGTGAAAGGATGAACCCTCCACTGGTTCCTCAGCTGAAGTACTAAAGGACAACCTCCTCCTCTCAAGCCTTGATGTAGAAATGTGTTGTTTATGAAGATGTATGGGTTTCAGAAAGTAGGAAAAATGTGGCACCAATGCCTGATGATGAATGGTAGCTCAGAATAACCTTCCCAGAGTAGGCACTTAAAGTCCCCTGTGGGTAAGGGTGGGATTTCCGCTTGGAAACACCCTGTGCTAAACAACACTGCAGACTTGGCTAAACAACATAAGCTTGCATAGAAATGTCAAATGACAAATCTAGATCTAAACAAATCAAAAATAAATAATAAAAATCTTGCCTCCAATGTTGCCTTCATCTTCATTATATAGATTGTGAGCCTTTCCATGACTTGGCCCACCTCATAACTGCGTTGCACATGTGGACATAGGTCTCCATGTTGACTGCGTTGTCTCTCCATGATATCCATGATATATGAATTAAATGTCCACCCTCTCCATCATGTGTGCACTAATGGACCACTTCCTCCATCATCTCATCATTTATTGCTCTATGATGTTACTTTGAGTGCTCCTAGATCTTATTTGACTCCTTCATCTCTCCATGTTTTTCTTATTAATGATATTTGATCTCCACTCTTAATTCAATAATAAGCTTATCCACTACTCCATGATGTAGATCTAACAACTAGTTAACCATGTTCACACTCTTAGGAGTGGATTTATTCATCTTAAGGGGTTATGGGTCCCTCCCCCATTTATTTACTTAGTTAAGAAAAATAAGTAAGAACTCTAATATTTCAATAAACAGATGAAAATTTGGAATATTATAGTCTTCGCTACCAAAATGTTGCTTGACCCCAAGCAACTGCAAAAGGTAGATGCTCCAGCCATCTATCTCCTTCCAAATGGCATCCTCAGAAGGAAGGCCTCCCCATTTGCTGCAACATGTTATGCGTGCCCATCTTTGAAGTTATCTCTCTAGAATGTATAGAGTGACCTCCAACTGTGTAGTTAGATGTCCCTCATCTTCAATGAATTTCCAAGTGACAATCACATGATGTCCAACATCATCATCAATACATGAGTCACATAAAATGAATTGGTTCCTCCCACAAAAGGAAAGTCCCAATTCATAAAACATTCCTCCATCCCATGCTTCATGAATTAGACTATGTGTCTCCATGATTTCACCTTTAGGCATGGAAGATGTCAAACCATATTCTCCCAATAGAATCCACTGCAGCAAAGCTTCTTGCTGCCACAACATACCATCATTATACCAAGTGGGCTGGCCATATTCTCTTAAGAGAAGCCAACACAACAAATAATCCTGCTGCCCCACCACATCATCATCATACCAAGTATGGTGTCCATACTCTCCCAATAAGAGCCATCGGAGGAATGCCTCTTGCTGCCATCCTCCATCATTATCATGCAAAGAAGGGGAGTATGTCAAGCCAAACTCTCCCAAGAATAACCATAGCATAAAAATATCTTGTTGCCTCTTCACATCATCATGTGAATCATGGAGCAATAACAACATATTGATTGATAAGTGGAATATCATATCAACCCAATAAAAAGAAACTCCATTATCACACATCATGAGAGTGTTATGCCATATTCCAAACAATACAAAACACATAAACATGGGAGATGTCATGCGATGGACAAACTCTCTCAAGAAACACCAAAGTAAACATGCCTTCTTTTGCTGTATTCTGTCATTGATATACAAGGAATGAGTCAAAGAAATATGAGCCATTGGGTAGTAACCATACTCACCCAAGAGCAGCCAGCGTAGCCATGCCTCCTCCTTCATTACATCAATGTTTTGCAAGGCATGGATAATGAAAATATGTGCTTTTGGGTAGTAACCATACTCACCCAAGAGCAACCAGTGCAGCCAAGCTTCTTGCTGGCCTATCTTGTAGTCCTACATGTGGGCTTGCAACCTCTTTCTCCACATCAACATCCATTCATCCCGATGTGGGTGATGGATTACATTCTAAAAAATCTTGGTATTCTCCCATTGTGGGACACCAACCTCTTCAAACTGTTGAAGCCCTTTTCACTTCATGATATGTTGAAGTGCATCTCCCATGAGATCTCTCCATGAGATCCTTTCATCATTGGCCCTCCAAAACCCATAAGGTTCTGAATATGCTGTAGGTAGAAGTATTTTTTTGAGTTGTGAGATGCTCATTGAGAAAGTTTCATCTTGAAAAAGGGAAATATTGCCCATCTCAATATGTCTACCATCTATCATCTGATTCTCCAATGCTTCATGAGTGAAGCTGCCATTGGAATGCTCCAACAATGAATGGGTCTTCTTCTCATCACTGCTTCTCATTTTCAACGTTGTATATGTTGTCTCATTGCAAGGCACAATGTTGAACTCATAGCCAGTCATTGTACATAGGATCATAATCATCCCATATTTTGAAACTCCACACCTCAACTCTAAGGGTTGAGTGTAGCTCAAAAATTACAGACTGGGATATCTCTTCATATTTTCCTTCATCAAATCAAGGGTCCTTTACGCAGTGATAGGTTGTTGCTTCAAATCAACAGGCTGCTCTAATCCTTAGTTATGAAATGGCCCTGATGGCATGTCCCCACAAGCTTCAATAAGAGGTACCAAAACAATATGGGATGGAAGTGATTGCAAACATTGGATCAACTGATGTTTGGGAACATCTTGCAAGACCACAAGAGTTCCTTCATCTGGTGCAATTATTTCTCCAACTACTAGTAAAGGTGATGGCTACTCTTCTATCAATGTACTAATGCTAGAGTCTCCCTCCTCTTCCTCATGCATCTCTTGGATCATGCATGGGATTCTATATGTCAAGAGCTTAAGACTATCTTGCAGAGATTAAAGTGTCTCTCCTCCTGATACAGGTACTTATGTAGCTGGTGGTGAATGTAGTGACTCTTTTTCCAAAGTGAAAAAAATGACATTCTCCCTCGGCTTCTTAGGAAATGCCTCTTTGAGAGATGTCTCTGGTTTTCTCCTATCAAAATCCTTTCTTATCCTTTGAAAGAAGTTTGAATATTTAGTCACCTTTGCATGATCCATGTGACCAAACCACCATTCATTTGCCTCACCTTGAAGGTCAAGTGCTGAAATCTGGACATCCTCTTTCTCAGCTACAGGGTGTAGCTTGAATAATGCATCTAACTCTTTCCTCCAAGCCTTTGCAGTGCTTGAGGAAGATACATCAAATGTAGGCAAATAGAATCAATTGTGCCTCATTCTTCTATTATGTTAGGTCCCTATATTACTAGCGTAGTCCCTTATTATGTTAGTGTAGCCCCCCTTATTGTTATTTTTGTGCCCTTATAACCCCAATATTGTTATTATTGTGCCCTTACATTATTATTGTTAGGTCGGCTAGGATTATATTGTGGCCCCATGGACTCCTATATATAGAGGGAGGTTCTGGTCATTTGTATCGTCAAAAAATTGTTCATTTATGTAATGTATTGGAGTTTTCCCCCTTGAAGTGGCTATTTATAAGGCGTTGATATCTCTTTTCTTCTATTTTTGGAGCTAGTTTCATAACATTTGGTATCAGAGATTTGGATTCTAGGGTTTTTCTGCTCCAAACAGGTCATCATGGAATGTTCACTATAAATTTTTGTTTACAAAGGTTCAGAAGCTGAAATTTTTAGAGCACAAAGCCAAAATATTGAGGAACATCAGCACAAAATTTCATAGCTTGGTTCACAACATTTTTGGAGATATGAGCTGTGGAAGTTAGGGCGTTTTGCAGGCTCTTGAATTTAACATAAACAGGTCATTGCGGCATTTTAGCTATAACTATTTTTCTACGAGGGCTCAGAATCTGAAATTTTCACAGAGTGAAGTCAAAATCCCACGAAACGTTGTGGAAAAATTTCAGATATTGATTCACATTATTTTTGGAGGTACGATTTGTGGAAGTTAGGGCTTTTTCAGACTCCCGAATTTCATCTCAAAGAGGTGATCATGGGAAAATCTTCATAGCTCTCTCTCTGAGCATCGGATTGGAATTCTATAAAAATTGGCTGGAAGCACACGGATTTTAGTTTCCTTTGTTTCAATTTCAGAGATGAAGAAGTAAACAGGGACACGTGGCACGCCGTACAAGTTCTCTCTACTGAACCAATCCATAATTAGGTCATTGTGGGAGATTGAGCATAACTTTGTCTTGAAGAATCCAAATCAGGTGAGACCTGTAGAAATTTAAAGAAGCTTCAAAGGGATACTACAACACAAAATTTCAGATATTGAAGGTCCGAAATAACAGAGATAATTCAGTTTCATTATTGAGCTCCTCAAAAGAAAGAAAAAGGTGTGTATTTGTTTTCAAATTGCATAAGTCTTGTTTGAAAAAGCAGTTTGAAGTGATTCCAAGGGCATATTGAAGCACTTTTATCAGTATTGAGTTCTATAATGGCTCCAAAAAATAATTCCATATTCATTAAGCCCTCAGAAAGCTATACTATGACACATGAATAGGAAGAATTGTAGTATGAGATATCAAAATTACAATACCACGTGCAACAAATTTCGATCTTACAAAGAGAAATCAAAGAAGACATAGATGGTTTAGAAGAAAAAATTAAGGCTAAGTTTGAAACTTTGAAGGATAAAATGAAAGATAATATGGATAATGAATTAGTGAAATATCACATCGGGCATCAACAACAAGTTCTCCAACTCTCAAAGGATGACCTAACTTTGGTGCTGAATCAAATGAAACAACAGGAAGATCAACATGACGATGAAAGAAATTCTAAAGCAGTTACAGAAACAAGAACTCGACAAGTAAAAAATCGATCAATTTCAGAGTATCTCAGCAAGTGGAAGAATGTTCCCATTGAGGATTCCACATGGGAGGATGAGAATTTTATACAAAAGCATCAAGAAATAATAAAGCGTTGAGGAAAACACTTGTTTGAAGGAGAGGGCCATTTTAGGTCCCTATATTACTAGTGTAGTCCCTTATTATGTTAGTGTAGCCCCCCTTATTTTTATTATTGTGCTCTTACATTATTATTGTTAGGTCGGCTAGGATTATATTGTGGCCCCATGGACTCCTATATATAGAAGGAGGTTTTGGTCATTTGTGTCGTCAAAGAATTGTTCATTTATGTAATGTACTGGAGGTTTCCCCCTTGAAGTGACTATCTATAAGGCGTTGATCTCTCTTTTCTTCTATTTTTGGAGCTGGTTTCATAACATTTGGTATCAGAGCATTGGATTCTAGGGTTTCGCTGCTCCAAACAGGTCATCATGGCATGTTCACTATAATTTTTTTTTACAAAGGTTCATAAGCCGAAATTTTTAGAGCGCAAAGATGAAATCTTGAGGAACATCAGCGCAAAATTTTAGAGCTTGGTTCACAATAGTTTTGGAGATATCAGCTGTGGAAGTTAGGGCATTTTGCAGGCTCTTGAATTTAACATAAACAAGTCATCGCATAATTTTTTCTATAAATATTTTTATACGAGGGCTCAAAATCTGAAAATTTCATAGAGTGAAGTCGAAATCCCGTGGAATGTCATGGAAAAATTTCAGATATTGATTCAAATTATTGTTGGAGGTAGGATCTGTGGAAGTTAGGGTGTTTTTAGACTCTTGAATTTCATCTCAAAGAGGTGATCGTGAGAAAATATTCATAACTCTCTCTCTGAGCATCAGATTGGAATTATGTAAAAAGTGGCCACAAGCACACGGACGGCAGTTTCCTCTATATCAATTTCAGAGCTGAAGAAGTAAACAGGGACACGTGGCATGCCATACAATTTCTATCTACTGAAGCAATCCATAATTAGGTCATTGTGGGAGATTGGGCATAACTTTGTCTTGAAGAATCCAAATTAGGTGAGACCTATGGAAATTTAAAGAAGCTTGAATGGGATACTATAGTACAAAATTTCAGATATTGAAGATCTGAAATAACAGAGACAATTCAGTTTTAATATCGAGCTCCTCAAAAGCAAGAAAAATGTGTGTATTTGTTTTTAAATTGCATAAGTCTTGTTTGAAAAAGAAGTTTGAAGTGATTCCAAGGGCATATTGAAGCATTTTTATCAGTATTGGGTTCTATAATGGCTTCAAAAAATAATTCCATATTCAGTAAGCCCTTAGAAAGCTATAATATGACACATGAAGAGGAATAATTGCAGTATGAGATATCAAATTTACGGTACCAAGTGCAACAAATTTTGATCTTACAAAGAGCAATCAAAGAAGACATAGATGGTTTAGAAGAAAAAATGAAGGCTAAGTTGGAAACTTTGAAAGATAAAATGAAAGATAATATTCATAATGAAGTAGTGAATGATCACATCGGGCATCAAAAACAAGTTCTCCAACTCTCAAAGGATGACCTAACTTTGGTGCTGAATCAAATGAAACAACAGGATAAACAACATCACAGTGAAAGAAATTCTAAAGTAGTTACAGAAACAAGAACTCGACAAGTAAAAAATCGATCAATTTCAGAGTATCTCAGCAAGTGGAAGAATGTTCCCATTGAGGATTCCACATGGGAGGATGAGAATTTTATACAAAAGCATCAAGAAATAATCAAGCATTGAGGAAAACATGTGTTTGAAGGAGAGGGGCATGTTAGGTCCCTATATTACTAGAGTAGTCCCTTATTATGTTAGTGTAGCCCCCCTTATTGTTATTGTTGTACCCCTGTAACCCCAATATTGTTATTATTGTGCCCTTACATTATTATTGTTAGGTCGGATAGGATTATATTGTGGCCCCATGGACTCCTATATAGAGAAGGAGGTTTTGGTCATTCGTATCATCAAATAATTGTTCATTTATGTAATTTATTGGAGGTTGCCCCATCTAAGTTTCTATTTCTAAGGCATTGATCTCTCTTTTATTTTATTTTTGGAGCTAGTTTCATAACATATTACTACTGTAGGATCTTCGTTCTTCCTTGAGTTGGAAAAACTATTGGAGAGTTAGATTCTCCTTGAATTCTCTAGACTATGCTTTGTACTATTCAAGATATAGACTTAGAGTCTCATGAGTTTCAGGCTCTAAATTTCTTCTATCTCCATACCATTCACTTTCCTCTTCAAAGAAACTAGGCATAGTAGATCTTTGAGGAGCTCTATGATTCTTCGATCTTCTTTGTTGCTGATAAGAAGTACTAGGACCTTCTTCATTCTGAAACGTTCTTGAGGTTTATCTTTTCATATCTTTCCTCATTTCATTGATCTCCTTGGACAGATCCTTCATAGTTCTAAAGAGAGATGTAGAAAAACTTAATCCCTCCATTATTTACAAATCTCTACTATCTCATTTTCATATATTGTCAAAAAATTTCCACAAGTTGAGCCAAAGATCATGCTTTGATACCATTGTAATATCCCAAAAGGGAGAATGCAATAATACACAAACACATTATTTGAAACAAAAAAATATGTACACATAAGATTATGAACAACACATAAAATTCTAGAATAGGTGAGCCATTTTATTATGTGGAGATGGATAAGTAGAATAGTGAATACAATAGAAGCACTCAAGCCAATAAAGTGGCCTAGAATGACCCTAAAAACATGCCAAAGTAGCCACTGCGTAACTGGATCTGTTGGAAGTTGAATACTGCGTTGTCCCTTCAGCTGATGATGATCTTGCAGCTTCTGGCTGAAAGGGAAATATATATCTATGGTTCTCTGGAGCTCTGATGATGCCAATATTTCAGATCTAGGCACTATGATGGAAACCCAAGATAACCTAGAAAGGAAATCCAGATCTAAGAAGATCAGAAATTCACCCTCCTAGGGTTTTATTCCTTGACTGTTGGGTTATGCAGATCTGAAGCATAAAATTATCTAAGATGGCTGAAATGTGTTGCAGATGATATCTATGCTTTTAGGGTTGATCCCTCCTTCAGGTCTCCAAGCTAGAAGCTTGAGATCTAGCTTCGTCTTCCTCCTCCACTGAATGTTGCTGCTGAATACTCAACTGGTGGAAAAAATGTGTTGTATGGGAGGGAGAGGCTGATGTCTACTGAAAAATATGTCTACTCAACTCAAGAATGATGGAAATAATAAGGAAAAAGTGAGGGGAAGATCCCTAATAGGATTTCCAGTTGAAGTACTGGAAACTTCCCTCCTCCTTTGGATCTACAAGAATGGACTGTGCAATCCTTGAGGGGACTCCTACTGCATGGAGGTCTGATATGTTTGGCCTGATGCCTAATACAGATCTAAAGTGATGGAAGGCTTATCTTGAAGCACAAAGTGAAAGGATGAACCCTCCACTGGTTCCTCAACTCAAATAATGAAGGACAACCTCCTCCTCTCAA
The DNA here is from genome assembly GCA_034641835.2 of Pinus albicaulis. Lineage (NCBI taxonomy): Eukaryota > Viridiplantae > Streptophyta > Pinopsida > Pinales > Pinaceae > Pinus > Pinus albicaulis. Next base: position 31,059,963 of record CM076578.1, read on the forward strand.
ACCTTGATGGAGAAATGTGTTATTTCTTAATATGTATGGGATGCAGAAGGTAGGAACAATGTGGCACCAATGCCTGATGATGAATGGAAACTTAGAATAACCTTCCTAGAGTAGGCACTCGAAGTCGCCCATGGGTAAGGGTGGGATTTCCGCTCGAAAAAACCTTGTGCTAAACAGCACTATAGACTTAGCTAAACAACATAAGCGTGCATAGAAATGTCAAATGTCAAATCTAGACCTAAACAGATAAAAAATAATTAATACAAAGCCTGCCTCCAATGTTTCCTTCATATTCATTATATAGATTGTGAGACTTCCCATGCTTTGGCGCACCTCATAACTGCGCTGCACATGTGGAAATAGGTCTCCATGTTGATTGTGTTGTCTCTCTATGATCTCCATGATATCTGCATTAAATGTTCACCCTCTCATCATGTCTGCACTAATGCACGACTTCCTCCATCATCTCATAATTTATTGCTCTATGATATTATATTGAGTCCTCCTAGATCTTATTTGACTCCTTCATCTCCCCATGTTTTTCTTATTAATGCTATTTGATCTCCACTCTTAATTCATTAATAAGCTTCTCCACTACTCCATGATGTAGATCTGTAATATTCCGAAATTTTCACATCATATTTGGTAAATTAGAGTCCTTGATTTTCTTGATGAATTAAGTAAATAAAAGGGTGGAGGGACCCACAATCCTCAATAAGAATAAATATCCACTTTGTGTGTGTGAATGTGGATTAATTTAGTCTAGATCTACAAAAAGAGGTAGTTGAGGAACTACTAATGTGAATGAGATTGGAGATCATGTCTCATTTAATGAGAAATATCATGGAGGGTTGATTCAGTCAACTAAGATCTTGAAGATGTCAAACAAAGGATCATTGAGAATTCATGTTCAAGTGATGGAAGATCATGTGAAAATGAAGCACACATGATGGAGGAGGTGTACATTGCACCTAGACTTGTGGGTTGATTTTGTCAAATAATGCAGTTCCACTTGGAGGATCTTGTCCAGATGTGACTGCACAGTTGAGATTAGGGCCAAGGCTTGGGAAGGCTCAAAAATTATAAATGAGATCAAGGCAAGGGTGAAAGGAATATTGGATTATTTGATGTATGATATTTTAGATCTGAAATTTTCAAGTGACATTCCACTGCATTCTTGGGCTGTTTAGTAGAGATTGCAGGTGTTGTTTAGCACAGGGTGTTCTCGAGTGGGAATCCCACCTCTTTCTTAGAGTAGCTCTAGAAAGAGGATTGTACTTCATTATAAATCAGGCTTTAAGTTCCATTTCCTTTTTCTATTTTCTACAGAACATTCATATTCAAAAATCTGCAGATTTCTGAAGATCAGTTTAGAAGGTGGAAGTTGTCTTCAGTACTTCAGCTGGAGAACAAGGTGAGGGATTATTCCCATCACTTGGGCTTATATATCAGCACTCCCAGAGCCACATTGTAGATCTGGCATAAGGCCAAAGGTTATTGACCTCCTAGAAACAATATTCTCTTCAGGAATAACGTTGTCCATATTGCATATCTGAAAGGAGGAAGGAAGTTTCTAGTATTTCAACTAGCAATCCTGTGAGGGATCATCCCCTCACATTTCCATCAGTCTTACCATTAGCCTAGAGTTTATTGCAGCATTTTTTAGCAGGCAGAAGGCCTCTCTTTCCCTCACAGCGTAGTTTCTGTTGGTAGCTGTGTTGCAGTAGTTGAATTCATCATTGGAGGATTGAGAAGGTGGATCTAGGGCTTTTAGCTCATAGATATGATGAAGGGATCAACCCTTCAAGAAAAAATCTGATCTGAGAACACATTTCAGCCATCTATTCTTTAGATCTAGTTTCAGATCTATATTTCCTAGCAGATCAAGGATCAAATCCTAGGGAGGTGATTTTCCAAAGTTGTAGATTTGGAAAATCCTTTCTAGGTTATCTTGGGAATCCATCACATTGGCCAGATCTTGAATCTTGGCATCATCTGAGCTCCAGTTTTGAGTAGATCTGCATTTCTCTTTTCAGCCTACAACCATATGTTCATATTCTACTGAAGATATAGTGCAGTATTTGCTGCAGAGCCTCTCCAGTTACGTTGTACCTGTTGTATGCATGTTTTCAGGGTGATCCTAGCTCATCTTTTTGGCTAGATCTGCCTACATTCTGTACTTGTGTAACTAAATCTCTCCAATATAATAAAATGGCTCAACTCTTTCTACATATTCTAATGTGTACTTAAGATTTATTGTTTATCTTGCTGTAAGTTATTATATTGTGTGAAGTATTACTGCATTCTCCCTTTTGGGATATTACAGTGTTATCAAAGCATGATCTTTGGCTCAGGTTGTGGACACTTCATCTTTTGCATTGAAAGAATAACATATAGATGAGATCTATCATGGAGGATGAAAAATCTGTCACTACTTTCTTTAGATCCATGCAAGATCTCTCCAAGGAGGTCAATAAAATGGAGGAGGAAGGAAAGAGGGAAGATCCAAGAAGAAGATGTGATGAGGAAAGTACTTGCTATCAGCAAAAAGGAAGACTAGAGAATCCTAGATCTCCTCATAGATCCACTATGCCCGCTTTCTCTGAAGAAGGTGTGAGGTATAGAAGTGAATAAAGGAATGAAACTGAGACTCATGAGACTCTCATTCTGTATCTTGAAGAGTAAAAATCACAGTCTAGAGAATTCAAGGAGAAGCTAACTATCCAACAATTATTCCAGATTAAAGAAGAAAGAGGATCCTATAGCAGTAATAGAAGAAAGAGTCATAATAGATTCTATTTGTCTACATTCGATGGATCTTCCTCAAGCAATGTCAAGGCTTGGAGGGGGGAGTTAGATTAATTTTTCAAGCTACATCTTGTGGCTGAAGAAGAGGTTGTGCAAATTGCATCACTTCATCTCTTAGATGAAGCAGAAGATTGGTGGTTTGGGCACCTAGAGCATGCAAAGGTGACCAAGTATTCATATTTGTTTCACAATTTGAGGAAGGAGTTTGCTATGGAGAAGATAGATATGTGCTACAAAGATAAATCTCCGAAGGAAACCAAGGAGAATGTCAATCTTGTCACTCTAGACAAGAGGTCACTACTTTCACCACTTGCTGCAGAAGTACTTGTATCTGGAGAAGAGACACTTGCATCTTTACAAGGTAGTCTTGAGATCTTGATATATGGAGCCCCATGCATGGATCAGGAGGTTCATGAGGAGGAGGAGGAAAATACCAGCGCTGGTACACTTGAAGAAAAGAGCCATCACTCTTACGAGCAGATGGAAACACTATTTTCCCAGTTGGAGGAACTCTTGTGTTCTGTCAAGAGGTTCCCACATATCAGTTGATCCAAGGTATGCTTAAAATTTTAGCACATATTGTTTCAAGATAAATACATAACCAAGGGTTAGAAAAAAATGCTAATTTGAAGCAGAGACATATCACAGTGCATAGGGCCCTTGATTTAATCAAGGAGGAGACTAAGAACTATCCCTGTTCATCATTGTTGAGCTACATTCACCCCTTTTAGTTGAGATGTAGAGTTTCAAAAAATGGGATTAGAATTATCCTATGTACAATAGTTGATCATGATATCAGTGTTGTACCTTGATTTGATGTAGTCCATGTATTACCTTGAAGATCTACAATGTTGTCACTTAGTAGCTGTGACAAACAAAGGCCTTCATCATTCTTGGAGCATTTTGGAGGTAGCTTCACTCATGAAGAAATGAAAGCAAAGATGACAAATGGTAGAAATCTTGAGATGAGAAACATTTTCTCCCTTCTAGATGACCCTTTCTCAATGAGCATCTCACTGCTCAAAGAGAAACTTCTACTTGCAGCAAATCCAAAACTTCTTTGGTTTTGGAGGGCCTTTGATGGAGAGAGAATATCACTAAGAGATCTCATTAGAGATTAATTTCAACATTTCATGAAGTGAAAAGTTCTTCAGCAGTTTGAGGGAGATGGTATTCTACAAAGGGAGGATACCATGGTTCTATAGCACATCACTCATCTTCCATATTGGGGTGAGTGGATGAGGATGATTAGCAAGGGGTCACATGATCACTTGTAGACTTACATGGGCCAACAGGCTTGGTTACGTTGGTTGCCATTGGGAGATCTCTATCACTCTCCAAAGGATCCTATTTTTTTGATCCATGCCTTGAAAAACACATATGAAATGAAGAAGGAGGCATGGCTACACTAGCTACTCTTGGGTGAGTATGGATACCACCCAATAGCTCATCATTTTCTGAATCATGCCTAGTGTGTCAGTGATAGATTTCAGCAAGGGGAGGCATGTTCATTTTTGTTTCACTTGAGAGAGCTTGGCCACCACATGAAATCTCCAATGTCTATGTGTTTTGTATTGTGTAAAATTTGGTATAATGATCTCATGATGTGCATTGATGATGTTTATTTGTATTGGTTTGATGTGAAATCTCATATGTCCATTAGTATGTTTTTGCTTCATGATGCACATGAGGAGGAGGAGAAGCAACAAGATCTCTTGTTTCTTTGGTTGCTTTTGGGGGAGTTTGGGTTGTCCATCTTACACGGAGGAGATGGATGATGGCATCAAATGGCCTTACTTCGATGGTTACTCTTAGGAGAATATGGTTTGACATATTTGTCTACCCATATTTCTTCTTTCCTTCTTCTTTTTCATAACATTGGAATGATGCTTGGATCCAACAAGGCCAACAGGGCTAAGTATGAGAGCATATCAATGCTCAATCTAATTCATAAAACATGGGATGAAGACTTGTATTGTGTGATGGATATTTTCCCTTGTGAAGAGAACCACTTTATCTTATGCACCTCATGTGTTGATGATGATGTTGGACATCATATGGTTTTCACTTGGTACTTCATGATGGAAGGAGGACATCTAAACAAACAGTTGGAGGTCATTCTTTATGTTTTTAAAAGACAAATTTGGAACCAAACATACATAATACATTGCAGCAAATGGGAGAAGCCTTCCTTATGTGGATGTCATTTGGGATGGAATAGATGGCCTTGCATCTACTCTTGGAGTTGCTTGAGGACAAGCAACATTTTTCCGGGGGGGACTGTAATATTCCCAAATTTTCGCATCATATTTGGAATATTAGAGTCCTTGATTTTCTTAATGAATTAAGTAAATAAAAGGGTGGAGGGACTCAAAATTCTCAATACGAATAAATATCCACTTTGTGTGTGTGAATGTGGATTAATTTAGTCTAGATCTACAAAATGAGGTAGTTGAGCAACTACTAATGTGAATGAGATTAGAGATCATGTCTCATTTAATGAGAAATATCATGGAGGGTTGATTCAGTCAACTAAGATCTTGAAGATGTAAAACAAAGGATCATTGAGCATTCATGATCAAGAGATGGAAGATCATGTGCAAATGAAGCACACATGATGGAGGAGGTGTACATTGCACCTAGACTTGTGGGTTGATTTGGTCAAATAGCACAGTCCCACTTGAAGGATCTTGTCCACATGTGACTGCACAGTTGAGATTAGTGTCAAGGCTTGGGAAGGCTAAAAAATTATAAAGGAGATTAAGGCAAGGGTGAAAGGCATCTTCGATTATTTGATGTATGATATTCTAGTTCTGGAATTTTCAAGTGACATTCCACTGCATTCTTGGGCTTTTTAGCAGAGATTGCATGTGTTGTTTAGCACAAGGTGTTCCCGGGCAGGAATCCCACCTCTTTCTTAAAGTAGCTCTAGAAAGAGGATTGTAATTCATTATACATTAGGTTTTAAGTGCCATTTCCTTTTTCTACTTTCTGCAGAACATTCATATTCAAAAATCTGCAGATTTCTGAAGATCGGTTTGGAAGGTGGAAGTTATATTCAGTACTTCAGTTGGAGAACAAGGTGAGGGATTATTCCCATCACTTGGGCTTATAGATCATTACTCCCAGAGCCACATTATAGATCTGGCATTAGGCCAAAATTTATTGACCACCTAACAGGAGTATTCTCTTCAGGGATAATATGAAAATCCTTTCTGGGTTATCTTGGGAATCCATCACATTGGCCAGATTTTGAATCTTGGAATCATCTAAGCTCCATTTTTTAGTATATTTTCATTTCTTTTTTCATCCTGCAACCACATTGTTAGTATGAATCTTTTGTCGAAGCGTACGAAAAAAGACCACTTTAGCTACGCATAACTTATAGCCCTAACATCAAATGTGGCTGCTAACATCTTCAGATCTGTAGTTAGTTGATCAAGACAAGTGCTGCAAAAAACCAGATCTATGCATAGAAAGACATTAAGCAGTAAAATCAAGAGTTTGCTCCATACATCCAATAGACAAGACAAGAACAATGTTTTTTGAAAGAATTTTTGTATTAAGGGCACCTATGAGGAAAACAAGAAGGTGTATCCAATTCTCCTCAATAGGATGGGTTCTTGGAAGTCCTCAGCACTTCAGATCTAGAATCTCTCTCTCTTGTTGGTGTAGAAAACCCAGACAAAGATAGAACTCAAAGGGAGCTCACACAACAAATGATGTAGAATGTGACCAAGTGTATAGATCCAGAGTGATCTAATAGGCAACAAAAGGTGAAGAATGATAGGAAAAACCCTCCTATTTATAACAAAATATTGGGTCATTCTAGATCTTGGTGCATGATTAAAATAACATTAACCAAATCTAGATCCACCATTTATGGACTATTTTATTATATTTGTTGGAGGGAAAAGGTATTTGACTTGGTTCAAATCCCTTTCCTTGGTATGAGGATAACTAAAGACAGGAAAAATCGCAAATTAACACTGTCTCAGAATGAGTACATAGAAAAGGTGTTGAAAAGATTTAATATGCAGAATGCAAAACCAGTTAGTACACCTTTTGCTAGCCATTTCAAACTTAGTAAGGAGATGTGCCCAAAGACCCAGGAAGACATGGATTATATGTCTAAAGTTCCATATGCATCAGCAGTTGGAAGCTTAATGTATGCAATGGTCTGCACAAGGCCTGATATTTCACATGCAGTGGGAGTTGTAAGCAGGTACATGAATAATCCAGGAAAAGAACATTGGATGGCAGTAAAATTGATTCTCAGATATTTGAGAGGTACCACAAATCAAGCATTATGCTTTGGTTGATCAGGAGCTCAAGTCCAAGCCATGGAAAAAGGCTAAAAAATGAAAGTGCTCAGAATTTCTCCGAAACAGATCGACTGGAAAGTGCTCGTCTTCCTGATTCCGGCGCCGTGAACGGTTCGGAAAACGGTCGCCGTATGCAGAAGTTATTCAAGTTTGAAGATTTCTCAATTTCCATTAAAAATGCCAAAATTGACTTTGTGGAAAAAAATTTTATTTAAAAAAGAATATTCCACAGAATATTCTGGGAATATTTCGTGGAATATTCCGTAGAATATTCTGGGGAATATTCCGGTGGCAGCCAATCATAAAGCGCCACGTGGCTAGCCCGTAGGCCGCCACGTGGGCCCCAGAGTGGAATGAAATGGCGTTTTAAAATTTTTAGATGGTCGCGGGCAGGAATTGAACTCTGGTCGGCCGGTTGTAAGCGGAATGACCCGACCAATGGGCCACAACGTTGGTTCTTGTATTGCATTGGAACCAGAATGTTTTTATTGTTTGAAGTTCTTTTGGGCGGGCCTGAAAGGGGGCCAGCCCCCTTTGCATGTAACCAACAGGCGAGAACCTTCTCCCAAATGAATCGGCATGCTTTGTAATGGGCGGTTAACATTTTGGTTACGTGTTATATGTTATATGGTGTTTATTTAATAAACCATGTGTATTTAAATGAAAACACAGTTGCAAAGACCGCCAGCTATGTGAACACGTGTTTTGACATAACCATAACACTTATTGCCAACCGATTAACTGCAGCGGAGTTGGTGATTCCGCCTATTTTTGGCACCACCCCTATTTTGGGGGCCTTATCCACAGTTTCTCCACAATTGGTGGAGCTTCTCAAGGTGAAACTGGCAGTTTAGTAAATGTGGCATAACTTCTGCTAGGGGAGGTCTTTGAAGACAAATTTTTTTTTTATTTTGGGTCTCTTCGACATTCTGAAGCCATTGGCACAGTTTTCACAGTCATCTGAGGTCGTTTGCAGGTGATTTTGCTTCGTGGAAGTTCCAGGAGCCACTAGGGCCAAATCAGTTTGGGAGCTGCATTGGGAATTGTGCAGCCAGTGAATGTGGAACGAAGGTCATTCCTGAAGTTTTTCAGTATTCTGAATCCATTTCTACAGCTCTTTTTTCCTTTTGAGGAATTCTTCTCACTGTTTAGCTTCAGGGAAGCTTTCAGGGCCACCAGGGCCATTTCAGTGCTGGAGCTGTTTGGGGGCTATGTTCATCCATTTTTGGTGATTCAAAAGCCTGTTTCTGCTATTTTCGACCTTCTGAGTTTAATGGCAGAGTTTTCAGAACCAATTGAGGTCATCTTAACCTCGAAATTCTCCATGCAAGTCTAAAGGGACACCAGGGCCAATTGGGGAAAAGTACTGTATCAGGTACAATTTCACTGTTTAGTGTTTGGGAAAGAGCATGTTTAGCTAATTCCTATCTTCTGATTCTGTATTTACAGTCAGATCTATCTTTCGAGACACTCTTATTCTTGTATTAGCCTTTGTAGCATTTTAATACAAGAGGACAAGCCTAGTTTGAGAGGCTTGGTCCAGCAGATGTAGCCCAGAGGAGGGGGTGAACTGCTTTATCATTTTGATGTCTTTATTTGCTGAAGATGATATGCTAAACAAAACTGATATAAAGTGTTAAACAACAAATATACATAACTTGCATACACACATAATCACCTACTTAGCTGCAGAAAGTTATTTGTCTTATTCCGCAAGACATCAAACTTCAAGTATGTGTATGTCAAAGACTTCTGAGTGTTACTTCATTATTTCTTTAGGCAGAGCCTGTAGAGGGCCAGGTAGCCTCTGGAACTCATCCTCTCTTTAGAGGTGACATGTCCAGTGAATGCCCCTCCAGTCTATCTCTGTATAAGAAATAAGAAGTTTTCACATTTTCAGAGGTCACTTGGAGTGTATAGCTCAATTTGAAATTATGGGAAATGGATACCTTGCACCCTCAAACAAGTACATTCCATTTTCAGATCAGATGGTATCAGAGCTCAGGTTGAGCATTCCTTATGGTGCAAAATGGTTGCATGTATGAGTTTTCTTGAGTTGGAAGGATAGTTGTTGTTAGCTGAGTCTTGGAAAGGATTGAAGACTATTTTCCTTATCCAATTTACCTCAAGATTAACTTTGGAAAACAAACTCCAATAGTGTGTTTTATGACTGCTTGATTTAGAAGGGACATGTTGTCTCTCATTGTTGGACTTTACACTTTGCATCCAACAAATCGTCCAAAGCGTATGCAGCTAAGGGACAAACAGTTTGGCGCAAGTGGATCTATGGAGTCCATTATTGATGTGGAAAGAGAAGTTTCACATGAGGAAAATTTGCAGCAGCAAAAGTCGCCATGGAATTGGCTTGGTGAGAAGTGGATGGAATTCTTATTGCAGTAAGTCATTACTCATTTTGTACATGCAAATTTCAGATTGGTATGCATGTATTTCAGTTGAAAGAATTTCTTTGTTGTTGCAAAATTTCGCCATGGAGGTGTAAAAGATGAGTATGATACTCACTTATGTTGCAGCAATGTCTTTTGGTTCAGCTCTTAATCATCCACATGTTTTTGGGATGACGTACTTGTTGGTATTTGAAAAAGAAGAGTTGAAGTTGCACATGTACATAGAGGTTGTATGTGTAATTAGCGAACTGTATATAGTTCATTGTGCATGATACATACACATATGTTTGTCAAGATGTATCTTGTTGTCTATCGACTTGTGTCGGTTGTGTGCACACTTGTTACAGAGTTTGTGTGTCATTTGTATAGCACATTTCATTGTCAACTGGTTGTTGATGTCATATGTTGCACAAGATGCTTTTGGTGTCGTTTGGTGCAGAGAACGAAGTGTCAGTGCAAAGCAGTGCAAGATTCCATGAGTTGGAAAGGCATGCAAGCAAAGAGGGCACAAATTTCAGCAAGTGTCATTGCTGGTTTCAGTATGGCAGATTGGTATGGCAAGAAAATTTGGTCGGGATTCAACACAAGTACATGGCTCATTCAGCAAAATTCGCCATGTGAACAGTTGGCAATTCAGGAAATTTTTTTTGGAGGCTGAAGAGAAGAGGATGTTGTTATTCTCTCATTTTCTGTTCTACAGTTCAGTTTCAGAATTTCAGTGAGCTTTTGGGGACCAAAAGCCTTCTCATTTGGGAGGTCTGATCAGGAGCTCAAGTCCAAGCCATGGAAAAAGGCTAAAAAATGAAAGTGCTCAGAATTTCTCCGAAATAGATCGATTGGAAAGTGCTCGTCTTCCTGATTCTGGCGCCGTGAACGGTTCGGAAAACGGTCGCCGTATGCAGAAGTTATTCAAGTTTGAAGATTTCTCAATTTCCATTAAAAATGCCAAAATTGACTGTGGAAATTTTTTTTATTTAAAAAAGAATATTCCACAGAATATTCTGGGGAATATTCCGGTGGCAGCCAATCATAAAGCGCCACGTGGCTAGCCCGTAAGCCGCCACGTGGGCCCAAAGGTGGAATGAAATGGCGTTTTAAAATTTTTAGATGGTCGCGGGCAGGAATTGAACTCTGGTCGGCCGGTTGTAAGCGGAATGACCCGACCAATGGGCCACAACGTTGGTTCTTGTATTGCATTGGAACCGGAATGTTTTTATTGTTTGAAGTTCTTTTGGGCGGGCCCGAAAGGGGGCCAGCCCCCTTTGCATGTAACCAACAGGCGAGAACCTTCTCCCAAATGAATCGGCGCGCTTTGTAATGGGCGGTTAACATTTTGGTTACGTGTTATATGTTATATGGTGTTTATTTAATAAACCATGTGTATTTAAATGAAAACACAATTGCAAAGACCGCCAGCTATGTGAACATGTGTTTTGACATAACCATAACACTTATTGCCAACCGATTAACTGCAGCGGAGTTGGTGATTCCGCCTATTTTTGGCGCCACCCCTATTTTGGGGGCCTTATCCACAGTTTCTCCACAATTGGTGGAGCTTCTCAAAATGAAACTGGCAGTTTAGTAAATGTGGCATAACTTCTGCTAGGGGAGGTCTTTGAAGACGAATTTTTTTTTGATTTTGGGTCTCTTCGACCTTCTGAAGCCATTGGCACAGTTTTCACAGTCATCTGAGGTCGTTTGCAGGTGATTTTGCTTCGTGGAAGTTCCAGGAGCCACTAGGGCCAAATCAGTTTGGGAGCTGCATTGGGAATTGTGCAGCCAGTGAATGTGGAACGAAGGTCATTCCTGAATTTTTTCAGTATTATGAATCCATTTCTACAGCTCGTTTTTCCTTTTGAGGAATTCTTCTCACTGTTTAGCTTCAGGGAAGCTTTCAGGGCCACTAGGGCCATTTCAGTGCTGGAGCTGTTTGGGGGCTATGTTCATCCATTTTTGGTGATTCAAAAGCCTATTTCTGCTATTTTTGACCTTCTGAGTCTAATGGAAGAGGTTTCAGAACCAATTGAGGTCATATTCACCTCTAAATTCTCCATGCAAGTCTAAAGGGCCACTAGGGCCAATTGGGGAAAGTACTGTATAAGGTACAATTTCACTGTTTAGTGTTTGGGAAAGAGCATGTTTAGCTAATTCCTATCTTCTGATTCTGTATTTACAGTCAGATCTGTCTTTCGAGACACTCATATTCTTGTATTAGCTTTTGTAGCATTTTTAATACAAGAGGACAAGCCTAGTTTGAGAGGCTTGGTCCAGCAGATGTAGCCCAGAGGAGGGGGTGAACTACTTTATCATTTTGATGTCTTTATTTGTTGAAGATGATCTGCTAAACAAAACTGATATAAGTGTTAAACAACAAATATACATAACTTGCATACACACATAATCACCTACTCAGCTGCAGAAAGTTATTTGTCTTATTCCGCAAGACATCAAACTTCAAGTATGTGTATGTCAAAGACTTCTACGTGTTACTTCATTATTTCTTTAGGCAGAGCCTGTAGAGGGCCAGGTAGCCTCTGGAACTCATCCTCTCTTTAGAGGTGACATTTCCGGTGAATGCCCCTACAGTCTATCTCTGTATAAGAAATAAGAAGTTTTCACATTTTCAGAGGTCACTTGGAGTGTATAGCTCAATTTGAAATTATGGGAAATGGATACCTTGCACCCTTAAACAAGTACATTCCATTTTCAGATCATTGGTGGTTCAAACATTGCTCTACAGGGATATGTTGATGCAGATATGGCAGGTGACAGACATAACAAGAGGGGCACTATAGGATATTCTTGTAGGTGGGTATTGTCGATTGGGTTTTAAAAAATACAAAGTGTTGCACCAACAACAGAAGCAGAGTATGTTGCTGCTACAGAGGCTAGTAAAGAAATGATTTGGTTACAAAGGCTTATGGGTGAATTGGGTAAGAAGCATGATATGGGCACGTTATACAGTGATAGCCAAAGTGCCATTCATCTTGCAAAGAACTCGGCATTTCATTCCAGGACTAAACACATACATCTCAAGTACCATTTCATACGGTCAGTATTAGAAGATGGAGAGTTGAAGCTGGAAAAGATACACACTAGCCAGAATCCTGCAGATATGCTAACAAAAGTTGTAACCAGGGAGAAACTGAGAATATGCTCAGTTTCAATTGGTCTTCAAGGATGACGATGAAGATAAGAAACAGCCAGGTCCAAAGAGGAGTCATTGTCCAGCAAATGAAGCATCGGTGGAGTTGCTACAATCAGTCTCCAAGTGGGAGATTGTTGGGTGTGGAGCCTGATTATCTTGTTTACATTGTATCACAACATTGGACCCCTGTACCTTAAAAGGGGCGGCAACGCTGCCCGTAATTAATAGCTGCCGTGGGGGGTCCTGGGGGGGGCGGTAGCGCTTTTCGGAGCCCCCTCCTGGCGGGGGTTTTCGGGGGCAGTGCCCCCGAAGCTAAAAAAAGATGTAAAATTGCCTTGTAAAAGTATAGTAATTTCTAGTCAATCTAGGCCGTTCATTAGGCAAATAATCTGACGGTAGAAGTTATGTTTAGATTAGGGTTTTTTGCCCTAGAAGGAAACCCCTCTCTTTTATGAGGGCATTGTATTGTGGCTATGTATGGTATGTGTATTCTCGGGGTAAAGAAACGAGAAAAGGAAGTATGTTATAGGATAATGGGTGGATGTGAGGTTTTGTCTCTTCATTTTGTTGGATAATGAAAGGTACATTTGTTCGGGACGGAGCGTAGCTGTTTGGGTGAACCACGTATATCTGTGTCTCTCTGGTTTTATGTGTTTTGTGTGCTTGTATTTTCCGCATATTTTATGTGTTGCATTGCTCCATAATATATAATTTTCTAACAATATCATCCAAAGGCTCAGATTAGAATGATGAGCTCTTTTATTTCTCTACCTACACTATCTATCTGTCAATATTAAACAATTTGACATATTTTAATTCTCTAATCTATCAACATAAAATTTAAAACATGAATAAATAAAGATTAAGCGGTTTGATTGCCATGAATTGTGGCATTCTGGACAGGTTTCACACAATATTTATTTTGCAAAAGAAAAGTAAAACTAAAAACTGAAGGTTGTAATATGGAATTTTTTATGCATCCCTCTCTTTCTCTTTTGGTTCAGATTTGAGAATTGGAACCAAATATCTTTTCCTAATCTAATCTACTGATAAGCCAAGTTTAAATGGTTTGGTAAATATTCATTCCCTAACCTATCAGCAGAAATTTAAAACCTGTTCAATCATGGTTAGGTTGTATGAATGAATAGAACTTCATTTTTCAAAGTAGTGCCATTTAGACTTGCACACTTTCATAAATATTCTTTTTTGGTATGGTGCTTTACCTTTTCTTTGATCAACCCTTTTTTTCCTCTTTTCTTTGTTTTTGTATCTTTTTTAGATCAGGTTTCTTTGCATACCTACCTACCCTAGTCTAACTTGGAGGTATATTTTGACTAGGTGAACTCTCTTTTCCAGTGCAACCAATCAAGTAAATGATTAGATGATTGATTTCTGTCTAGCCTTTTAGATATTTAAAAAAAACAAAAAGGCCACTCCCATTTTTCCTACTTCTGTACAGTAGTGCTCCAAATTTTCTTTAAACTCTACAACAAACTGTTGCTGGAATATTTTAATCCCTCTTTAAATGTCTCAAAGAAACTAGAAAAAGGATCTCCGAATAATACCTAGCTATGAGGATCTAAACCACAAGCTTCATCCAAGGCTACTTCTTGTTCCCTTTAGTTGTGCTTGGGATGCTTTTGAGAGAGACACTCATTAAGGGAATTTTGAGGTCTAAAATGGGCCTCCTAAGAAAAGTATACAACCAAAATAAACTTTATAAGAACCAATAAGATTCAAGATGATGATGTCAACCATGGGGGATGATTCACCATTTTCTAAGTAAAAGGGTAAAAATATAAAAAAATATAAAAATAATAAAACTACTTTTTCAACTCGTATTTTCAGCGTATCTCCCAAAGTTTTTACTCAAATTTCGAGCAAGAGTACTCATTGGATGCAAAATTTAATTCCTCATCCAAGGAGTACCCATGTTGCATATTTTTGATGAACCCTGCTACATGAAAAATGAGAAATACATGAAAAAACGTGATTGGAATCACATTTTTCATGTATTTTTCATTTTTCGCATAGCAGGGTCCATGAAAAGTATGCAACATGGGTACTCCTTGGATAAGCAATTAAATTGTGCATCCAACGAGTACTCCCACTCAAAATGTGAGTAAAAACTTTAGGAGATAAGTTGAAAATACGAGTTGAAAAAGTAGTTTTTCTTTTTTCCATCTAAAATTTGATAATGTCATCAAATATTATTTTATTATTTCCACTATTATTTTATAATTTCCTTAGGAGGCCCATTTTAGACCTCAAAATTCCCCTAATGCCACCTCTTATTCAGTTAAAAGAGGAGGCATTTTCCGCTTTCTTTGGACAGAAACCCAGTTTCCCTCTTTCTCTTATGAAGGCTAGTCATATGGCTGAAGATCTTCTTGAACCTCACATAGAAGAGAAGGTGAATCATCACTTGTACCTTCAGAGAGATCCTGTGTATTTTCTTCCATTCCTTGATTTATTTCATTCTCAACCAAGTCCTCTTGGTTTTCATGACAGTTAACTTGAGTATGAAATGCATAAATTTCCTCTAATAGATCTTCAGGATGCCAATTTCCCAAATCTTCATCAATGTTTACAAGGTATTGTATGAGATCTTCAGATTGATCACAACAATTTTCAGCTAATGATAAAGATGAACAATTTTCTTTATAATGCTCATAAAATACCTTGTGGAAATCCTTTAAATAAAATAAACTACCAGGGTCCAGGCCTTCATACCATTCCCTTGCTTTACCTTCTAATGTCACCATGAACATTTTCATGAGGCAATCCTCATGCCATTCAAATTTTAACCTCCATGTATGTATATGAAATTTGATGAGATGTAACAAGGGGTCATCAAACGTTTCATCTTGAAACATAGGCAGGTTTGTGTCCCAATTTATTTGAGGCATTTTGTGGGGAAACCAGGAATGTGATCTCTGTTCATTGGAGCATTCTCGCATTGTATTCTTGGATTCATCTTTGTTAATCAGTCAGAGGAAAGGGTTACGACATCTTTAAAACCGATCTGCATTTTTTTTCCAGTGGAGTCTTTAGGTTTATTGAGAGTTGTGGAGTCGCCAGGTGGATGATTCACAACTTTATTGAGGCTAGTTTTTGTCCACCATCAACAACCAGGTATTTTGCAAGGATGTAAGGTTTTTAGGAAAGGAACCTGCTTTTTGAATTGGTCTGACAATAGTTGAATTTTCAGTCCTAGAAGTTTTTCTTAAGATTCTTTCTGGGTCATCAACTATAGCAAGAGGGTTTGGGTCAGGGTGAGATTTGGTGAAGATTCTTTGTGAAGCCAGATTTCAGACCTACAACACAGGGAGGCTGAAATTTTATAAGAGTTTTGAAAAACATACCTATCTGAAAAAATTACTGAATTCACACAGTATGTGTTTGGGTTTTATAATATTAGGATCGATTAATAAATTCCCAGGGGAGTCTGTGAGAAATAGTAAGTCACCAGGTCTACTGGAGACCAGGGAGTCACCAGGTGGATGATGCTAATTGTTTTGAGGATTTGTTTGTTGTCCACCATCAAAAATTGGATACCAATCTTGAGATATTTTTGGGTTTTCTGAGTTATTTATATAACACTAAGCTTTTCAATGAGCATTCCCCACTGGAGTCGCCATTATGTTAGGTCCCTGTAATTTGTCAGATTAGCAAGACCAAACAAACAAGGGTAACATCAAACTAGCTTTGGAGTCCTAGGACCTAGCCTTCCTGGACTCAGAGAGGGCTTTCTCTATATTTGTATAAAAGATATGACTTGATTGATTTAGGATGCTGATTTTAAGCTAGTTAGAATGATAGGGTTTTTTTGTTTTGTTTTGTTTGGTTGGGTTTCTTGTTTAAGAAGAGTAGATAGAGTAAGATAAATTCAAACCATTGGGCTATGGATTCTGTGAAAGGTTTGAAGAGTACAACAACAAATCAAGGGTGTTTCATCGGGAAAGTTAAAAAAGCCAAATGGATCTTCATAGCTTAGGTGGGTGTGAAATGAACATTAAATTGTGAGCTTAGTAGTTTTAAAGGGAAATTAAGAATCATTTAACATACACTAGCACAAGAAGAGCCTTTAAGATCACTATGCTTAAGAAAGAACCAAAGGACAGGGCACACCATAAACTTCTTTGGCCAGACTTCACCAAGGAAAATTTAAGACAACAATCCAGCAAACCCTAGAGAGAAGGGAACTCCTAAATTCTTCAATCAGACTATAAAAGACCTTCAAAGGGACTATTCAAGAGTGCCAAAGGACAAGGCAAACCATAAACTTCTTCATCCAAAACCCTAATTAGTAAAATTCAAAAAAAGGCCTTGAAAACCATGTTTCAAGTTGCACCAAAGGATAGGGAATACCATAAACTTCTTTGGTTTGACTCTTATTAAATCATTTTCAAGACAACAAACTAGGCGGAATCAGAGAGAAATGAAGAATTATCCAATCAGACCTAGCAGAGGAAAACATTTAAACAATAGAGAGCAGGCAGACTTAAGGTGCCTCTAACAACATATCTTAACCTAAATTTTATGTTCTATTGCAAGATAAAATATGAAAAATATGGAAGATAGAAGGAAACAAATGTAAGATAAGAACAACATCACCATTTAACAAAGTTCATGAATCCTATGAATGTGCTTGCTCCATTAACATTCAATCCAAAACAGTCACAAAGCTCCAAAGCCATTTTCTTCACAACTCAAAGTCTATGTAATATTAATCTCAATAATCAAACAACCAAAAACAAACATGAAGCATACATGTAGTATTTATCTGCAAAATGAGGAGGTGAAACCTAGCTAGGGTTTGAGATGTCATTTATTACATAGTTAATGCATTTTGACCTTTGATACCATGCAAGCCCAAGGCAAAATATCTGAGACTCCTTCATTGTAAAAATAACTTCTAACTTATACTATGAGCTAATTTTGAAATTTTTTGACTTTAAGGCTTCAAAATATATTTTTCAATAACTCCTAGTAAGGGCACATCTCCAAGGTACATGGGCGCAGCGCCAGTGCAAACACATAGCGCCAAGACTGAGAAAATGGCCTATCTTGCATCCAACGTTTGGAGGCCTTCCGGATGTCCAAATGAGCTCCATGAAAGTTCATTGGAAAGGTCTCTGAGTCTAGTTTCCAAATATTCTTTCTCTTTCCAAAATTATTCCCATTTTTCCTATCAAAAATCACTTCTCCCAAGACTGGTAAATGCGCAGCGCCAAGGTCAAAAATAGGGCAGAAAGGTGATTTTTTGGTAGTTTTTGGCCTTTTTGAGGGACCAGTTTTGCTCCAAATATTCTGAAACTTTTTGAGGTTGATGTACTTGTCATTAGAAACGTGAATATGCTAACTGTTTTCCACTTGGATGGTCCAAAAAATAGCGCAGCGCTAGTGCCGTTGCGCGTTTGGCCAATTTTTTGCATGTCAAACAGTAAAAAAATCAAAATGTGCACAAAAGTGCCAAAATTGGAATTTTTCTTGTTGATCAAGGATTAGAGTCCTGGAGGGACACCTCAGGAAGAATATTAAGCTTGTCCCCTTCATTTTTCTTGGTTATGGTTTCAAGTCTCGATTTGACCTTTTGTAGCTTTGAGCTTGCAATTTGGTTTTTCTTGAAGTAGTTCTTGGCCCTCCTTATAAATATGTCATTGTCCTTTTTTTCCTTCTCCAGGAGCTTTTCAAGATGATGGTTGGCCCTTTCAAGCCATTTCTCCCAGTTTTCATTTACAATGATGGAAAATTGTTCATTCAATGTAAGCTCATTAGCAAGCTCAACCTCCTTTTTCCTCTCTAGTTCTAGAGCTCTTTTCAACCCTCTAGTCCTAGGTATTTTTATTGGAAATTTTTCTTCTAGCTCATTGGTTTCACCATACCTTTCATAGGCCTCATCAAGCAAGGCTTTTGCCTTGTTTTATTCTCTTTTTGCCTTGAGAAATTGAATCTCCATGATGGCCTGCTTGGTCTTGAGTTGTTCATTTTCCTGCTCATAGTATGCAATGATAAAATTATATCTCTCTAATTTGGTCTGAAGCTCACTGATTTGGGCATCGTTCTACTTGACAATCATTTTTAAGGCCTCATCATCATGCTCATCATCTAAATCAACAAGGTCAAAATTAGTCTATGTCTCATGGAGGTCATCCTCATCATGAATGGCTGCCTCATGTACATCTTCTTCTACCATCTTTTGTTTTCCCTTATGTATCTCCTTTGTTGGTGAAGAAGCGTTAGGGGAATTTTGAGGTCTAAAATGGGCCTCCCAAGGAAATAATAAAATAATAGCTAAACCAATAAAATAATATTTATGAATTTGAAATTCACTTTTTGCATCAAAATCCATGTAACCATGGTTATCTTTAATTCAAAAGTTGTACCAAAATAAAATTAATAAAAAAATTGTATTGATGTGACAATAAATAAGAATTATATTTTCAATAAAAATTCATTATTATTGCACAACTAATGCATTTGTCCTTTGTACTTAAATAATTTAAAATGAAATATAAATATAAATTCATAAATTCTTAATTATAGAGTATACTATTAATTATAATTTATATTATTTAAATTATATAATAACATGTAATTAATATACTATATGAAAATAATATAATATAATATATGTAATATATTGTTTTATGTATGAATTTTATATTACATATTGAATTGATTTGATTTATCATATTGAAATGACAATAATACTATTCTATTCAAAAAGTGTGAAATAATATTTATTATGAGTACTTTAATTTATGACTTTAAAAGTACTTAGAGTACTACCATGGTTAACCATGAGTTTTTATCCACCATTGAGAATGTGACAAGTAAGTACCTTTAACTCAAACAATGCCACCTCAACTGTTAGGGATGATGTCATCCCCTAAAATGTGATTGGTTCTCATAAAGTGAATTTTGATTATACATTTTCCTTAGGAGGCCCATTTTAGACCTCAAAATTCCCCTAATGGCAGGTCCCCTCTAATATTTATTCTCCATTGTGTTCATTTCAGCCTCTTTAGGATTGCTCACCTCAACTCTGCTAGGTGACTCATGTTGCTCATAAAATGGTGATGATGGTGGTGATAGTGATGGAGTACGTGAAGTGGACTGAGGTGATGAAATGGTAGGAATTGTGGGCTGAGATGGAGGTATAGATGTAGTAGGTTGTGTTAGTTCCCTTGAGGGGATGGGTTCAAAACTGTTTATTTTTCGTCCCTTATGATCATTTCTTCTTGGCCTTTGTTCCTCAACACCACTATCTTCACCCTCAGACATTTAGACTTTGTTTTATGAAACCCTAGGGTAGAAGTGAAATGATATGAGGGAATGAGACGAGGGGAAGGGGATCAGATGACTAGCTTGAAAGATGAAGGGAATGAGTATGAGTGAAAGGAATGAATGAAAAGGAATGTGTGTAGGGAAAACCAGATGAATGAAAACCATAAATCAACTTAATTACCCTTTCTGTGACTGATATTTCTTTTAGGAGAATGAAACAAGGGTAAAACAGTCATCACAAGCCTGTAATTAGGGTTTTCTTTAGGGTTACACTTCAATTTATTTAAGGATGACCAAACAGATTAAAAACAAGGTAGAAATGTGTACTTACTACTCTGAGGGCTATTTGGAGGACCTTGTCAAAGTTTGTAGAAGTTTTGAAGTGATTTGGGTTGCTAGAACCTTCAACAAATTTCTCTATCAAGGGTGCAGCACCAAGGCAAATGCGCAGTGCCAAGTGCTTGACACACAACGCTGGGATGAAAAAACGCAACACTGTTTTGCAGACCACTTTTGGAGGTCTTCTCGGTGTCCAAATTGGGCCCAGGATAGCGTGCTGGAAATATATTGAGGTATACTTTCTAAATATACCTTTTGTTTGCTGATTGGAGTTGATTTGACCTGTCAAAAGTTGGTTCTCCCAAGACTGGTCAAAAAGTGTTGAATGAGGGTGCAAAAATGCAGAGTTCTGGTGCAGGAAATTTTTGGAGGCTCATGATAGCTGGTTGGAAATATATTCTAGTATAGTTTCCATTTGACGCATCAAGCAAGTCATTTGGAAACTCTATCTTTGAGAAAACTTGATTTTCACAAGGTCACTCCAGAAGTGCAACAAACTTCTTGTAACACCTATAAATTTGAAATTTCTCCAACAAAATGACACCTGTGTAAAATATGAAGGTGTTTTTTCTTCTTGGACATATGATGGACAAAAACCTCTCTCACTTTTGTCAAATTCATTTAGTTTTGGTCAGAAACATAGTTTGAAGCAAAACTGGCCCTATGAGTGACAAATGGCTTATCCCTTAGAATGATTTCCTGGAAAATGATGGAGGCATGATTTTTGTGAGTTGGTATTACTTCATATTTTCTGAAATGGCCTCCCTTATGCCTCCTTTTCTCTGATGTCTCTGATTCCATAGCAAACCCTAGCTCAGTGGAAGAGTTAATTAGGTTTTGGTGTAGGCAAAACAGGGGATTTAGGTCTTCCTTGTAGAGGGAGGGGAATGAAGGGGTTAAGGGTTGTCTAAATTCTTGGGGAAATTTTGGGGGATAGGGATAGATGTTATAGAGTAGGTCAATGTGTAATTTCAAGGATTTAGTGAGGGGAAGGGGTCCAAAAGCGTAAAACATAGGCCTAGTCTCGAAAAGTGTCAAATTGTAGAAGTAGGCTAGGGTTTGTGGAAAAATGATGATTTTGAGGGATAGGAGTGATGGCAAATGTTTAGAAAGGTATATTAAGGATAGGGGAAGGTGTAAGAGCATAAAGATACAAGTCTTGATGATTATTTAACCATGGACGTCATGAAACCATGAAAAATGCCCTCAAAACCCTAGGAGAGGGAAATGAGGTTTTACGTAGGAAAGAAGGATGAACATGAGAGTTATAAACCCATAATGAGTATTTTAAGAGCAACGGGGTGACTTTGAGATGTCAAACTAATAGATAGGGAAAAAAATTTATGAAGATAATGAAGGAAGTGATATTTTTGAAACTCAAGATATTCAAGGAATATTGCTTTCACAAAACTAGAACCATTCTATAGTCATCTAAAGATAGTGAAAAATAATGATGACTAAAAGGTGGGTTTTGATATTGCTGTGGAGGCCAAGCCTGCCATGGAATTGGAGTGTTCCATGAATTTTGAGGAGGATATTAAAAATTCTGGGTATTTTGTTGAGGGAATTGTTGAGGCATCCTTGGTTTCCAAGGTCTCCTTGGTGCCATATAGTAGAGAGAATCTACCCCATGTACTTCTTCCATTTGCAACTCTTTAAATTTAGGACATTTTTCACTTGCATGATTCTCTGTACAGAGTCCACACACTTGTGTAACTTGCAAAGGACATTCCCTAAGTGGATTTGTTTGCCTACACTTTGGACAGAAGATAGCTAAGATTTCATCTTGTTCTTCCTTCTTCTTCTTTGCTTTTAAAACATCTACTTGTGTTCCCAAAGTGCTTAAGAGATCTATTTTGAAATTTTCTAGTAAAATTCTTATTTTTTCTCTTGTTACTGCACTTTTTGCAGATTTGGAAGCTCTTGATGTAATATCTCTTTTTCCACTTTTTTCTCTTCCCCTAGAGTATTTCTAACAAAGTTCAAAAATTTCATCAAATGGTAGGTTTGAGATATCTCCTTTTCCCATCACATTAAGGATATATAAGTATTCATCTTTGATACCCTTAAGAAAAATTGTGCAGATGGTATCAGGATTCAGAGAATGTTGTTTGAATTTTTGCAAATTGTAAAGAAATATCTCTAAATAATCCTCCAAAATTTCATCTTCTTGTTGTGTCATTCTAAAAATGTCTTATTTTGAGTCTCTAGCCCCGCAGTAATCTTGATATTTTTTAAGAAAAAATTTCTTCATATCATCCCAAGAAGAAATTGTATGTTCTCCTAAATCCATAAACCATTTTAATGTTGTTGCTTTCAAAGTAGTAGGAAAGAGATGAAGCTTGTGTGTGTCATCCGTGTATCCATAAGTTCTACATAAGCTATCAAATTTGAACATAAATTAATCAGGATCTTCCATTAACATTCCATAAAAGTTGGGAAATACAGAAGGTGGAATATTTTTCATTTTCACTTCTTCTCCTAATATTTCTCTTGTATCTAATATTAGAAAGCCAAAAGTAGCTTCCTGATCATTATCATTTTCTTTTTCATTATCATGTAGTCTTTTGTTTTGATTTTCTCTTCTTGATTCTTCTTTTATCCTTCTGAGTGATTTTATTCTTCTGTCTTCCTCTCTCTTTCTCTCTGCTTCCAATTTCATTTTTTCCTCTTTCTTTCTTTTCCATTCCCTTTTTTGTCTCTCATATTCATTTTTTTGTTCAAGAGTCATAAGTGGCATATTAGATCCTTCTCCTTCTTCAGTAATTTCCTATTCAGATATATGTAATGTTTCAATATAAGGTTGATTTGGTGTTTCCTCAACTATATTAATTTTTTCAAGGATATGTTGTTCTAATTGTTCAACAACTAGTTTTCTTGTTTCATTTTATTTTCCTAGGAAAGTAGTTTCTTTTGGTGATTGCCTTCTTTTTACCTCATAGGCTAACAATGTTTGTCTCTCAATTAGAGTTACTTTTTTTCCTGATCTTTGTTTTTCTTCTAACTCCTCTAGAGTAGGTCTTCCAACAACTGGTGTTGTTAGTCCTGTGGATGGTTGAATTTTTGGGGGGTTTTGTTTAATGATTCTACCCTTCTGATCTCTATCTCTAAGCATAAAGAAACATAACTTAAAAGAAAAACTATGTTTTTGTTGTTTTTGATGTAATTTTGTTTGTTTTTTTTTATCTTCCTATTTGACCACTTTGAAATATGATTCCCCGGAAACGGCGCCAAAAATGTTGGCTCTGTTTACTGGGTAAACTAACACAAGTATTTTATCATTAATCTAGGTTTGTAGAACTTAGAAGAATCTCTAAGATATATGGATTTCAGTTATAGTCAAGTTTCGAAGATGAATTATTGAAATTAAAGGAAATTCATATTACAAATATAAAAATTAACTAAATAATTTCTAATTCAATTATGTAATAAGCAGAAGAAGAAGCTCCTAACTTAGGAGACCTTGTTTGTCCTTCTCTACAATACTACTTCATGAATCAGAAACCAGAATCACTAATTAATAATAGCTTAAGATGCATAAAATAATAATAGAAGAGTCTCTTAACTAAAGAGGTCTTGTTTTTCCTTCATTACAAATTCATTAATCATTAATTCCATTGTTAGAAAACTAGAAATTCAGAAAACCACTTAAAAGCAGGAAAGATGAATTCTAGTTTCTAGTCCCTGATCAGAGAGAAGGAATGTTTAACTTAAACATTGGTTTGACCCTTCATATGCAGAATAGAAATTAGAATTATATTCATCATAAATCATAACATATCATCATACATCTATTTAACTGATTAAGCATGAAACAAAACTAGTTCAGGAAATTGCAACTAAATTAACCATAAAGTGCACTTAGCTTGGTGTGGGGGGCCTCCACCCTTGCCTCGCACACTGTGAGAAATTTCAGCTGCTGAAACTCAATCAATAATAAACCATATAAAAGAAAAGAAAAGGAGATAGAACATTTTCTTCAATTAGATCTCAAAGTTCCAGAAATATCAAAGTGAAGTTATACAAATTCTACATATCAATGCCTTCAATGTTTTAGGCTTAAACAGAGAAATATGAAACAAACTCAACTAAAATGTCTCTAACATCCATTTCTATACTTATCCTATCTATTCTGGTTGATCTCATCCATCTATTCTCTCAAAATCTGGAAAATCCCATAAAATGCTAAATGTGGCCTATTTCCTAGGGATTTCCATAAAAACAGGTCATGTTTGACTGCCTTTGACCGGGTCTGTTTAAGCTCAATTTGACCGAAAAAATAAGTGCACATCCATTATTATTTCCCAACATTTCTATAAATGTGCTCATCTCAAGCCCAGGTGTCCTGCAAGTATGACATCAATGAATCCATTACGGGAATTTCTGGTCCAGTCCAAAAATGCACTTAAAATTCATTTTTTGTAAAAAAATCTAAAAATTGCAAAAATTAATTTATATAGCTGGATATGAATTAATTGGTCAAAATAGAGTGAGAATGAATGGTATATGGATGGATAGCATGGTAATAAAGTTTATTTACTTTAACAAAATTGGATAAAAAACGAGGGCCAACAGGCAACGTTACAAAGCTCAATCCTATTGAAAGTTCCTCAACACGGTCAATCTGAGGTTTAATTTCAAGTGACTCCAAAATTCCTTTCGGCATCATTTTTAATGCATGAAAATCACTCTATCGTAACCAAATATGTGGTGTTCATCACTCCACTGAGTCTGATATGATCTCGTGCTTAACTCCCTTGTTAGAGAAGCTTCCTAGAGCCAAAATTTAATAATTGGATTTATTCACTATCACAAGGTTATAGTTTTTGTTTCTAGCTTTGGAAATTTAACTCACTTCCCTATTCCAAATCCCTACAACCCGATCTAATGTAGGTGGAAAAGAGCCCTAAAAAAATTTAAAAAAATCTTGATTGATTTTATTAATTCTATTTTTCAAATTTGTTATTTACTCAATGGGTAAATGGATGTGAAATTGATGATATTATAACTTGACTCAAAACTCTAATGCAATTGAACATGAATTTGTGATCCTTTCATTTCAATGAATTCCTAATTACGGGAAAGAAATAGCTTTTCAATTTTTCAAAGAGAATGAAACTACTCTTAATTTCACTACAACGTTTTTCGCAAACACGATTTTTCACTTTGCAATGAGCCAAATATAGAAATTTAGATTTCAATTCGTTAAACAACTCAAAACCATGAAACTTTCCTTTGACAAATCAACACTCAAAATTTTTGAAAATGCATAAAACCAATCAAATTATAAAAATGAATTTTCTCCAATGAATGTTATGAAATCAATAATGTTTATAGTGTAAATCCAAGAAACTTAAATATTTAAAGAATGAATTACTTTTGTTTCTAAGTTCAAGTAAAGAAGCACATCTCATGAAAGTACTAATCTTGAAAAACCCTACCTTTCAATAAACCAAAATATCTTTCGCAAACAAGTAAAATAATAATCTAATATGATATATTTGATAGAAAAAAGATGGGAAGACAATGAATCTAAATCAACGAATCTTTATTTTGATGGATTGACAAGCAATCATGCAAAGCCCTTACCCTAATTCGTGAAAATAATGAATTCTTAAGAATACGTCTTCACAACAGTCCAACAAACTCACACATACCATCTGAAGGTGCTAACAAGTATAATGAAGGATTAAAAACCAAAATTTCATAATTTAGTGAAAGGAAAACTTGTTTTTTTTTAAATTCCATTCTTGGACATAGGCAGAAAATGCAATTCAATGCGCATAGGCACTATTGCTAAGGGAATAATGTGAAAATTTGTGCTTTGTATTTTAAGAGAGATTGCGCAGGTTGAGAAATTTTAACAAA
Organism: Pinus albicaulis; assembly: GCA_034641835.2. Taxonomy (NCBI): domain Eukaryota; kingdom Viridiplantae; phylum Streptophyta; class Pinopsida; order Pinales; family Pinaceae; genus Pinus; species Pinus albicaulis. Next base: position 31,086,149 of record CM076578.1, read on the forward strand.
AAATATAAATTCAAGCAAAGAAATCGCAAAATCCAAAATATCACTATCTTGCAGAAACTCAGACAAAACTATCAGATTAGGTTCAAAAGATCAAAACAAGGATATGATGAAGAACAAGACATTCCCCACCGAAGTCTCCAATTTGTTATGGAAAACTAATTTCCAATGTGGGCAGAGGAAATATCCCTAGGTTCAATGACTGACCCTAGTAACAAACATACAAGCAATCAAATCTTTCCTGAAGTTTATGTTTACTGAATCATAAACTAGAATCCTAAGAGATGAAATCCATATTTTTTGTGAAATTCCTGATGAAGATACTGCTATGGCTTGATACAGGTCTTCAATTCTTTGGGAATAGATATGCATACATAGAAAAAATCAAGAGATTAAAAGCATATGAAAAACAAATGATTCAATACAACTCATACTAGTGATCAAGGATACTAGTACCTAATTTCATTTCAATCGAAAAATAGAAGAAAAATAAACCATTTATCAATTCCATTGGACAACATAGTGGGAAGAAAAACTCATTTGTATTATCTCATATTCATAAAGTAGTACTATATTTTATTTTTCTTTACAAAACTCATTTCAATTATTTAAGAAATTGGATCAATTACAGTATAAAAAAGAAAATCAATCTCATTGTAAACAAATGTTATCTTATGTGACGAATGGTGTTAGGACCCCAAGTTTGCATCACCGCCCATGGGTGATTCGGAAGCCCCACTAGGTGCCCGTGACACTTAGGTGAGTCGTGGGTATGGGCGCGCTCATGTTGTGCAACGGGCTTGCAGACATAGTGGCGGGTGCACCAGGTGCCTACCCGAATCATGTGTGTTTACTGGCATGTGGATGGAGGGTGCACTTGAGTTGTGGGAAAATGTGGAGTGATACAAGTTGGTGGTGGCAACTTGACTTGGTGAACAAGTTGGGCATAGCATGCAACGAGGTTGCACATCTGGGTAGCACGCCCACCCTTGGGTGTACGCGAGCCAAGCACATGCAACATGGGTTGAACAACTCGAAACCACAACACATGGGTGGACAGAGGGGATGGGGCGACGCACTTGGTAAGATGGCGGACATGGCAATGGGTTGATGCACGTATTGGAATAGTGGATGGGCATGTCAGCTTGGTGGGCAGGTCAACTCGGTGGGCTCACGCCCCAAGAAATGCTACAATTTCTTAATCATTTGATGGAGGATCATATTAATATGCGAAGGGGCCGGAGGTTAAAATATAATGAAACCACAGAGGCAAACATCGAATGGAAAATTCTTAATGCGAAGCCAAATTATGGCACATGACCATGGGAATTAGTGTGAAGTGTTGAACAAATAGGCGCGACATGGGCATGCGGCCACACAGTAGGGGGTGTATAACTAAAAACGCATAGTGTTCAAGAGTTCAGAGTTACAGACAACAATGGTGGTGAAGTAGAAGGTTGGGTAGTGCTTGGGTCAAAATGTGCAGGCCACATGCAATGTGGTGCACGACTGTGCAAGAATCAGCAGGGAAGATTGTAACCAAAACGTGTAGCAGGTCACACGAGTTGTGCATATAATGGTTAAGAGTTGTGTAGTTTGTGTTGGAAGTGCACTAGTCATGCAAAAAATCGAGAAGAGTGTAAAACTCGTGTAGAGTCGATCTCCCCTTGTAAAATATTGTAAAATATGCATAATTTTATAATAAAATTGTAAAATTGATAAATTGACATGTTGGTCTCGTGTTTGTTGTATTTTTACTATTGTGTTATATATTTTCACACATAACTAATAATTGAAGAAAAAAATAATAATGGTAGGTGTATTCCGGAAGATGAGAAAAAAGTAGAGTATAGAAGTCTAGCCTGTGCCACACGACGCCCCGAATGGGGGAACAGAATCATGGGTGTGACAAATGGTATCAGATCCAGTACAAATGGATGTAGAAGAAACCAATGGTGTATGCAGGCCGGTTTTCTTTGAGAAAGAAAGGGTTGGTTGTACAGTTTGGGGTTTCGTGACTTGGATATTCATGGGAGAACCGTCCAAGCTTTGGTGGACACAGGTGTCACTCATAACTTTATGACGACCATGCTAGCAAGGGAAGTTGGACTGAAAATTGTTCCAAACGATGTGGAGGTCAAGGAAATGAAGTCAAGGGCTAAGGTTTCTAGATTGGCAGGTGATGTGCCAGTTCAAATTTTTGATTGGCAGGGTTGTTTGGAATTCACACTGATGGAGATGAACGACTTTAATATGATATTGGGGCAGGATTTTCTGAAGGGGAAAAAGGAAATTTTTGTCGCATTTTTTGATGAGCTTATGTTGATTGGAGACACACAGATATGTACTATTCCTAAACTCCAACAGTGTAGGGAAGTGAAGATGCAGTATATGTCTACACTAAGTATAAGTAGGGAGATGCATGATGTGGATTATAAGACATATGATACATTCATTAGAGACGTTGATGATGATGATGGAGTGGGGACGCCTATTCTAGCTGATATTTCTGATGTATTGGCGAAATATGTAGATCTTGTGCCTAATGAGTTGCCGAAAGTACTACCACCGAGATGTGTGGTGGACCATAACATTGAGCTAGAGTCAAAGAAGCAACCAACAGCAAAATCTCCTCATCGATTGTTATGGCCGAAGTTGGAGGAATTGAAATAAAAGTTGAAGGAATTGGCTGATGCAAGTTTCATATGACATTCAAGGTCCTCATATGGTGCTCCAGTATCATTTCAAAATAAGGACATCAATGAGTTACAAATGTGTTGTGATTATTGTGCATTAAATAAGCAAACAATAAAGAATAGGTATCATTTTCCACTTGCTATGGATTGTTTCGATAAGCTTTTGAAATCTCGAGTGTTTTTGAAGCTCGATTTGAGACATGGGCATTATCAGGTGTGGATAGCAAAAGGATATGAGAATAAGACCATGGTAGTGACGAGATATAGTATTTTTGAGTTTCTTGTCATGCCATTCGGGTTGTGCAATACTCCTGATATGTTTTTCACATTAATGACATTGATGACCGATGTTTTATGTCCATTCCTAGATACATTTGTTGTTGCATACTTGAATGGAATCATGATATTTAGTGACAACATGGAGGATCATAATGATCCAGGTTGACTTTTGACACCCTTTTAATCAAGACCTTTTGCTTCGTCTGATGTGTTAGAATTACATTTTATCAAAGCATTAATGAAAACATATGTAGATATAATCAAGAGGAAATCATGTCAACAATCACACAACATAAATGCAAGAAGTTTAATAATGGAGTTCGTCCAATGTGGACTACGTCTCCAGGCCTTGGTGTCTTGTTGGTGTTGGCCACTTCATTTGGTGCTGTAAATCATTATGGTTTACATGGACGTTGTTCACTTGTTATACAAGGAAATGGGCCCTCAACATGAGTGGAAAAATCTCTCCACAAGACGTTCTGCTGCAGGGAACTCTCACTCATACATACTCCTATGAGCATGAAAAATGCACACATGGTGACAAAGAGTATCCTGCCATCGAGGCAACAAAGGGATCTTGCAACATAAATCACCATCCATGATAAATACATACCACATCAAATAAACATAAATATTCCACATCATACATCAAGCAGGAATCGAGAACAGAAAATAAGCATAAAGATTATGTGTTATAAATCTAATAGGAGTCGACATGACGTAAAGCATCCTACAACAATAATCAATGAAGTACGTGGAAAAAACACTTCATATACCTCAAATCTGATGTTGGATGAATAATAGGCTACTACATCGAAATCGTGGCATCGAATGGCATGAAATCGAAAATCCACACGTTGAAAAATGACACTGTCATTCCATTCTAGAAAATAGCCAAAAAATTGAGACCTATATTGTAGAAAATGACACTGCCATTAGGTTCATGTTGCCAACAGGTGTAAAATCCATATAACATTTGTCTAATTTGGACACTGGGAAAATACAGCCCCTCTGGAAATGAGGCTCAATCATGGTTCCACTGTGTCTACACACTGGCTCATGGTTTTGCCTACAATTAAATAATCCTTGTCTTGAATTCCATATTCCTCCTCTACCTGGGTGCATCTAATGAACTGGGTTTAAATATTAAGTTTTGGGAAAAATTTAAAAAACCCGCCTGTTAGCACAACAATTGTCATCCGCATTAGGAGGAGAGAGGTTGGGGGATCAAATCCCACCCCTCTCTTTTTTGTTAAAATTCATGGTACACGAAATAGTAAGCGAGCGAGGGCGGGTCTATGGTGACCGACCAAGCAGAACCAGCAGAACCTGCTCACGAAGTTGAACACATAAATATATATATATTTGTTGTTGCGATGGTAATATATATATATATATATATATATATATATATATATATATATATATATATATATAGAGTCTTAGTTTAATAGTAACTTAGTTTTGTGTATGCTCTTTTAATATATAATATACATGTGGTTTATAACAAACCACAAACCCATTTAAATATTCGTTGATTTAAATTTAGTGGGTGTGGTTATAATAAAAATTTTGTTTTATTTTGATTTTATTATATAGTTATTAAAATAAATATTTTTAATATTTTAAATGATTTTGTTTTTAAGTGGGTGATTTCATACTTTGGTTTGTATTTTCTGTAGTTTGAGGGCCAATGGAGGAGCGACAGGTGTCAACAGATGAGGGGCTGCCATGTGGGCCCCGCGTGCTTACTGGGATGCCATGTGGCATGTTTTGAGCCCCATTTCCCTTGCCTTAACAAAACCTCAAACTGCTCTAACTTTCTTATACGAGCTCAGATTGACGCGTCGGTCACACCATGTCGATCAGGGCGACGAGCTCGTCAATATGAAGCTAAGTTTGCCACCTTCCTGTCGCTTTGAATTTTGAGCTTTCATAAGCCCTCTTCATCCTGTGTGTGTCTCTAGAGACACCTGGATCACATAAGAAGAACTTGGCTTTGGTATTTGAGGCACTGAGGAAGAATCGGTTTTTCTTGAAGAACTCAATGTGTATGTTCATATATACTGAGATTCTATTCCTTGGACACATAATGGGTGAAGGTCACATATGGATGGAACCGAGTAGGGTGAAAGGGATTGAGTATTGGGTTGTACTAAAGAACGTCCATGACATGAGAGTCTTCTTGGGGATGACCAACTACCAACATAATTTTTTAGAAGGGTATTCCAAGGTGATAGCACCACTGACATACTTTTTGAAGAAGGAAAAGTGATGGAGTTCGAAAGAAAAGTGTCAAGCAGCATTTGAATAATTGAATACAAGGATGGTGACAACACTATTACAAAAGCTACCTAACTTTGAGAGACTATTTGAGGTTCACACATATGCTTTTTATTTTTCGATTTGTGGGGTACTCATGCAGGATAGGCATCTGGTGGCATATGAGAGTCGGAAGTTGCAGGATAGAGAGCGGCAGTATCCGGTCCATGAGAAGGAGATGACTACCATCATTCATTGTTTACAAATATCGATATATTACTTGATTGGGAATCCTTTTGTTGTGAATACTAACAAAGTTGAAATGAGTTATTTTTCTTCCAACAAAAGTTTTTAACAAAGCAAGCTCGTTGGCAGGACTTCTTGGAAGAGTTTGACATGACTATAGACTACATGCCGGGTAGACTCAATGCAATTGCAGATTCCCTCAGTAGTAAGGGATAGTTAGATTCACTTGGGGAGGAAGAATATCATTTTGAAAATGGTAGGATTCATGTTAACATGACCGATGAGATGTAGAGTAGACTTAATGCTAGTGTGGAGACTAATATTCAGGAGAAGAGCATTCTGAAGTAGGTGAAGGAGGGGAAGACACGACATTTTTTCCTACGATATGGACTCTTCTTTTATTGAAACTGAATTTACATTCTAAATTCATATGGACTTAGGAGAGACCTCTTGAAGGAGGGCCATGATTCTCCATGGGATGGCCACCCAGGGCAACATCGTTCTTTGGCATTATTAGAGAGATGGTGCTTTTGGGAGAAGACGAGGGAGGATGTGGAGGAGTATGTACATACATTCATAATTTTTTAGCAGGACAAATAAAATAACCAGAGACAAGGAGGATTGTTGCAGCCTTTGTTGATTCTAAAGAGACCTTGGATGAGTTTTTTGACGGACTTCATCACTCAGTTACCATAGTTGTAGGTTTAGAATGGGATTATGGTTGTTGTAGACCATTTTTCCAAGTATTCCATCTTCATTCCGAGGAAGATACCTTGTGGAGCCAAGAAGACTATTGTGAATATTTTGGGAGTACCATTGATTATTGTGTCTGATCGAGATCCATGTTTTACACACATATTTTGGAGCACTTTATTCAAGTTGGTCGGGACAAAGTTGTTGCAGAGTTTGAGTTACCATCCGTAGACATATGGGCAGACTGAATGGATTAATGCACTGCTGGAGGAATACTTGTGACATTATGTGAGTCCTAATCAGAATAATTGGACAAAATTCTTGGATGTGGCTCTGTTTAGCAGCAATTTACATAAGAGTTCTGCAACTAGGTATAGGCCATTTGAGTTGGTCAATGGAAAGATGCCATTTACTCCACACATTATGATACCGAGGGGATTTTTTAGGAGCCCACATGAGAAGAGATTCGTGAAAACATGGTAGGATTATTTGGAGTTACAACGAGTGCACCTGCATGATGTTGCAGGGAGAATGAAGAATGGGCAGATAAGGATAGACGAGACACACAATTTGATGTTGGGGATATGGTTTTTTTGAGGATCACCGAAGATCAGTTTGAGGCACTGTAAGGGAATGCAAGATCTTTGAAGAGGAAGTATGAAGGGTCATTCCAGGTGAATAATACATTTAGGGAAGTTTCTTACGAGTTGGACCTTCCAAACCACATGCGTTAAAAACATCTATTAGGGGAATTTTCAGGTATAAAATGGGCCTCCTAAGAAAAATGTACAACCAAAATAAAATTTATAAGAACCAATATGATTCAAGATGATGATGTAAACCATGGGGGGTGAATCACCATTTTTGGAGTAAAAACTTAAAAATAATAAACAATAATAAAATAATAAAACTACTTTTTCAACTCGTATTTTTAACTTATCTCCCTAAGGGTTTACTCAAATTTCGAGCGGGTGTACTCATTGGATGCAAAATTTAATTCCTCATCCAGGGAGTACCCATGTTGCATACTTTTGATGGACCCTACTACATGAAAAATGAGAAATACATGAAAAACGTGATTGTAATTATGTTTTTCATGTATTTCTCATTTTTCATGTAGCAGGGTCCATTGAAAGTATGCAACATGCATACTCCTTGGATGAGGAATAAAATTCTGCATCCAACGAGTGTTTCTGCTGGAAATTTGAGTAAACCCATAGGGAGATAAGTTGAAATACCAGTTGAAAAATTAGTTTCTTTTCTCCCTCTAAAATTTGATGATGTAATCAAATCTTATTTTATTATTTCCACTATTATTTTATAATTTCCTTAGGAGGTCCATTTTAGACCTCAAAATTCTCCTAATGATGTGTTCCATATTAGTCAACTCAAGAGATGTAGACTTGATACACAACATCATGAGAGGACAACACCACCAAGAGGGCCAGCCATGATTGTGGACCAAACTTAGCTATGGATAACATCTTGGGTCTTCAGACTAAAAGTGTTGGGAGTTCCGCACGGAGGGATTTCTTCATTTAGCGGAAGGACACACTAGAGGAGAGTGGTTAGGAAATGGAGGATTCTTTGTGGACATGGAAAAAGGAGATTGTAGAGTATAACGAGCACTTGGCACAATCGATAAAATTTCCTAGGATGATAGTGACTCATGGTGGGGGAGGATTTCAGGACCTTGAGTCGGAATCACCACCCTTGGGCAACTCGGGCAACCCATCGGGTGCCCCTAACACTTAGGAGATTCATGGGTACAGGTGCACCCATGTTGTACAATAGGCGTGCGGACGTAGTGGCGGCCGCACTGGGCGCTTGCTCGACTCATGTGCGGTTAGTGGCATGTGGATGGACAGCGCACTCGAGTTGTATGACGGTGTGGGGCAACAAAAGTCAAAAGTGGCGAGTTGAATCGGAAAACACATTGGGGCATAATGTGGGACGGGGGTGCACTCCCAGGCAATGCGTCCACCCCCAAGCGCAGGTGAGCTAAGAACTGACGACATGGGTTGAACGAATCAGTGACACAACACACAAACTTGGACATAGTGGATGGGCCGAAACACTTTGTGAGCAGGCAGACATGGTGATGGGCTGATGCACGTATTGGAAGACCAGATGGGTATGCCAACTTTATGGGTAGACACCCCAAGTGACATGACCATTGGTTAAAAATTCGGTGGAGGAGAATATTAATATTCAAACGAGCCGAAGTTTGAAACATAGTGGAATGACAGAGCTAAACATTGAATGGCTTGTTCGCAATGCAAAGCTGAATGATGGCACATGGCTGCAGGGATTAGTGTGAAGTGTTGAATGGACAGGCACAGCCAAGGCATGCGACCGCATGGTGGGAACCATATAACCAAAAATGCGTAGCGTTCAAGATTTTGGAGTTCAAGCAGGCAAACAATAGTAGCGGGGCAGCGACAAGTTGGGTTGCACTCATATCACAGTGTGCAGGCCGTGTGCATCAGAGTGCACGACTATGCAAGAATTGTCGGGTAGGCTGTAACTAAAATGTGCAATGGGTCACATGAGTCATAATGTTAATTTTGGGCAACTAGGTCTAGACTCCATGTTGTACTGCTCATATGACGATGATCATATTTTTGTTCGATTCCTCTTTTGGAGAGGTGCAAGATTGATCTAAAGATCATCTTGTTTAGATGAGCAAAACATTTATTTTGAATTTATTTTCCGCATGTGCAAGGTCGACCAGATTTGTAATGTAGGCTCACATTCCTAATAGATGTGTCACACACCCTCATTGATGGATATAAATTGTAGATACTTGGAGGTCATTTTCTCATCAACTCATCACACATTCTCTCATTGTGATACAATTGGTTTGATAGCCTTTGGAGGCCTTTTTCCCCTCACACGTGTGGAGAAAAGATGCTATTCTCTATGGATCTATTTAGGGTTTTTTGCTGCAACATTGACCAACATTGACTGTGGTCAACCCTTCGTATTTTGACCTCAACCTTCAGCCAAAATTTTGATTTTAGGAGGTTGTACAATTGGGCACTAAAATTGAGGAAATATGAGATGTTTGATCGAAGCCCTAATCTGCTGGATTGACTTTTCTGTTGCTGCCTGTGTTGACTTTGGGTTGAAAAGCGTTGAATTTTGATGAGTTGTCTTTGAGGGCTATGGATGCGACACATGGAAGATTGGCTAACTAAGAAATACTTTGCTAGTTGAAGCATCCTGTTGACTGCCGTAATGAAACAATATCTCATATATTTGCTGGACAAAAGGAATTGTAAATATGATCTATATTTGGCTTGTCTTCTATTTATTTATTATCTTGTTCTATCATTATTTTACTTTCATGTTTATGTGATTTCTATTGTGTATCGGGCCTAATAAAGATTGAATTAAATTACATCAAGCATAGAACACCATGGTTATCTAAATTTAACATGGTATTAGAGCTAAAGTGAAGACAAAGTCCAAAAGTCCAAGCTGGTGTTAGAAGAAATCACTGAAGGAAGAAATTCTGTCAAGGACAAATGGCCTCCTCAAACTACAAGGGTTTCAAGGATGATGATGAATTTACTAATAAGTCTGATTATCATGCAAGGAATATTTCCTTGGATTTGGTGCTAGAAGATCAAGATATCATGGACTATGTGCAGGAGAAGATTTAAGAGGCTCCAAAAAATGCAGCTTCTGCCACGAAAACGAATTATAGAAAAGGGGAAATCAAAGCAAATATGATTATCTGGGATTGTATTCATAAGCACTTGGTTTCTTACATTTCTGAGCTGAAGACATCTAAGGAGATGTATGATAAGCTGGTGAGCATGTTCAGGGCTAGCAATGCTAATAAAATCCTTTTCTTTAAGAATCATTTGAAGAAAATCAAGAAGGAAAAGGATGAATCTAATCAATCCTATTTTATGATGCTCACTAAAATCAGGAATAACCTCCTATATATTGGGGAAGCAATATATAATCGAGAGATGGTTCTTATTGCACTTGGGGAGGAGGTCTAACCGTGATTGGCATGTATTCAATACCACTATTCTTAATAATAATGTGATTCCTAATTTTGATGAAATATTGATGAGATGCACGCAAGAGGAAACAAGAATGATGGAGTATGCCTCTAATGGTAACAGAAGTGACCCTACTGCCTTCTCTGCTCATGCAAAGAAGAAGAACCATGGTGGCCTGAGAAATCAAAACCATGGTAGAGCAGGGCCCAACGGAAGGAAGGGAAGATGTTACACTTGTAACAAGGCTAGTCACTATGGAAGAGATTTCCCTAATAGAAGGGACTCTCCCAGGGATGATGACAACAACAACTCGAGAGGGAATGGTAGGAAAAGTAGGTTCAAAGGAAAAAGGAAGGCTCCCTCTGATTGTAGTGGAAATGGGAAACCTTTCAAGAGGTCAAGAAATTTCAGGTACAATGAGTCTAATGTTGTTGATAATAAGAGAGATGAATTTATTCTTGTATCTTCCCTCTCTGTTGCATCTCCACCCAACACCTTGGATGTCTGGTTGATTGATAGTGGTGCTTCATGGCACCTCACTAGTTATAAAGAAGCCCTATCTGAGTTGGTTGAGAAGGATACTAATCTGGAAATTATCCTTGGAGATAATGCAACCTATCCCATGAAAGGGATAGGGATTTTGACCCTCCATCTATCTCAAGGTCAAGTCCTCTGATTACAAAATGCGTTGTACATAACTAATTTGAAGAAGAACCTTGTTTCCATTTCAGCAATGGAAGACAAAGGGTTCAAGGTGGAATTATTTGATGGAAAGGTACATATCTGGAAGAAGAAATTCAAGGAAGCTCTTACTATTGGTTTTAGAGTTGATACACTCTACTAGGTTGGAGGAAACCCATTTGGGGCTATGTCATGTGATACAACTCTTCATACATAGTTATGGAACCAGAGGTTTGCACACCTTCATTACAAAGCCCTTCCCGAAGCAAGGAAACTGGTGATAGGGATGCCCAAATTTAGAGATGATCACGAAGTTATTTGTCAGGGTTGTGCCGAAAGGAAGCATACAAGGGGACCATTCCCCTCAAGTGTCACAAAGACAACTGATATCTTGTAGTTGATACATTTTGACTTATCTGGTATGTTGCCCGTGACATACTTGGGAGGATGTTCCTATTACATGACTTTTACAGATGAATTCTCCTGCAAGACTTGGATATGTTTTTTGAAGAATAAGGATGAAGCATTCAAATGTTTCTGTACCTTCAAGGCCATGGTGGAAAATCAAGCTAAAAAGAAAATCAAATTTTTGAGGAATGAAAATGGGACCTAGTATGAGTCAAATGAGTTTAATGAATTTTTTAGAGAAGCTGGCATTAATAGCGAGACCACAACTATGTACACTCCTGATAAAAATGGTGTTGTTGAAAGAAAGAACGGGACCATTATGGAAGCTACCCGCGCCAAGCTATGTGACCAAGGTCTTTCAAAGTTTCTAGGGGGAGAATTTGTGAACACTATTGTGTATGTTAAAAATAGATGCCCGCATTCCGCTCTAGACTCCAAAACTCCCGAAGAAGTCCTCTCTGGTAAGAAACCCGAAGTTTCTCATTTTAGAGTTTTTGGTTGTCCTGTTTACTTTCATGTGTCGAAAGAAAAGAGAATCAAGTTGGATGCTTCTGGAAAGAAGGGAATGTTTGTGGGCTACAATGAAACTTCGAAGGCATATATAATCTATGTGCATAGTCAAATGGAAGTGGAGATGTGCCACGATGTCACCTTTGATGAAGATGATGCCCTCAATAAAGTGAGAAATCTTCCTAGCTCCAAGGAAGACAAAGAAGATGAAGAAGCAAGAAGCAGGGAAGCTGGAAGAGCCGAAGGATGAAATAATGCCCGATGTTGAAGGACCTATGGATCCCATTGATCCACCTCCTTCAAATAAGAGAAGACTGTCATGGCTCAAGGATACTCTCGCAGATGTTGAGAGACATGTTTCCCCAATAGGGAATTTTGTGAAAGCAAGAAGACGAAGAGATACCAAGGTTATCTAATATCCATGAGTACGATAGTACAACCTGAGCCTGGATCATTTGAAGAAGCCGTCAAGCATCAATTTTGGAAGGATTCTATGCACGAAAAATATGAGTCCATTATGAAAAATGATGTCTAGGAAGTGGTCCCGAGACCAGAGGACAAATCTGTTGTCACCTCGAAATGGCTCTATAAGAGCAAGCATGGATCCAATGGAATTCTGAAAGGTACAAGGCAATGTTTGTTGCCTGAGGCTTCTCCAAAAAGAATTCATATATTATGATGATATATTTGCACCTGTGGCCCGCTATGCCACCATCCAATCTATTATTTCCCTCGATGCAACGCAAAGATGGATTCTACATTAGATGGATCTGAAGATCGCTTTTCTGCATGGTTTTATAAAGGAAGAGGTGTATGTGTAGAAACCTCTGGGTTTCGAAGTCTAAGATAGATACACCCACATATGAAGGTTGAAGAAATCCATCTATGGGTTGAAGCAAGCCCCCAGGGCTTGCTACGAGATGATAGATAGCTACTTAATGAAGCTGGGCTTCACTCGAAGTAATGTGGATCCAAACCTTTATTTTAAGGTTGATAGAGAAAGGCCTCTCATTCTGGTTCTCTATGTGGATGATCTCTTCCTAACATTTGTTGACCCTCTCATTCATCAGTGTAAAAGGGATCTATCTTCTAGGTTTGAGATGAAATACCTAGGAATGATGCACTACTTCCTAGGCTTGGAGGTCTGGCAGAGGCCAGGCGATATTTTCCTTTCTCAAGTAAAATATGTCATGAAGCTGCTGGAGAGATTTGGTATGGTGCACTGTAAGTATGTGTCAACACCAATGGAACTTAACTTCAAAAAGTGGTGTGGAAACACTGTTGGGACCGTGCTAGAAAATCCTACTGAGTATCGACAACCCATGGGGGGCCTGAAGTTCTTAGTGAAATTTCGCCCGTACGTATGTTTTGCAATGAACACTTTGAGTCAACATATGGTTGATCCTCATCATAACGAGGCTTCGTATTTTTTCCAGAGGATTCATTTTTGTTTGGTTTCTATTTCTGAGAAGAATTTTATTTTTATTTACATTTCCCTTTCTTTTTACTCCTAGACGGTTCGTTCTTTCCAGTAAATGAGTCTACGACATTAATTTCACAAGTAAGTTTCTAGAGAAGGGATTTCACTAGGTGAATCTTCTATAGCCAATGTCTGGGTGTTTTTAGCATTATTATTTTTACACTTATATTTATGGCTAACAAAACCAATCACACCATCAGTAGCGAGAGATTCTGTAGAGGTTGAATCTAGTTGATCTAGGCAAGGTAGATTTGGGATTTTATCATGAAAAGTGCCAAACTATGTATAAACAAGGTCTATATATTGGGAAAGAGAAATTACCATCTCTTCGGTTAAAACATCTTCTTTGGAAAAATATTCCGTAATGATGGGAAGTAATTATTTTGTAAACAATTCAACTAAAATTTGATCGGGAATGAAAATTTTTACCAAAAGCCGTCTACTCCTCCATTCATGTATATGAAAAAAAAATATAGGTGGATTTAGATTGTTTCAAGGATGTTAAAAGTTGGATACCAGTATCATATCGGATTGGTAGTTGAAAGTGTGTCAAAAAAAAATTCACTAAGGAGTAAGTTATGGAAAGAGGCTCATGGTAGCTCTATGTACCATTTTTCTTCTGAATCGGTGAAATTTTGTTGGAACAGACGTAATCTTATGGAATCACCGATCAATTTGTTCAAAGCACACCAAATATCATATGTCATAACATGGTTTGATGGGTCCTCTCTTAATGTTCCTACAAACTTCAGGATGTCACTGTGAAACTTATCAGGAATTGGCGGCCAAAATAGATAATAGTAGATAGGATCATTCGTTATCAGATACAAATCTGAGAAATCTAAAGTTGCAATAAATGGTAATTGTCGGTTGGGGTTTGGTTGTGAATATGGATAACCCTGAGGGTTAATTCTAGTACCTTGAGGAGGATACCCATGATATCATGGAATAGCTTATGCGGTTGGGATTTGCATTCGTCTAGGGTAACCAGGATGAGACGTACCAGGCTGCGGTTGAAAAGGAATTTGAAACGTATGACCCGGATATGGCTGACTCTCGAAAGGTGGACTTTGACCCATTTGGCCCAAATAATATTTCCCCTATACATGTTGACTTTATAAAGGATAAACTTGAAATAATTGACTCTTAAAAGGTTGGCCTTGAAAATATTTACCTTGATACGGTGTCTGGATAATGCCTATAATAGGTTGTCCCATATGAATTTGTGTGGTAGACTAGAAAGTGGGTCTAGGTTGATAAGTACATGCTTGGGGATGGCTTGTGTAGTTTGTTGGACCGATATTTGAGGTGTAGTTTGGACCGTTGTTTGTGATACTCTAGAAATAAGTGCTTGTGACGAACTCGGGACCACTTGTTCAACATATGTTTGAACAGTAAATTGAACAGGTGTTTTTGAGAATACCCTAGATAGGTTGTTGAACATATGTTCTCAGAGTTCCTTGGACAAGATTTTGGATAGGTGTCTACAGAATCCCCTTGACAGGTTTCTGAACTTGAATCAGAATACCTTGAATATGTATTTGTGGAATAGATTGTTTAGTAGGCTGAATGGGCTGGTAAACTAGCACTTATGGAGCAATGTGTACAATTTTTTGAACAAAGGAAAGTTTCCAAATAGTATTCATCCTCGGATAAGGAGCACCAACCAAGGGTTGAGACACAATAGGTTGACCCAGACCTACCTGAGGTATCTAACCATAGTTCACATAATTTCCTGCAAAATTTTGTCCTCCAGCCACAGGATATGACCCAACAAAGGGTTTTCCTATAGGTGGAGGATAGGGCGGTTGCTCCTCAGGCAAGTAGTAAACACCACTTGGGGTTATTTGAGGATCACCTAAATTTCTAGATATCATGTTAATATATTGGTCTGATGCCAAAGGTATTTGAGGCATGGAAGTCATGCCTTGGACATTAGAGGTAGATAGACTAGATGACAAAGTATAATCTTGAGGTTAAGGAGAAGCTCCTAAAAAAGTTCAAGAAAGTGACTGATATCTAGGAGGAACTGATGGATGACCATATAATAAAGACTTTGGAGATCCTGAAAAGAAAAAAGTATCAATAGGTACACTTCCAGAAGGAATTCCTAACATAGATTCTCTGAGTGAAAAGTAAAAAGGAGTCTGGATACATGGAATACCTTGACCTAAGAAGTTCAAAGGTGTGAAATACCAATGATTAAGTCGGAAAGGGTCAAATGGAGGCCTTGGAAAAACTATTGTTTTGCCAGTACAAATAGGAGTATGTGGTGATTCTGCCTCCTCTTCTCCGGTAATATCTTCAATACTAAGGAGACCAAGAGGTAGTTCAATTGTAACAATACGTTTCCTTCATGGTGAAGGTGTCAAAGGAGTAGGGGCTATAGCAGCTGAATTTGATTCAGGTTCAGATATATTAGATTTAGGTTCATCAATTTATGGTTCAATGTATTCAGTATCTGAAACCTCACCGATATCATATTATCGATGAGAAAGTTTGAAAATTATTGGACCAAATGGATTTAATCAAATATCTACTTCTTAAGGTTGAACTACCCTAGTTTCTACTGTCTCAGATTTTACAATGGTAGATGTTTCAGGTTGATTTGAGGTCACAAATCCTGAGGATTTTGACTTCTCAGCTTTAATATTTTCCAACTGACTTGGTTTATATTCAAGGGAAAATACATGCATTCTATGTGAATGCCTCTGTAAATCAACCACGATGACTGTTTATTCAGAATCCAAATAATATTAGCAATTCACACTAAAGTCTCTAAAAATTAAAAACAAACAATAAACACATGCTAGTAAATATAAGGAATCAATCCATGCAAAAAAAAATTTCAAAGCAAAATCACTAGTTCGTGATGAAATCCAATGTCGAAGAGATCAAGGTGAAAAATTAAATAAATATAGAGTAGGTGGAATCAGTTACCCTGACAACCTACTTAATGATCACGATCTGGTGCAAGTATCTCCACTTATTCCATCTCAAGTGAATAATACCCTCCAAAAAGGTCCAAGTGAGTCTAGTTAACAGTTCCAGGTACAACAAAGACTTCCCATTTGTCGTCACCTCGGGTAAAAACCCTAAGATTATGGCCTCTAAGGTTATCACTTATAACAAATTTAACCCGTGTGGACAGTCGTAGATTAGACGTACATGCAAGGGAAGCGTAATAAAGCTCAATCCCATTGAAAGTTCCTCAACATGGTTAATCTGAGGTTTAATTTCAAGTGACTCCAAAATACCTTTCGACATCATTTGTAATGCATGAAAATCACTCTATCGTAACCGATGAAGTGGTTTTGATCACTCCACTAAGTTTGCTATGATCTCGTTCTTAACTCCTTTTTTAGAGGAGCTTCCCAGAGCTAAAATTTAATAATTGGATTTATTCCCTATCACAAGATTCTAGTGTTTTTTACCAGCTTTGGAAATTTAACTCACTTCCCTATTCCAAATACCTATAGTCTGATCTAATGTAGGTGGAAAAGAGCCCTAAAAATATTAAATATTCTTGATTGATTTTATTAGTGCTATTTTTTATATTTGTTATTTACTCAATGGGTAAATGGATGTGAAATTGATGATATTATAACTTGACTCTAAACTCTAATGTAATCGAACATGAATTTTTGATTTTTTCATTTCAATGAATTCCTAATTATGGGAAAGAAGAGCTTTTCAAATTTTGAAATAGAATGCAGCTGCTCTTAAATCTCCCTAGGTTCACTGAAAATCAACCTGTACTTATACCTGTTCCTGATCCTGTTTAACCAAAGTATCAATTTTGACATGATCATCATTAGATATATGCCAAGCATCATTCATTGTATCACTTTTATCAGCATTCTCATGAAGCACAACATCTAGACTTGCAAACATTTTATGTGAACTGGGATCAAACAGTTTATATGCTTTCTGATCTATACAATACCCAATAAAAACACACTTGATTGACTTTGCATAAAGCTTTCTTTTGTTATCCTTAGGAATATGTGCAAAGGCAGTACATCCAAATACTCTTAAATGACTGACATCAGGTTTATGACCATAAAGAATCTCAAAAGGAGTTTGAAAAGATAATTTCTTAGTGGGACTTCGATTCTTCAGATAAACAACAGTGTTAATGGCTTCTGCCCAGAAACCATTAGAAATGTTTTTACCTTGAAGCATACTGCGAGCACACTCCACCAATGTTCTATTCCATCTCTTAGCAACACCATTTTGCTGAGGAGTATGAGGTACTGTGAACTGTTTTGGATCCCATCAAATTTACAATACCTATTAAACGCTCTTGATTTATATTCACCACCCTGATCTGATCTGAGAATTTTAATGTATTTGTCTGTTTTCTCTTCAATCAAAGTTCTTAATTCTTTAAAATACTCAAATACATCACTTTTTCTTCGTATGAAATAGACCCATGTATATCTAGATCTATCATCAACAAAAATAAGAAAGTAGGGAGCACCACCAAGCGACCTAGTTTGCATAGGTCCACATACATCAATGTGAATTAATTCAAGTATACCATATTGTATTTTCTCTGTATGAACGAGAAACTCATCTCTATGTCGCTTACCAAGTGCACAAACTTCACATGGTAAATGTTCACACTTCATAATAGGAAGACCTTCAACCATTGTTTTTCTTTGCAACAACAATAAATCATTGTAATTTAGGTGCCCATACCTGTGATGCCATAACTGTGTTGTTGACGTTTCTCTGGATGTCAATGCAACATGACACTTCATCGTCACATCCAATTTATACAACCCACCAGCTCTGATATCAAATTAAATAAACACAATCGTGAGACAAAGCTCACACAAATTGTTGTTAGCTCAAAAGATGACATTACATACTTATAGCATAGGAACTCACCTAATCTTCCTAAGTTTGAGGCAACAATCCTGAACTGGTAGAACTAAACTCTAATTATAAAACTCTCGTTCAACAAACCATAACCACTTCTATTTCTACATTGTTCTAGATTATTCTCACATTTCATAACATGCTCGCTTTTTTATTTAGGTGTTCTACACCTCTCCTTTCTGAATTTTCCAAAGACATACAGTTCTACAATTTTAATTGGACTTTCATGTTTTCTCTCTAGTAGGAATGCTCACCATATCTACGGTCCTCGTCATTTTTCAGCGTTGGATTAGATGAGGGGGATTGAGATCAATGGTTATGGAATAACCACCTCCGAGTGAGTGAAATCAATTCACAAAGCTTAACACAAAACCATAGAGATCAAACACACAACGAACATATACACATATGCATAAACTCAACCTACAAAATTTAATTACTCAAAACAACATGATTACAAAGGGTTCCGTAGATGCACTGAAATCATGTTACGTTGCGTAGGCTCTAAATGAGAAGTTAATGGATCGTTGTCTCCTTTGCGTGTTATGCAGCGTACGCTTTGTTACAACTATAAGCATCTTTCTTTCCGTACCACTCCACGTCATATCTTCCAAACCACATCCGTGAATTACCAAATGGTGCTATACCAAATGTAGGAGAATCTTCGTAAGATCTGTCTGTTAGTAAAAAATGTTACCTCAAATCGAAAAGAAATAAACACCTTTGTCGACTTAAAGATATAATTGAATGGCTTTGTTTCTCGGCCACTGCGAAGACATTGAAAGACTTTCTTAAATACCTGTTCACATGGTAGCCAAAGCCGATCAAGAAGTCAGTCAGTGACTGTGAAAAATCGCCTCGCTTTGATATTTTGGTTAGAATTTGTTGATAATAACTTTGCGGAAATAGTAGTTTTTGCTTTTTAAATTTGTTTAATACATAACTGTAAATTCATTATTAACACATTAATACAATAATTCAAATTTTATTAATTAATATTTATATTATATTAATGCAATAGTTCATAATTATATTGATATATTATTGTTAACGATTATATCAATAACTATTTCAATTATATTAAAAATATTGATGTAGTTGATATAGCTGAAGGCTTTATAAATATAACAAAAAAAACTATTGCAATATGAAGAATGTCTATCAATGCACACATTTATCTGATTAATCATGTATAAAAAGCTTATGGGTCAACTTAAAAACTATTGCAACATGAAGAATGTCTATCAATGCACACATTTATCTGATTAATCATGTTTAAAAAGGTTATGCGGTCAACTTTAACTGGAGGAAAAAAAGAATTACACATCTTATTGTAAAATAAACATCTCTAGGAAATTGGTGGATGGGGAGCCACTTGGCACGGATCTAATGTTTTAAATTTATTAAAAGTAATGGGTCATTTTTCTAAATAATTTTTTCTTATATATACTAAATGTTATAAATAATAATGAGGAGCTTATTAGAATTGGAAAAGTAATGGGCCATTTTGCTAAATCTAATTTTTATAACTTATATATACTAAATCTTATAAATAATGACAGAACTTATTAGAATTGGAATAATCTCAAATTTCTAAGAAATTGTTGGGCATGGAACCATTTGGCACAAAATCTAATTTTTGAAATTTATTAAAAGTCAATGCAACCTAACAAACTTTGCAACACGCTACAATTGTTGATAAACATTAAGACTAAGTATATGTTGAGCATAATCTCTTGATAATCAATCTAAATCATCAATTGAAAAAATTAAAAAAAGAATAAAAAATATATTCATCCACTTTTAATTGAAATAAAAAACATTTGACAAATATAATTGATATAAATCTATTAGCCTATATCATCTTTATGCTAGTAAATATATATTAAATTCAAATTTCTCAAAACAATAATACAAATTTCATAACTGTTAATTCTATTACCTTTCAAATGAAATCCAAAAAAATGACAATAATAGCAAAGATTTAAATTAAAACTAATGAAAATAACAACATAAAATACATCTTACAACTTGATGTAAATTAAAGCTTCGATCTATATATATATATATATATATATATGATGGTAGAAAATTTCACTCCTCAAATATGACAACTTTATTAAAACGGGTGGCAAATATGAATCTCTACTTTTTAAGGTATTCATATCGTGTAGTCACAGTCACTTGCATCATAGAGTGAATCTGCAGTCCAATCTGCGGCTGCAGTTTCAGTTTCGCGTCAAATCAGGCCAGCCAAAGCAGAAGGGTAAGAGGGCAAGGATCTCTCACTGAGCCCACATGACAACCACGTAAATTACCAATTATCATAATAATTAGAAGCACACAAAAGTCAAAAGAGCCGGATCTGAGAGATCTTTTTCCATTAATACGATTTAAGAGATCGTGACAAGTACAGAACTCAATGCTACACGACTGAGAATTATTGAACGGCCTGAACTTTTTTAATGCCTCCAGGATTCATCTCCAATGTACTGCTTCTGCCAGTATAATCATAACACACATTCGTTGCAGCCTGTGATTCTATATTCATAGCTGTCTGCACCATTCATGGGTCTCCTCGATTTATTGAAGGATGTATTCTTGCGGTGTCTACTCATTGATCAGAGTCTCTTCTCTGCATATTGGCGGATGACTTTCGTAGACAAACTCCTTTTTCTTGTGAGTCCATGATTCCATATACACTGATTAGTATGAGATGATGTTTTATTCTCTTTTTCTCAGAAGTCTCAGAAATGTGTACATATAAAGTCCCTTTGATAGGTATGAAATAATGTTTTAGCGAAGAAACTTCTTTTTGTCTAGAGTGTTGGAGATGTGTATATATAGGGTTATCGGTTTGATCAGAAGTTATGTTCAGAACTTATAGCGTTCTCAGTAAAAATAGATCTCTATGTCAGCTTGGTTCATTTGATAGATCTGTTAAATATATAAATTTATGTTCAGAACTTATAGCGTTCTCAGTAAAAATAGATCTCTATGTCAGCTTGGTTCATTTGATAGATCTGTTAAATATATAAATTTATGTGGTTTTAAATTCTTTGATATTATTTGAATTTCAAATCAACACCGAATTAAAAATAATGGAAATGGAAATATAAGGAAAATATGTGTATTTAAATTCTTGAGATCAGAGGATTTCCATGAAGTAAGATAGATGTAATTTGTTTAATTTTTTTTATATATGAATAGATTATTCTTGAGAGATCAGAGGATTTCCTTGAAGTAAGATAGATGTAATTTGTTTAATTTTTCTTTTATATAAATAGATTTTTAATATAGTTCACATTGTTGATTTATTTAGTTAATAAAAAATATTAAATCAGAATTTTTTAAAGATTTTTTAAATTTATTTTTATGTTATATATATATATATATATATATATATATATATATATATATATATATATATATATATATATATATATATATATATATAATATGATTGAATGTATTGTTAAAGTATAAGTATTATAAATACTTAAAATTATTTATTCAAAAATTTATAGATATTATTTTCTATATATTAAACAAAATATTTTATTTTATTGTTAATTTATTATTATTTTTAATTAAATTTATTATTAAATATATGATGATGATGATAATGAGGGTTACCATTGGTTAAGACTAATGCTGGAAATAAGTGCTCCAAGATCGCTATAGGTGATCAATGTTGGAAATAAGTGCTCCAAGATCACTATAGGTGGGTTGGCTTAATAAGTCAAGAAGATTGGAAGTATGGTAGATGGTAGGGATTTGAGAGCTAATGTGAGTAAGAGTTGGGCAGTCTAGGAAGTGATTTTCATCTTCCACCTACATAGAATCACAAATCTGACAAATTTTATATCGTTCCAAGGGGTCTTGGGAATCACAGTCAGGTGTCACTCCAAAGCTCATGGGAATTAGTTCTTATCTTAGCCATGTGTCACTCTAAAACTCATGGGAATTAGTTCTTACCTTAGTGATGTTCATTTTTTTCATATTGCAGAATCCTCCCAGAGCTGGTCCTTAAATTTGGAGGTAATAGTATTTTTTATATTATCTTTGCTTCCTTAATGGTTGAGCCATGATTGAACATCCTTATGTCAGCAACACTTGAGACTAAGGTGAGGATTTTGACTATAATATAAGTATATAAATATTTCGAAAATATAAATTAAAACAAATTTGAAAATGTGATTAAATTATATTTTAATTTGATTTAATATATAAATATTATATATAAAAATATATATTATTTTATTTTAAAATTAATATTTAAAATTGTTAAAATAATATGAAATTTTAAAAAATTAATAAAATAATTTAATGTTTTTTTATACCATGATAGAAGAGATTAGTTAACATTTTCTTTTAAATTTTAATAACCTTGAACTTCAAAAAAATCGAAATTTACAGCTTTAATTGATCCTTCAACTAAACTAAATTAATCTTTATGTTTCTATTTAATGTAAATTATTTCCTTTCATTTAATTGTTAATTTTATTTATTAATTTTATTTATATTTATTAAAAATATAAAAATAAATAATTATTATTATTATTTATATTTTTAGATTATTTAATATTGTTTCAAAATTTATATTAAAAAATAATTAAAAACATTTGAAATTAAAAATATTAATTGAAATAATTTATATATATTTAGGTTAAGTAATGAGAGTCGTGAGTATCTAAGGCTACATTAACTTCTAGTATAACTATTTTTTTGCTTAAAAATTTTAAATTACTAACCTTAACACAATGCGCACTCCTTTAATAGAAAACCCTCTCACAATTTATCTTATACTCGATAAACCTTTTTTTATAAAAATGATTGATTAATAAAATTATCTAACCTTAACATAATGCACTGCTTTAATAGAAAACCCTCTCACAATTTATCTTATACTACAATATAATTTTTTTTTTATAAAAATGTTTGATTAATAGAATTATCTATTTTGTAGTTAATGTTAATGATTAATAGCTACTGTTATAAAAAATTATTTATGATATCAATTTTATGTATATAACATCTTCTAAATGATAATTATTTAAACATATTTTTAAATTTTCTATAATATTTAAAAAATAATTTAAACATTATAAAATAGAAACGAATGCAATAGAAAAAAAAATAAGTAATTGGGAAACCATTTTGTGTGAGGAGCAGCTTCAATTTGGGTATCTTTTTCAGTAATAAGTAATGTCGTTTTACAAAGCACCAACAATCATGTAGGTTTAATTTGAGATTTTCAAGAACCTTAGTATTTTGTGTAAGGGGTTGTAATATGCCATGATTCATAATTTGGGTAATGGGTTGTATGTGCCAGGTTGCATGATTCGTTTGAATGTTGTTATTTTTTGTTTTGTAATAAAATTTATTAAGACTTTTCTAATAGTAAGAATAGAGATTAATTCTTGAAAATGCAGATTCAAAAATATCCATATATATGCAATAGTAAAAAAAACTCCTTCCTTATATCAAAATAAAGAACCTAGAATTTCATATAAAATTTTAAATTCCTCCAAAATAGATTTTAGTGTAAAATCCAATCCTTATCTTATATTAAAAGCCATTTGCATCTATATCAATAAAGTTCTTAGCTCCACAAACACATCAAGCCATATCTGCTGTAAAAAAATCTACGACATCTTAAAATCAAATCTTGCTTGATGTTTATGTTTGGGTGATTAGTTAGTCCGTTTTTATGTTTTATGTTGTTATTAAAGGTTATATAAGAAACATGTTAGTTAGATGGTTAGTAGAGTTTGAAAATGTCACACATTTGTGTTAAAAATTAAGACAAAACCAAGCATCTCACATGTGAGCAAGATGTATTTGGAGACTACTCAAGAGAGAACACCCTATCTCATTAATCATCAAATCATAAATATATAGGTTTACATTAATTTAGGGAGATTGGAATTGACTCCTAGAGAATATGAACTAAGCCGTAGTCTAAATAGACTTCCTTTTTTCCTTGAAAATCATGGAAATTCTGGTAAGATTTTAAGAAAATCTCAGAGTAATTTTTGTAAATCCAGATTATAGCTGTCAAATTTCAATATTTTGGATGCCCTAGAGGTTTTTGATGGTGCTGAGTCCATCTCCATCATCAAAAACATGATTCAAACATTGTTTCTCGAAGATTTCTTCAAAAAAAAATTCCCGGATTCCGGCCACTTTTGGCCGTCCAGGCAATTCCTTAGCCTCTGTAGACAACTAGATGAACTAATCCTAATCTAGGACACTCGTACAACTAAGAAAAAAAATCTATCCAACAATACAATATTCTCCATTATCTTCAACTCTCGCCATTAATGGAGAAACGGTGAAATTGTACTCCTAAGATCTCTGTAAACATTTCAAATTTAATCCTCCAAAGGGGATTGGTAAAAATATATGTTGCATTATCACAAGTATTACAATATTCAATGAAAATTTCTTTAGAGTGAACCTTATCTCTAAGGAAATGAAAATGTGTATCAATATGAATTTTTTTTTGTGAAACACAAGATTGTTCGCCAGCTTGGTTAAGCTTTGGTTGTCACATCTCATTACCGTGGCATATTTTTGTTCTTCTCTAGCATCATGGAGAAGTCTCCTCAACCAAATTGCCTCATATGTGGCTACACACACTTCATGATACTCTACTTCTACAGAAGATAAGTATATATTACTTTTCTTGTTGTTGCTCCAAGCAATTACCCCTCACTTGACATTGAAAGCATAACTTGTTATGGATCTTCTGTCAGCCAATTTTCCTGCCCAGTCTCAATCTAAAAAACATATCATATTAACACCAGTAAGATCAGTGTACTTAATACAAAAATAAATGATTCCTTGAAGGTATCTCAAGACACCTTTTGTTTCCAGCCAGTGGTTCTCAGGAGGTTTTGACATGAATTGAATTAACACATTCACTGAAAATGCTAAGTTAGGTCTAGTTGTAGTCAAACAAATTAGAATCCCGACTAGTTTTCTATACAATGTGGCATCCACCTCTTTAGAATCATCATCAATCCAAAGTTTAAGGTTCTGTTGTAAAGGAATTGATGCAAATTTGCATTGTTCCATTCATAATTTTTTCAATAATCCTCTCACATAGTTTCCTTGAGTGAGAAAATTCTGGCCAAAATCCCTCCAAACATCTAGACCTAAACAATAGCGTAATTCTCCAGGGTCTTTCATTTCAAAAAATTGTGACACCTGCACTTTGATTTCTTTAATCAATTCATCAGCATTTCCAGTGATAATTAAATCATCTACATATAAATAAATCAAAACAAATTTTCCCTTTTCATCAAACAAAGTATACTGATTTGTGTCATTTTTCCTCCTCTTATAACCATGTTGCAAGAAGGAGCCAATTTTTTCATACCACGACCTGGGTGCCTGTTTTAATCCATATATTGCATTTTTTAATTTATAGACTAAATGTTCCTTCCCTTGTTTGATAAACCCTTCAGGTTGTGTTAAATACACTTCTTCTTTCAATTCACCATTTAAGAAAGAAAATTTCATAACTAGCTAGTGTATCTTCCAATGATTTTTTGTAACTAAGGCTATTAACATTCTAATGGTGTTTAACTTAGCTAAATGGGAAAAGGTCTCTTCATATTCAATACCTTCTTTCTGCAAATACCCTTAGCCACTAGCCTAGCTTTATATTTGTCTATACTACCATATGCTTTGAACATGAGTTTATATAACCATTTACAACCTATAGGTTCTTTTCATTCTGGAATTTCAACTAAATCTCAGGTTTTGTTTTTAATTATTGACTTATATTCATCTTTTATAGCTACCCTCCATACATCATACTCGCTTGCTTCATTATATTTTAAGGGCTTGTTGAGGCCTTAGAATTCCACTACCAAAACATGGGGGAATACCACCCGGTCCGGACCTTAAAGCAACTCCTTTTCTGTTTGGTGTAGTGGCTCTGATTGGGGGTAATGGGACCAGTTTCCCAATAAGGATGATTTTGAGGGTGTGTAATTATATGATATGCAAATGGAAATTATTTTAATCTATCTTATGCATCTATCTAAACTATTTATTCTACTATATACTTGGGATGTTTATTCCTTTATGCGATCTGCAAAGATATCCTTCAACTATTAGTAATATAGATCATTTAACAGTTGAAAAATATGAAAATTATGTAAGATGGTTCTTCTAACAAAATAGTTTGACTAGAAGAATTGTGAAAAGCATATCGCATTCATATGTGTGAATATACATTCAATAAGAAACTACAGACAAATATTAGAACATAAGTGTATGTAACATTCATCTATAATAACGTTTCAAATATATAATGCAGTAAAAAGATGACTGTAAATTTATAAAGTAAGACTTAATACAAGTGAATAAATGTACCATATGTACGAAGTTCTACTCATGTAAAATGACAGTAATTGATCTGCTCCTTCTCGCTTTCAAGAAATTTAAAGAGTATAGTAGTGAAACATCAGTTAAACAGCTTTAATTGTCAAAAGATAACAGATGGGTTCCATTAATTCATCAAAGCATTCACAAACTTACAATAGTGCATTCTTTGCAAATGTTTTTGAAAAATTTCTGGACCCTTCTCTAAATGCATGAGAGGGGTTTAAATACTAAACTAACTATGTTCTAAAACAGATTATTACAAAAATATAGAGGAGGTTTCAAACAACCATCCTTGTAGGACTAACTTAAAATACAATCTAGGAAAATAAAATAACAATTTTGATTGATGAATTCCACCCTTTCTTCTGGATTTGGTCACGAAGTTGACAAATATATATCATAGGCTTGAGTTGAGCTGGCTACAAAATCCTCGATATGACCCGTCCCTTGAATAATGCGTTTGAAAGTACTGGCTGCAATCTTCTTATTGAATCTGTTAAGGATTGCAGAATCTGATACTGATGATAATGTTTGATCAGAAAATTCCAATAATTTTCTTCATCAAAGTTATTTGCCTTTTTAATTAATTCATCATGTGTGTCTACTTTCTACTTCCACTGTGTTTCTAACTGTTTTACTTCTGAGAACACTTCAGAAGTATACTCTTTGATAAGTTCTGCTTTCACCAGATGTCCACATACAAATTCAATAATTTCATTTGATAATTTTGATGTTTTCGTTGCTGCTTTCTCTGCCTGCTTGATTTGTGCTTCCCAATCTCAGAATAGGATCTCCTTATGAAACTTATCTACCTGAGGTATATCAACTTCCTTTCCTAACTCTGATGCTTGCCATTGAATGTGTTCATTGATTTTCTTTTCAAGTCTTTCGTATTCAAGTTTCTGGATAGCTATTTGCTTGACTAGTATTTTATTTGAATCTCAATAACTATCAATAATATAATCTTTATGACAAAATACTGCTTGTTCTTTCTTTAACTTGGCATTTACATCCAATGTTTCTTTTATAAATTTCTCTAGTTGTGGTTGGCTTTGTATCATGGTCATTGTTGGTTCCAATTGTACTTGTTTCTCACTGATTTCTTCTTGATATTGCAATTTAAGACTCTTGAAATCCTTTGCTTTGATTTGCTCACTAGAGTTGGATTTTTCTTCATTTAACAGCCTCTCTAATTCTTGTACTCTGGCTTCTTTTACCTCAGCAACATTCTAACCTCATTAGCTTTATTAACAGTGGAAGTAGCATATGCCCCTGCATACTATGATAATTTAGTTAGATTTTCCATAGGATCATCTAAGGAATCCTTCCATATTACGTTAATTGATTCATCTGTGAGGTTTGAGACTGTTTCATCAATTCTTCTCCTTTTGTTCCTCTTAATTACAACCTTATAGCTAGGACTGTAGAAATTGTCCAGTGAAGGAATTTCTTCAACTTTTAAAACTATTTGTTCTGTAGGGTTGGCCAGTATGATCTCTCGATCATTAGTCTCTAGAACTTATTGTAGTTGATTAACAGTTTCCACTATCTTATGGGAATGTTAAAGTGTTTTAAAACTAGTTACTTGATCAGTATTGGGATTAGCTTTAGGAGTTTTTATTGCTTCAGAAAACTCCTCCCATTCACTACTAAAATTCATTGGTTGTGACTTTTCAGATTGATCTAGTGTGTCATGATTGTGCTAAAATTCTTGAGAAGTTGACTCTTTTCCATTACTTTCTTTTCACTCCTGCATCTCTATCTCTTGGATTACCTGATCAATTATCTTTTCTGGGCTATCCTTTCTGGATTAAAATTGATTTTCAGAGTGATCTGAATTGTGAGATTGATGGTCTGATTGACCTGATTCATCCTCAGACATATCTTTTTCTTCATTATCCAAGCTGATACTTGGAGTAAATCTGTTGACATACTCAATAGTTAACAACTTGAGAGTAACTCTCTCTAGTATCTTATTTCTATATACTTGGAATGCTTCCAAATCATCTTCGCTCAGTTGGATGGATGCAAACCTGATTATATCTGAAAAATTTTCCATGCCTTGGAAGAGATCATCAAATACATCTATTTCATTTACAAAAGGATTCATTTTGAGCTCTATAGTGTAATGTATAATTACATCATTTGGATCATATAGCGTCTTTGGAATTACTGCCAATTTCAATAGATTAATATTGGAAACCTCCTTGTAGGTAAGGCCAATATCAAAAAGTGAAAAAGTGCCGCATTGTATAGGGAAATTAGGCCAAATGGCCTTCTTAGCATCTTTCAGTTGTTTAGTGATACCATTAACAAGTTCGTAGGCTATCTGCCGTGCAAGAAACTTATCAAGAACATAATATGGTAGGACGTGGGGAGAAGCATAACTCCTGAATACTATGAAATATGTAAAATTCTCCTCTGCAAACCACCTAGCTACACAAATAATATCTACGCTAGCCTCTTCAGAAACCCTAGGGACCTTCTTATTGAATATCATTTGGTGCATAAGCAATATGACTCCATATTTTTTTTTATAGAAATGCAGGTGGAAATCTCAATCCCAAAGGTCTCTCTGGTAAATGTGGATTGGGGTAGGGTCTTTGGTAGTCCATTTCCATCCCATAGTAGGAAAAATAGAAGAAAAGCAGGTTGTGTCCATGACATAGGTAGACATATAAAAGGGAGGTATTTATCTAGATGAAACACTCATTTTATTCTTATATTCTGTGATGTGTTTGGCTAAACTATTAGACGGGATATTTTCCCAGTTCAAAATTAAGGAATTGATGACTGCGTCAATCAATGGAACCCAGTCTACTGAAAACCTAGTAGTATCAGGTTTGGAAAACAATCTACACAACATACCGACATCATAACAATAAGGGGAAGGAATTTGGGCAATTGGGTACTTACCGAGTTTATCTCTCTTCAGCTTGCCCTGGTATTACTTCCATTCTTTGATAACTTTCATGAGATCTGGATTCTCTGCTCTAAAATTTTGCAGAAAAACCTTGTCATATTTCTGTTGCGGCGATGGTAGATGGTACATTGCTTGTAAATCCTCTACTCTGAAAGACCTTATGTTTTCTCCATTTGAATCTTTGAATTTCCTGTCACCTATGCTTAAGTGGTCAATTACCCACTTAACCATGTCTGTGTAAGGGAGAATTTTCGGTCTTGCGGCTACCATGTGGACAAATTAAAATGCAACATCGAAGTAGGTCGTGTTTGAAGTAGATGTCATACATGTTGCAGAGACTTTGGTTACTACCTTTGGTTTTTCATCTTCAAATAGTTTATACATTGTTTCCCATGATTAACTATCACAATCCTTGCTGCAGGTAATATCTGAAAATAAGGGAGACATGTATGAGTCTTTAGTAGGCAGCGTTGAGAAATATCTTTGCCCTTTTTTCTCATTTCAATCTTCCTTAATTCGTTAAATGGTTTCCTAATTTCAAGTAAATAGGGGGAGCATTAAAAGTATAGAGAAAAGAGAGTCAAATTGGTTGTTTTTATCAAACATGCACGAATAGATATGATATTTTCAAATATAACAACAATCATAGATAATTATTTCAAAATCAAATTTCTTACACCTTCACTCGAAATATCTATCAATCAACATTAAGCCATTAGATCTCTAATTTCGTTTTCATATGACATAAGTCATTTTGCATGCTTGAGTAATTAAATGTCGTCAATTCACACATTGCCATATATAACTTTTACCGTTTGTGATGTTTACCCATAAATGTTGCGACATGTGATGTGCGCAAACTACACATCGCAGCTTTTATGTGATAATGATTTTTTTTACAGTTAAGTTATGCGAAATGCACATTCAAAAGTCAAGCGGTCGTGCTTAATAGGACTTTAGAGATTTATTTTTTTTGCTTTGTTGGCTCGTCGGGTCCGCGCAATTTCTCTTATATCGAATTTCTTTATGAGTTGGTTGTTTTAAATAAGGTGTGATGTAATAAAGAGATTATAACGAAAATTGAAGTGTTTGCAAGTTTTTAAAACATAACTTCGAAAAAAGGTTAGCACATTTCACAGCCTGCGTGACTTATAGGTTTGTAAGTCTTTTTAAGTTATAAGTTATGTGATTTGCGATGCGCTAAAGGAATAAAGTGGAAAACTCAAAAGAAAACTTTTATTTCCTAAGTTTTTGTTTTTAAAGCAAAAAATAAATTTACTATTTATTTCTAAAGGGTCCCCCTTTATTAAAATAAATGGGGGGTGTTGTATAGCACAACAATTGGCGATTCACTTGGGAGAACCAAATATCTATGACTAAATTTTTGAAATTTCTAAAAACTTGTTTAAAATAAAAATAGTTGCAGGAATGAATTACAAAAAAATAATATCTTACTAAGCAATGAATTTTTTCTTATTTACTATTCATAACCCCTCTTTTAAAGATATAAGTATGAAAATCAATATCAATCTTTACTCAGTTCAAAGAGATAAAGTAGGTGGCTCTTACAGATCAGCTTTATAAAAATTTACTCTTTTATCACAGGTAGAGCCTTTGTTCCAATAGGCAATTTAAGCTTTTATCAGGGTTACCTTTTACCCACCAATGATTCATTGTCCAATCTAGTGTTTCTTATAATTTCAAAAATAAACTCTAATTTTTTGAAGCTTTGTCTTCGCTTGGTAACCAAATGATGACAATGCCATTCAGTAGTTTTAATTTAACTGATCAAGTTGGCTCTTGATGAGACCCTCTTGATATAATATCAAGTCATTACCCTGTTTTGGTATGTAGTAATGGTAATGTCAGTTCAAATATTTCCTTATGAACATTGTAAATAAGCTCTTGATGAGACTTATTATCTTTTTTCTAGTTATAATATTTTTGACTTTCTTTCAAAAAATTATAAGTTTTCCCGGATGGGGTGAATCATTGGTCCTTTCGAGGATTCTGGATGATAATGTTGAGTTTTAGATTGATTTTCTATAAAAGATTCTTTACTATGTTAAATATTATTTTCTTGACTGATGACAGAATAATCATGCAATATAAGGATGAGATTTCATCAGAGAATAAATAATTTTAGTGAAATTACATCTTTCAGTGAAAATAAAATCTATTTGTCTTTCAAATATTTCGATTATTTCCTTAACACTTCTTATTTCTATAAGTGATAAATAAAAAAGGATCATCTGAGATTTTATTTTTTGAAAAGCCAAAAATTTATACTAAGCAACTTTTATTTTTTTTGAAGGAAAAGAAAAAGACACTAGTATACAAGGAATAGAAGGGGTTACCTCCTATGACAAGTTTTTTTTTCAAAATTTGCCCAATAACAGGCAAAGAATCTCTTTTGCGTGATATATCTTACAATAAGAATGTTGATGGGCCTATTTCCTCGATTTTTTCAAATGGACCTAGCCGAAGTTTTTGAAACTTCGTGTGTTTACCTTTTTCCTCATGCGCTTTGTCCCATTTCAATACTAGATCACCAATTTGAAATTTTTTTGGAGTAACAGAAGTTGAATCAAACGAGGCTTTTACTGTCTGTTGATGATGTGCATGAGTCTATTTGGATTTTTCTCTTTCTTCTTCTAACTTAAGAATTTGACATTGTCTAAGTTGTAAAGAAGAAGTAAGAGATTCATCAATAAATTGTACTAAGGAAAGAGAGGGAATAACTATGTGGCTAGGAAGTACAACTTATTTTCCATAGACAAGATTAAATGGAGAAGTTCCAATAGAAGCTTTTTGAGTTATTCGATCTGCCCAAAGAGCAAAGATTAATGACTTGTGCCAATTTTGTTGGTTTTGATCAACATTTCTTTTAATTATTCGAATCAAGTTTTTGTTTGTAGATTCTGCCAAACCATTTCCTTGCGGATAATAATTTGTAGAAAACTTAAGTTTAAAACCCTTTTTAGTTGAAAATTCCATCATAGTAGTTCCTGAGAAGTAAGATGCATTATCAAACATTAAAGCAGTAGGTAAGCCAAACCTGGTTATGATATTTTGGTCGATGAAATCTATGATATTCTCAGAATTGGCTACTTTTAGTGGAATCGCTTCCACCCATTTAGTAACGTAATCTGTAGCTATGAGAATATATATGGGTTGTTTGGAAGGGTTAGGATCAATATCACCAATTATATCTAATCCCCAATTTTCAAATGGTTGTTCGATATTGACTGGTTGTAATGGGAATTCTAGCTTCCTTTGTCTTCCAGATGTACTTTCACACACTTTGCATTTTCTTGCATATTCATGAGCATCCTTGAAAAGTGTAGGACAATAGTAACTTGCATGTAGGATTTTGTGTGCTGTCGTATTTCCTCCAAAATGTTCTCCAACTGGTCCATTGTGGAGTTCTTGGAAGACTTTCTCTGCTTTAGATTTTTCTAAGCATCTTAAAAGTACAGAATAAAAATTTATCATAAATAACACATCGTTGATTAATTCATATTTTTTTTCCTTTACTATTAAATCGTGTTTTGTTTTGTAACTGAGTTGATTCAGAGCATATTCATTCTTTATATAGAATATAAGATTAACATATTGAGATTGTGCATCATTGAGGCTTACTTCTGATATTTGCACATTGTTACTTGAATCTTCCTCTGATGATAGATGGGATGCTCCTGTAAGAATTCTGCAAAAACCTTGACCTCTGACAATTTTAGAGGGTCTAATTTCTACATCATATTCTTGTAAAGTGGTAACCCAGTTAGCCCTCTTCTCTCCTAATTCTCTTTGCATCAAGAGTTGTCTTACTGTAGAGAATGGAACTATGATTTTAGTGTGAATTTTTAGGAGAAAACGTCTAAAATTCTTTATAGCCTTAAAGACAACAAATGCTTGCTTTTCGATAGATGTATAATTTAGTTTTGCACCTTGCAAATTTGAACTGAAAAATGATATTGGTGCTTCAATTTGTTGGTCATTCAACTTTGTTAAAACAACATCATATGATGTATCCGATGAAAAAGTGTATAATGTAAAATGATTAAGAAAATTGGGGGTAGTCAGGAATGGAGCATTGACAATTGATTGTTTAATCAAATTAAATGTTTCTCTTTCATTATGCCCCCATTTAAAGACAAAAAATTTCTTAATCGTGTTTTGTAAAGGTAAAACAATTTGTGAAAAGCCAGGGACAAACCTTTTAACAAAATTAATTTGCCCAAGAAATGACTGCATAGTTTTTTTGTTATGAGGGAAAGGAATTCATTTGATCTCTTCAATTCTTTTAGGATCAATATAGATACCACTTTTTGACACAATGAATCCTAAAATATTTCCTTCATCTAATGCAAAAAAATGATTTCTTTGGATTCAATGAGATGCCATACCTTTTGCATCGCTCAAAGAATTCCTTTAGGTCATTCACATGATTGGTTACTTGTTTAGAAAAGACTGTAATGTCATCTAAATAAATAACCATTGTTTTGTTTATGAGCCCCCTAAAATTTGTGTCCATAGCTCTCTAAAAAGTGGTGCCTGCATTAATTAATCCAAAAGGCATCTTTTGATAAGCGTAGGTTCCCCACTTGGTTCTGAATGTAGTCTTCAATATATCATCTGGATGTACAAGAATTTGATTATATCCTGAGAATCCATCTAGAAAGGACATGAGTTCAGAACTAGCTATTGTCTGCAGTATTTGTTTCGTGGTTGGTAATGGAAAGTTGTCCTTCTAACAAGCTTTGTTTAAATTCCTAAAATCAATGCAAATTCTAATATCACCATTCTTCTTCCTGAAAGGTACCAAATTTGATACACATTTAGAATGTCTGACTGGAAAGATGATTTTTGCCTTAAGGAGTTTGTTCAATTCTGTTTTAATTTAATTTTCTAGATTTGGATGAATCTTCCTCAATTTCTGTTGTATATGATTTTCTTTTGATATCATAGGAATCGTATGTTGAATCACATAAGTGTCATATGTTTTAAGATCATTATAATCCCAAGAAAAGACAATTTTGTACATTCTAAACAATCTGATAAATGATCATCTTTCTTCGGAAGATAGACCAAGACCTAGATTTACATTTTAAGGTTTTTCCTCAGTTCCTAGATTTACTAACTCAAATCTTAAGGTAGAGCTTTGTGTTTTTGAGTTAGTCACTCTTTTAAACCTGTCTTTTAGATCATATAGGTCTTCTAACTTGACAAAATATTTAGGAATAGGATTTTCATATTGCTATTTCTTAATATGAATGTCATGTTCATTTTCATCCAAAATTTCACTATCATAATATCCTTCAGATGTTAAAAAATATATGATATCTGAATCATTATTGAATACTCTCCAATTGGTAATATTATCAGGAATAGATGGTCTAAAAATTAATTCAATAGAAAATATGTCGGGACTAAATTCTTGGGATGGGATTAACTTTGAGGCTATATTAGCCAATAGATCTGCACTAGAATTTTGCATTCTAGGTACAAAAGAAATGTTGAAGGCTAAGAAATGAGTGGTTAATTCTTGGACTAATGATTGGTAATTCTTTAAATGTCCAGAATTACAATGAATGGTATCTCTTACCTATCTAACTATGATTTCTGAATCTCCTAGAACTTTCATATATTTGATATTAAGATCAATGGCTTTTAACAAGCCTTGAACTAATGCTTCGTATCTAGCTACATTTTTTGTACAATCAAATTCTAATATGCAGGCTAACATGGTCTTCTCTCCTTCTGGGTTTATTAAAATACAACCTAGACCTGCACCATATTCAGATTTAGAACCGTTGAAATAAAGAATCCAAAACAAATAATTAACTACTTTTCTATTTGCAAATTTATACATTTGGAATTATCTGGCTGGGAAAAATTCTCAATTTGAGAAACAACTGCATTATCAAAGAAAGGTGATGGTTGAGCGTTGAAATTTCCCAAAAATAACCCTGCTAAGTAGTTTCCAATAATGTTGCTATTGAACGCTACTGGCTCATTTACTCCTTCAAGATCAGTGACTGTATGCTTCATAAAATTTCCATGGTCTACCCGAATTTTATTTGGCTTTCCATTATATGGTAACCACATATGTGACCAGTCTATTGAAAAATAACCATGAAGTTTTATAGACCAATCTCGGCTTAAAACTAAGCCGTAAAATTCAAGAATATCAACCACTAATATATACCCTTTTTGAGTGGCACGGGGTTTGGAAACAATGACTCGATTGAAATATAATTCGTTCTCCTCCCACCTCTGTCTTCGGTTGTCTTATATGAGCAATTGACCTCTGTAGAGTTATGTTCAACTTAACTGGCTATATTATTCCCGAGTATCGTTTGAGAGCTCCTAAATCCTTGCAATATTTATGGACATTTTGGTGTAGATATCATAGGTTAAAATGGAGGGGAAGGTAGGATATGGATTGATCATATATCAAAATCAATTGTACTTATCAATTTTTTTTTTTTCATTGAAAGGAAAAATGATTGTTTCATTGGCTGTACTATTATTGACGTTGGTTGGCAGACACATTTAAGTCTCTAATAAGATTTTATGTTGCTTATTGTTTAATAACTCATGGATTGAAAAAGTTGTACCTTTTTCACGTTTTCTTCATATATTCAACTACATTATACTCAATGGTCACATTGACGATTTACATGAGTCTGGATAAAGATTCTTTCATCTTTCTACAAGTGTTGGCAGTTTTTCTCTGTTTGAAGTAATATATTAGATGGAAGAGATGAAATATACCACTCAATTTGAACTTCTCCACCAGGAATTGCTGTAGCAGGAATTTTATTGAGTAATTTATTAAATATTGAATTGAAATCCTTTATCTTCTCACCTATTTTAGCTTTTAGATTTGAAAAATCATTAATGAGTGTAGCAATGGTCCTGTCATCCCCAAACTTAGCTAGAAATTGTTCTTCGAACATATTCCAGCTAGTTATAGAGCAGGCAAGTAGTGAAAAATACCAGGATCCTGCAGATCCTTTTAAATTATATGGAAATAATCTTACAACACAATCCTCTTCAACTACTCCATTTAGATTGACAGCTAACATAAAATTGTGAATGTGTTCTTTTACCGGAAGACCATCATCAGGATTAAATTTAGGTGGCCATTTTTCAGGATTTTTGGGAAGAGCATGAAGAGGAGTGGGCACGTTTACAACCCATGGATTTCTCCATGGGTTTACATATGGTGGAGGTGGTTGACCTACCGTTCGATTTTGGATAGGTTGGTTGGGTGGATTTTTAGTTGAATAAGAAGCAGACTAAGTGCTAGGACTAGTTGTAGGGATAGTAGTTTGAGTACTGGAACTAGTCAAAGTAACACTGATTGTTGGAATGGAAGTTGTGGAAATGAGCGGAGGTAATGGAGGTGAATGGGATAAGATCTCGCTGGAGATTGACTCTTATTGGGTCCTTTTTAGTCTCTTTGGAGTACTATCAATGGGAAATTAAAAGGGGAGAATTCCTGTCTTTTCACTTTTTGATCGAGTTAATATTCTTCGAGGTTGTAAAGAAAAAAAAATACTGATATCCGATATTTGAGAATATTCAAGTTTTTCAGCAGAAAGAGATACTCTCTCTAACTTTTCTATTAAAAATGAACTTCTGGGGAAGCTTGATGTGAATCAAGAAATAGTATGGGTTGAGTATCACTAGGAGACTTAGGAGAAAGATGATCAAATTCATGTTTTAAAGATGAGGATCTAGATAATTTTCTGGAAGTTGATGGGTATCTAGAGGGAGAGAGACTCTTCGATTGACCTTTAGATTGATAAGATATTTTTTTCCATTCACATGGGTTCAGGCCCTCCTTCTAGTGCCAAAATATTGAGGCCTCAAAATTCCGCTGTCGAAACATGGGGGAAAGCCACCTGGTCCAGACCTTAAAGCAGCTCCTTTTCTATTTGGTGTAGTGGCTCTGACTGGGGGTGATGGGACCAGTTTCCCAATAAGGATGATTTTGAGGGTGTGTGATTATATGACATGCAAATGGAAATTATTTTAATCTATCTAATGCATCTATCTAAACTATTTATTCTACTATATACCTGGGATGTTTATTCCTTTATGATATCTGCAAAGATATCCTTCAACTGTTACTAATATAGATCATTTAATAGTTGAAAGAGATGAAAATTATGTAAAATGATTCTTCTAACAAGATAGTTTAACTAAAAGAATTGTGAAAAATATATCTCATTAATATGTGTGATTATACATTCAATAAGAAACTATAAACAAATATTAGAACATAAGTGCATGTAACATTCATCTATAATAAAGTTTCAAATATATAAAGCAATAAAAAGATGACTGTCAATTTATAAAGTAAGACTTAATACAAGTGAATAAAAGTACCATATGTACGAAGTTCTACTCATGTAAACTGACAGTAATTGATCTTCTCCTTCTCACTTTCAAGAAATTTAAATAGTACAATAGTGCAACATCAGTTAAACATCTTTAAGTGTCAAAAGATAACATATGTGCTCCATTAATTCATCAAAGCATTCACAAACTTACAATAGTGCATTCTTTGCAAATGTTTTTGAAAAATTTTTGGACCCTTCTCTAAATGCATGAGAGGGGTTTAAATACTAAGCTAACTATGTTCTAAAATATATTATTAAAAAAAATATAGAGGAGGTTTCAAACAACCATCCTCGTAGGACTAACTTAAACTAAAATCTAGGAAAATAAAATAACAATTTTGATTTATGAATTTCGCCCTTTCTTCTAGATTTGGTCACAAGGCTGAAAAATATCTATCATAGGCTTGAGATGATATGGTTGTGAAATCCTCGATCTGACCTATCCCTTGAATACTGCTTTTGAAAGTACTGGCTGCGATCTGCTTGTTGAATCTGTTAAGGATTGCAGAATTTGATACTGATGATAAGGTTTGGTTAGAAAATTCCAATAAATTTCTTGATCAAACTTATTTACCTTT
Source organism: Pinus albicaulis (assembly GCA_034641835.2). Classification (NCBI taxonomy): domain Eukaryota; kingdom Viridiplantae; phylum Streptophyta; class Pinopsida; order Pinales; family Pinaceae; genus Pinus; species Pinus albicaulis. The sequence continues at coordinate 31,124,628 of CM076578.1, forward strand.
TTAATTACATCATCATGTGTGTCTTCTTTCTGTTTCCACTATGTTTCTATCCATTTTACTTCTGAGAACACTTCAAAAGTGTACTCTTTGAGAAGTTTTGGTTTCGCCAGCTGTTCACATACAGATTCAATAATTTCATTTGATAATTTTGATGTTTTCGCTGCTACTTTATCTGCCTACTTAATTTGTGCTTCCCAATCTCTAAATAGGATCTCCTTATGAAACTTATATATTTGAGGTAGATCGGCTTCCTTTCCTGAGTCTGATGCTTGCCATTGAATGTGTTCATTGATTTTATTTTCAATTCTTTAACATTCAAGTTTCTGGATAGCTATTTGTTGGATCAGTATTCTATTTGAATCACAATAAGAGTGAATAATAGAAGCTTGATGAAAAAATATTTCTTTTTATTTATTTAACTTAGCATTTTCATCCAATGCTTATTTTATAAATTGCTCTAGCTGTGGTTGTCTCTGTATCCTAGTCATTGTTGCTTCCAGTTGTACTTGTTTCTCATTGATTTTTGCTTGAAGCTGCAATTTAAGACTCTCGAAATCCTGTTGAAATTGGACCATATTTTCTTTGATTTGCTCACTAGAGTTGGATTTTTCTTCATTTAACAACCTCTCTAATTCTTGTACTCTGGCTTCCTTTTGCCTCAGCCACATTCTAACCTTAGTAGCTTTATCAATAGTGGAAGTGGCATATGCCTCTGCATACTATGATAATTTAGTTAGATGTTCAGAAGGATCATCTAAGGATCCTTCCATAGTATGTCAACAGACTCATTTGTGAGGTTTGAGATTGTTTCATCAGTTCTTCTTCTTTTGTTCCTCTTAACTGCAGCCTTATAGCTAGGACTGTAGAAAATTTCCAGTGAAGGAATTTCTTGAACTTGTAAAACTATTTGTTCTATAGGGTAGGCCGGTATGATCTCTCAATCATGAGTCTCTAGAACTTGTTGTAGTGGATTAATAGTTTCCACTATATTATGGGCATGTTCAAGTGTTTGAAAAGTAGTTACTTGATCAGTATTGGGATTAGCTTTAGGATTTTTTATTGCTTCATAAAACTCCTCCCATTCACTACTAAAATTATTTGCTTGTGACTTTTCAGACTGATCTAGTGTGTCATGATTGTGCTGAATTTCTTGAAAAGTTGACTCTTTTCCATTACTTTCTTTTCACTCCTGCATCTCTATCTCTTGGATTACCTGATCAATTATATTTTCTGGGCTATCCTTTCTGGATTCAAATTCATTTTCAGAGTGATCAGAATTGTGAGATTGATGCTCTGATTGACCTGATTCATCCTCAGACATGTCTTTTGCTTCATTATCCAAGACCATACTTGGAGTAGGTCTATTGACATCTTCAATAGTTAAAAAATTTAGAGGAACTCTCTCTAGTCTCTTATTTCAATATACTTGGAATGCTTCCAAATCATCTTGGCTCAGTTATTTGGATGCAAACTTGATTATATTTGAAAAATTTTCCATGCCTTGGAAGAGATCATCAAATACATCTATTTCCTTTACAAAAGGCTTCATTTTGAGCTATGTAGTGTACTCTTTAATTACATCATTTGGATCATATAGATTCTTTGGCATTACTGCCAATTTCAATAGATTAATCTTAGATCTATCAATATCTATCAATCAACTTTAAGTTGTCAGATCTTGAATTTCATTTTGATATGACATAAGTCATTTCGCATGCTTGAGTAATTAAATGTCATCAGTTCGCACATCGCCATATATAATGTTTACCATTTGTGATGTTTACCCATAGATGCTACGACATGCGATGTGCGCAAACTACACATCGTTTTATGTGATAATGAATTTTTTTTACTGTTAAGTTATGCGAAATGTGAATTGCGCATTCAAAATTCAAGCAGTCGCGCTTAATAGGACTTTAGAGATTTATTTTTGTTGATTTTTTGGCTCGTCGGGTCCGCGCGATTGCTCTTATATCGAATTTATTTATGAGTTTTTTGTTTTAAATAAGTTGTGATGCAATAAAGAGATTATAATGAAAATTGAAGTGTTTTCAAGTTTTTAAAACATAAATTCGAAAAAACGTTAGCACATTTCGCAACCCATGTAGCTTAGATGTTTGTAAGTATTTTTAAGTTATAAGCTATGTGATTTATGATGCGCTAAAGGAATAAAGAAGAAAACTCAAAAGAAAACTTTTATTTCCTAAGTTTTTGTTTTTAAAGCTAAAAATAAATTTCCTATTTATTTCTAAAGTGTCCCCATTTATTGAAATAAATGGGGGGTGTTGTATAGCACAACAGGGCTCAAAAAAATTTAAAATGTTATTCATAAGAGCATATTCTCTATACCTTGTTGGTAAATGAGTCTTCCTACCTGATATCCATGGTAGCAGAGTTGACTCAAATTTTTCCTGCTCACTCCTTAGTGGAATCAGATTGTTGACTATAACTTCATCACTTGCTTCTTATTTTTATACTGCTACTTCACAACATTGTATTTAATTTCCTCATTGTTATCTTCAATTAGAAAATTAATGTGCCACTCTTCATAGCCTTTGTCTATGTTCCCTTTATCAAACTGCTCATGGAATATAACATCTCTACTCGCAAACACCTTGTGAGTAGATGGATTAAAAAATTTATATGCTTTAAACTATACCCAAAAAATATGTATTTTATGGCTTTAACATCCAATTTCTTCCTATCCTCATTTGGAACATGAGAAAAAACTTTCAAACAAAATACTTTTAAATGATTAACTACAGATTTAAAACCATATAAACCATCGAATGGAGCCTTTTTATCAAGAGAAACAGTTGGGCTTCTATTCTTTAAATATAATGCAATAGTAATAGCTTCTGCCCAAAATCCATTAGATAGGTTCTTACCTTTCAACATGATGCATGCACACTCCACTAGAGTTCGGTTCTTCCTCTTTGCAACTCCATTCTTCTATTGAGTGTGGGGTATTGTAAACTGCTAAATTATCACATGATCCATGCAATATTTGATGAATTTTCCCATCTTGTATTCTCTCTCTTGATTTGAGTGGAGAATTTTGATGTCCTTTCTTGTCTTCTTTTCAACCATACTTCTGAATCCTTTAAAATATTCAATGGTATGAATTTTCTTCCTAAGAAAATATACCAAATTATATCTTGTGCATTCATCAACAAATTATAAAAAATAATATGCTCCTCCTAATGATCTTGTCTGCATTGGTCCACATATGTCAGTGTGCACAAGTTAAAGGATCTCTCTCTTTCTTCTATTTAAACTTGAGGGAAATTCATCCATGTGAATCTTTCCAAGTGCACATCCTTCACAATCAACATGTGCATTTTTTAAAACAAGAATAACAACATCCATACCATATTTTCGTAGCAGCAATAAGTCATGAAGATTGATGTGTCTGAAACTTTGATGCCAAAGATTCTCTGTTGTCATCATATTTGAACTCAAAGCTTCATGTGGCACGCTTGTGACAATCAAATAGGCCTCCAACTCGTCTTCTAGATGTAGTCGGTTTCTATTTATCCAACAAATCCTTTATGATATAGTAAGTTTTAAGGAACTCTACTCTCAAATTCTGGTTTGCAATCACGGAGACAGAAATCAGATTCTTTTAATTCCTAGTACATACATCACATTATGGATGCGCCTAATATTGCCATCAGGAAATGTCACAATAACTTTTGCATATGCTTTGATCTCGTAGGCTCTGTCATCACCAATGTAGATATTAGCACCACTGCTAGTTTCTTTAAAACTTTAAAACTAGTTCTTATTACCTGTCATGTCAGTGGATTCTCCAGGATCCACAAAGCATGTTTCAGTCTCATCAATCTCAACAGAAAGAGAAGAATCATACACAAATAATTTTACTTCATGATTCTAGTCATTGTGAGTAAATTTCCCTGTATGATTCTTTTGTCTATGTTTGCCTTCGTCAGCCCTCTTTTATAACAATGTTTAGCAATGTAACCAGATTTACCATAATAAAAATACTTGGCTCCTGAATCATTTTTGGTTTAAGACATACCTTGAAGTGGCCTTTTCTGAGGTTTCCTGCCGCCTTTCTATCATGCTCCAGGTTTCCCTCTGAAAGGATTTTTCTTCACCATCAATGTGAGATTTGCACTTTGAGGCTTCATATTCATCTTCCTCTCTTCTTCTTGCATCAATATCCTTGTCATATCTTCAAAGGTGGGAGATTTATCCCTTGTTTCCATCCTTGTAATAAAAATCTGATAATCATTAGTCATACCATTCAAGGTAATCGTGACGAGATCAGTGTTCGACACTTTCTCCCCTATATCACCCAACTTGCCTTTCAAATATTTTATTCAAGAGATGTACAAAGAAACGGATTCATTCTCCTCCATCCTGATGTAGATAATATTACTCTTCTTGAAAAATAATCTATTTGTGTTCTTTGTCTCAGACAGATCCTTGAGAATCCCCCAAATATCATTCGCATATTTACACTCTTTGCTGTGAGGGATGATGCTCTCCTTCACTAACATCTTTAGAAACACCCTTCCTCTATTTTCCCTCTTCTCCCAATCTTGGATTACTGTAGCTATTCCACGCTCAGCTATGGTTGTATTTGCTTCATCCCCATTTTATATTTCCCTCACACTCAAACCCTCGAGCAGTGTCTACAATTTTAACTTCCAATTGGTGTAATTCAACCCATCGAACTTATTTATCTCATTCAGGTACACTTATGCAATATGATTATTCATTATGATGGGTCAATATATGGATCTACCTCAAGATCCTCAATCTCCAGAAATCGATCAAGGAGTGATCTCAACAACAAGGAGATCTCAATTTCAAAATAAATTGACACCAACACAGAGATGTCGACCACCAAATTTTTACTCGAGATCTTAATTTGAAATAAATAGAGAAAACAAAAACTCACCAATCTTGATCTTAAATTGAGAAATTAACCATGGTAATCAATACACGCTGCTCACTAACCACAATCTATGCAACAACACTATAACACAACCCAACTGCCATATATATTCTCACTGCACCAACAGATCTACTGTACACGCCTCCACGCACACCACACCACATCAATTGGTCAATTCACTGCACTAATGCGTGTCTCTTTAAGTTGGGAAATGTTACCAATGCTCCTCTCGTCAAATAGAACTATGTTATTGCAGCACTAATGATTGACTCATTGAATAGAGTCGTGTTAGTGTTGTAATAACACCACAGATATTAAAGAAACTCGCGTGCTATGAAAGGGAGGTAAGTTTACCACTGTAATCCAGTTCTTGCTGACACATGATTGCTTTATAACACCCTATGTATAACCTGGAAGGTGAGTTGTAGTACAAAACAAGGAGAAATTTTTTTATCACTCCTCTCACAAAATTCCGCACTACTCCAATATGCATGAAAGTAATTTTTTTTTTTACGTCTCTCCATCCACTAAGGCTCCAAGCTTCAGCCACCAAGGCTCATGAAACACCCAACCACCATGGTTCTCAAATTAATCAACCACTAAGGTTTCACTTCTACGACTAAAGCTCTTGATTCTACCACAAAGGCACTCCAACCACTAAGGCACTCAATTTTTCCACTAAGGCATTTCAGCCGCTAAGACACTCAATTTAGTCACTAAGTCACTCACCAGCCACTAAGGCTCACCAAATCTGATACCATGTTAAATAATAAAGGAAGACAAAACTTATAATATGAAACAAGCAGCTCACAAGTGATCAAGTTGCACCTAGATACTTCCCAAGTAGAGAATGATCTATCTCATTAATCATCGGATAAGAAATGTATCAGTTTACATCAATTTATGGAGATTGGAACTGACTCGTAGATAATATGAACTAATCCTAATATAGGACACTCATACAACTAAGAAAAAAACTCTCTCCAATAATATAATACTCTCCATTATCTTCAACTACTTGTTGATTATTTTTTATATTAATCATGAAAAGGGAAACTTATCCCGAATAGTTTTCTTCTTTCTTTATATCATTCTATGCCTGTAAAATTAAGATGCTATATGAGTCAAGAAAAATATTGGAATCCAAGGTGTTAACGAGGATTGAAGCATTGAATAATGGTACCCATATTTTACAAATATTTCACTTTATATGTATTTCCTACATGAGAGAAGAGCGATGACAATTTGGGGCCCAAGAAAATGAACTTAGGTTTGAAAAACATGAGTTCATTGCCATGAACAAAAGAAAGAATTGGATTTAGGGTTTGACTACTTATTGATGTATCCTATGGTATCTAAGGATAGATAACATCCATGACATGGTTGATTCCAGAAAACAATAGGTGAAGTAATTTGAAAGGATTTTATTTTCTACCTTTCAAACAATCTTCCAAGAAATATTTTTTAACTTCATTAAAGTCATAATAAAATGATTTAATTTTTGTTATTTTTTTGGGAAAATTGTATTGGCAATGCTTGTAGAAGAAGGATTATAATGATATATTATTTTTATTTATATATTTATTTATTTATTTTAATTTTTTGTTATTTGATTTATAAAAGAAAACTTTCAATCATTATTACTAGGTAAACTATTTTAATTTTATTATTGTGAACTTTCCCATGAATGCTTTTTTTAAGGATTCTACAAGTAACCTAGGTAAACATAAGGAGAAATTCTTGTCAGAAACAAATATGCATTCTAGACTCTAAGGATGAAATCCTTCTTGCAAGTCTACCATTTTTAGGAACTAATGGAGAATGGATTTTTATAGAATGATTAAAAAAAAATTGTAAACAATGACTAATTCCCAAAGAAATCAACTTAAAAAACTAAGTAAAAAGGAGAAAAATTTAAAGTGTTGGATTTAAATTTTAGTGGATGACTTGGTTATTCCCAAGATAAAAGGAGCATTTAGAGCAAAGCATGCGTAGGATATACTAGAGTTAGCATATTAGAAAAGAGTTTGTAACCTTGAATATGAAAGGGGAAAAGAACACTGAATAGTTCATCATGAGGGTGATGGGAGTTATTAGCTCAATATTAATGAGAAGAAGACTAAAGACACCAAAAATATTGAAAAAGTTCATAGAAGCTTACCTAAAAAATTTGAAATGGTTTTCAATACAGTAGAAGAGTCAAAAGACCTGTGTAAACTTATACTAGAATATCTTTTGTCCCATGAATCAAGAATTAACATGCAAGAGGAATCTCTCGACCATCCCTTCAAAAATTGGGTATTCATTGATACAGGTAGATGTAGAGGAAAGGAACAGAATCCAAACAATGGAAAAGCGAATGTCTCCAACATTGAATAAGGAACATCTAAGATAATTTTCATTTCATGTAAAATAACTGCGAAAAAAAAAATTACAAAATGAATATTTGGTTGTTGGATAGTTTATCTGGATCTTGGGGAGAGACCCAAGGATCTAAAAAAAAATGAAATGATTGATCCAGATATTTGGGGGGAGACCCCCAAGATCTAAAAAAAAATGAAATTCGAGAAAAATATGATAACACAAAGTATACAAAACCACTAAGAAAATTTTTATTAGAATAGGGAATAATTGTAAAAGCTACATTGTGGCGGACAATCTCTCCTTTTACAAAATCTAACTTATTAATTATAGCCTTTTTTGGTTACAATACCACAGGTAAATTCCATGGGTGGGTAAATACCATGGGTGAATGAATACCATTGACATATATCACTTACAATACCATGGGTAAATACCAAGGGTGAATTAATACCATGGGTGGATTCCACTTATAATACCATGGGTAAATTCCATGGGTGGGTAAATAGTATGTGCTGATAAATACCATGGGTCGATGCCACTTACAATACCATGGGTAAATTCCATGGGTGGATGAATACCATGGGTGGATGTAATTTTCCATTTGGATCATTCCTCCCTCCTTAAGAAGCAATGGTCCCATTGCCTGAAGTTCCCTCCTAAGAATCCTTTGTTGAATATGAACAACCACTAAAGAGAAGGGTTTTGTGTGGTTAACTCATAACCATGATGAGAAAATATTCGAGGATAGAGATACCTTGTAATTCTTGTGAAAACAGTGATACTAACAATATGTGACCTAGAAAATGGACTTCGATGACAAGGGTTTTGTGTAGTTGACCCATAGCCTTCATGTTGACTATTGATGAAGTAGAAGCTGCCTACATGGCCTGGGGTGGGAGGGCACATATCCAAAGGGAACCCACTCTGAATACTTCTCCAGATACAGTAACTCATGGATTCTTGGTGGGGTATAAAACCATGCCACAGCAGAGATTTACCTGAACTATAAATGCGTTGCATATTTGTAACAAAAATGGCCAAGGGTGTTGTACATTCTCCTATCCAATGAGATGTTGTAAAAGCTTCTTTCACATTATAGACATATTTCTATAGCTTTGCTGATAGATTCTGCTACAGGTGATTAAATCAAATTATATCAAAGACCCATTTGCAGTATGAAAATATATTTCCATTGATATAACACACTTGAACTTTAATGACCCGTGGAGATAGAAAATGATTCCAAAAACTCATGGTACGAGCGACTGCACAATGTTCTAGATATGTGTAACTTCAATTGCTCATATCTACCAAACCGGGAAACGAAATAAAATTTCATAAAAAACCCATTTGATCTAATGGAAAATGTTTTAAAATGAGATTTTTTTTACCTTATATAATGCTTTATGAACATCGTAGAACTTTCATGAATTTTGTCAAGATTGCAAAGATTGCTGCAAAATTTTGAAACTAAAAATATTCTTCAAACCCTCATTCCCATGGATTCATAAGCTGAATCTGATACCATTGATCAAGATCTTGGGGGGATACCCCCAAGCTCTAAGAAAATTTCAAAAAAAATATGAGAACATACAGTAAAAAAAAACATCAAGATTTTTTTTATTAAAATAGAGAATAACAGTAAAAGCTACATTGTGGTTGATCTGAAAGGAGTGAATTAGTTTGTTGTGCTAAGTGTCCTTTCAGTAATAAAAACATGTACAATTAGTCTCCATTTGTTTGCTTAAGGAATGAGTATTTTAACCATGAAACATATATGAATTTGTGATTTTTAAGCATGAAAATAAGCCTAAATAACACTGTACAATAGTTTATAATAGAGAAATAACATCACACATAAGTTTTACACAGTAGGCATGATGAAGAAGTTCACCCCTCCTGGGCTACATCTGCTGGTCCAGCTCCCAATACAATTTCCCTCTTTGTCAATATGCTCAAAATTGAAAATACATGTGTTTAAAAGCCTCTAATGGTTTTTTTCTCTGCACCAGTGGCTCCAAAATGCTCAAATTAGTCTAGATAGACTCTTGTTTCACCCAAATTGGTCGAAAATTGACCTCCCAAAGCTTTTTCCCAATAACTGCTGCAAAACCTCCACTAAAATTGGAGAACTGCCTCTGTCTGTTGTTAAAAATATAAAAATATTCCAAATTTGGTGGTGCACTATTAACTCTGCCAACTTAACCATTAACACTAACCTTTAAGGGCTGGGGGTGGCCACATGCCAACCCCCGAAACCTTAGTTACCATATATGTTGGGAGGAACTCCAGTTAAAACCCCAAGTGAACTCAAGTTAGTTGCGGAGTTTCCTTAACCACCGGTCTAATGGTCGCACCTGACTGCGACATCTAGTTCATGTGATAGTGCAGAAGTTGCGACAAGTATTAAGGTTTAAGACGGTTGGCGGAAGTTCTAACCACGTGAATATACATGTGACCGAGATTGTCGAAGCAGTTTCAAGTCAAGTTTGAGGAACCGTCAGGCCATACATTAAATGTTGCAGTTTAAACTCCCCTCCATGTGACCAACAACCATGAGGCCACTGGCAGGTTGTGACCACCGGCGCCCCCCCCCCCCCCCCCACAAAACTAAATCCATAACAACATAAATTTATGCGAAGTTGTATATGGGTAAGAACCAATGGATAGCGGAGATGGTGGAGGTCTTTGCTGGTGTGCCGAAGGTCGTGGGGTGGAACCCCCTGGACCTCACATAAATTTTATTCAATGGTCAAGGGGACACATGGCAGCCTCCGGGATGACCACGTGTCACCCATCCAATGGCCCAAATAAAACACGTACATCTCCATCCAACGGTCCAAAAACAACCATGTGTCACGATCTGATTGGATTTGGGAAAAGTGAATAATCCTAATATATGCCACCTACTGACTGTACCTGCATGCTGACTGGGCATCCCAGTCACTCCTATCAATTTTTTTTTAGCTCTTTAGGAAAACTATCAGAACGTGATATGTTTCTCATACGACATCGATTTTTCAAACCGTTTGCTATGCCAAAATCGAAATGACGAGACCTATTCAGTCGCTCAAGTTCGGTACAGTTTCGAGCACTTTCAATTTTGAGAAAAAAACATGATCTCCTGATCACACCTCCCCATTAGGAAGCTTTTGGACCCCAAAAGACTTTAATTACCTGTTCAGAAGATGAGGGTACAACTCCCTCACCTTTTCAACTTCCATCCATCTTGCCTTACTTGGTTTGCTGCCCTTGAGCCCAATTCGAAGATAATTGACACTTCCCCTCTTAGAAGTGCATGTGCTCCTCTCAAGAATGCTATAATACTTGAGCTCATCCAGAAATTCTGGAGAGAAATATTCTATTGATGGCAGCTGAATATCACTCCCTTGATCATCAATCATAAGAGGCTCATGCAAACGTAAATTTTCCACATTGACAATGGAATACATTTTCATATATGAAGGAAAGTCAAGTTGAAATTCATTATTACCAACTTGTTTGATGATCTTGAATGTACCATAGCAAGTGAGTTTGAGCGTTTTACCTTTTCCTTGCACCCTTTCTTTGCTTATGTGCAACCATACCTCATCTCCTTCTTGAAACTTGTGATCAACTCTATGTTTGTCATGCCTCTCCTTGTATTTTATTTGACTTTTCTCAAGTTATTCTTGAACTTGTTGATGAATAATCTAAATTTTCTTAATGAACTTCCGAGCCTTGTCAATATCACTATGCCCATCAATTGCAACATCCTTCTCAAAGATGAAGTCTAATGGCGATTTCAGAAAATACCCAAAGCATGCTTCAAAAGGTGAAGTATTTGTAGAAGAGTATTTTGTTCGGTTGTAAGCGTGTTGAATGTAATTCAATTCTTCATCCCACAACTTGGGATGTTTGCTGCAATATCCTCTCAATAGATGCACCATGGTTCTATTCACCACCTCGATTTGGCCATCAATTTGCAGATGAAAAGTAGTACTATTTTTCAACTTTGTGTCCATCATCTTCCAAAGATTGGACCAAAAATTCCCAACGATTTTGGAATCCCTGTCACTAATAATAGAAGTTGGAAATCCATAATGAACCCAAACATGTTGAAAATAAAGTTCAGTAATTTGTTCAGCTGTAATGGTTTTCTTACATGGCATAAGTATACACATTTTACTAAATCTATCCACAACTACATAAATATAATCATGTTGTTTTCTTGACATATGTATACCTCCAACAAAGTCCATGGAGATAGTCTCCCATGGACTTTATGGTACCGGTAGTGGCGTGTACAACCCAAGCTTCCTATTACTAGGCTTTCTTGTTGCACACATAGAACAACCTCTTATAAAATGTGACACACTATCTATCATACGAGGCCAATAGAAATACCTCTGTAGATGCACCATTGTTTTTCTTACCCCAAAGTGTCCAGCAATAAGAGACGAATGAGCCTCTCTCACGACACTAAGTCTCTCTCCTTGTGGCATACACAACTTGCCCAAATGAAACAACAAATTTTTATGCATTTGATAATCATTTTCCTCAACTTGATTCCCTTCACTCAAAATAGCATACACATCTTGAAAATCAGCATCAGATGCATATTGTTCTATGTAACTCTCATGTACAATAGAATCATTTTTAAGTAAAGTAGAAGCACTTATATTTGGCCTTGGAAGCATATCAACAAATTTATTGAAAATACCTTTCATGTACCTTATAACCAAGTGAAACTATTGAAGAATTCCCATCCACCTGAAATGTCATGATTGTTACAATTTTGTTTGCAACTGCAAGTACTGTAGTGGTTGGTGATCGGTATGTATAATCGTCTCTTTACCCATCAAGTACTGTTTCCACATCTTGAAGCTTTGTACCAACACATTCATTTCTTTTTCATATGTAGGATAATTAGTTACAACACCATGGAATGTTTAAAAACGAAAAGCGATAGGCTTACAATGCTGCAAAAGTACTATGCCCATGGCATAATCACTAGCATCGGTTTTTATCTCGAATGGTTGTCTCAATTCAGTAATGCAAGGACCGGAGATGAACTGATATTGTATATTAAAGCTTTAAAAGCTTGCTGCTATTTTCCTCCCCATTTGAATCCTTTCTTCACACTTGTCACTGCATCATAGGAGCTGCTATGGTAGAAAAGTTGGCAATAAACTTTCTCCAATACTGAGTTGCGCCTAAAAAAATTCTTACCTCATTTACTGTCTTAGGAGTGGGCCAATTTACAATAGCTTCCACTTTAGAAGGATCAACTCTCAATTCGCCTCCTCCTACAATGTGTCCCAAATAAACTAGAGAAGTCTTTCCGAATTCACACTTTGACATATTAAGAAATAATTACTCTTTCTTCAAAACATCAAGCACTCTTTTCACATGCAAGACATGTTCTTCTCCTTTTTTGTTGAAAATGAGTATATCAACTAAATACACAATCACAAAGTCATCAATAAATGGACGCAAAACATTATCCATAACACGCATGAAAGTCGCTGGTGCATTACACAAACCAAACGGTTTAATAAACCACTCAAAGAGTCCTTGTTTGGTTTTGAATGCAGTCTTCCATATATCACTTTCTGCAATTCTTACTTGATGATATCCAATTTGTAAATCTAACTTAGTGAAAAAAATTTCTTCTTTCATCTGATCTAGTAAATAATCTATCCTTGGGAGTGGGTATCGATTCTTTACCATTATCTTATTCAAATCTCTGAACTCTACACACATGCGCCAAGTCCCATCTTTCTTTGGAATCAAGACTATTGGTGAACCGCATGGAGAAGTGCTTGGCCTTATGAGTCCCTTGCCCAACATGTCCTTGATTTGCCTCTTTATTTTAGCATTCTCCATTATGAACATGCGATACATGTCGATGTTTGGAAGAGGACGATCTTGTTGCAACTGAATCTCATGTTGAATCTCCCTTTTTGAAGGAAATCATGTTGGCTCTTGAAACATCTCATGATGTGCATCAAATACATCATATAAATCTGATTTAAACTTAGGATGACAATCTTCAAATGATTCATGATTAAAATTATCTTTAGGCTTAATCATTAGAAGAACAAAATTCTTACTTGAATTCACCAGCCTCTTTATCTGTCCAGCATTTACCATTGCAATATTTGTCTTCTTGCAATGTGCTCTAACAATGTACTCCTTGCCATATTTGAATAAATGGTATTTGTTCTCATGGAGATGGAAGATCGCTTTCCTGTCATACAAGTAATGATTTCCCAACAAAATACCTGTAATATCAATAGGAACCACATCTAATTCAACTGTGTCAACAAAATGTGCAGTTATTGCAAAGCGCAATATGCACTTCTTTGAAACCTATAAATTTGCATCCTTACAAATCCACCCAAGTGGAAATGGTTTTGGATGTAGAATGGTCTCAAGATTAAGTTTCTAGACCAAGTCTTCAGAGTTTAAGTTTTCTTTTGACCCACTTTCAAACAGTGTGTCAATATTGGTATGTTTGGATATGACCCTCACATGAAACAGTTCAATTCTCTCTTCTTCATTTGGAGCTTGTTGTGACAGTTTGATGTACTATTATTGGGTTTTGTTTCAATTTCTTTCCCCTCCATGTTCTTCAATCCCATGGCTATAATTTTTTATTCATCACCTGAATCCTCTCCTAAGTCATGTTGAGTTGTAGCTGCAGTTTTCTACTTCCCTTTGTTGTTCTTATACTTGGGTCTCTTTTCAGGATGTAATTTCCAACAATGTTTCTCTTCATGGCCTTCTCTTGAACAATGTTTACAAACCACTTCTTCTCCCTCTTTCTTGATAGATGCATTATTTTTGCCCTTACCTTTTGAGTTCTTCTCTTCGTTTTTCCCCTTAAAAGTTTTCTTTCTACTCTTATCAGTAATGTTTTTCCCTCTAGCTTCTAGATGTGTTGCCTGAACACAAACTTCATCTAGACTTGTAGCGTTAGACATGAGAATAGTATGTTTTAGGTAGCTATGTAAGCCTCCTATGTACTTGATCAAAGTATCTTGGCTCTGCAAATATACCCCTAATAAGAGAGCTCTTCTCCTAAATTCTTGGGTGTATTCTTGCACATTCTGTCCTTTCAATTGTCTAAAATTTTGCGAGTTCATTATGGCTTTCTTCATGTGAGATAATGGATAAAACTATTGTTTTATTACAGTAACAAAATCATTCCATGATAGGATAATATTAACATGCTATTTTATCTCATCCTTTGTCTTGGCTTCCCACCAAACAAGTGTTACACCTTCCATTCTGAATGAAGCTAGTTGGATTTTGGTATCATCACCATGAAGGTTCTAAATTCTCAAATAGACCTTGAATTGCCTAATCCAATTACCAATCCTTTCTGCATTGACTTCAATATTAAAAATTGGCAATTCAAACTTAACATCAACTTTTAGAAAAGGACTTTTACCAGTGTTCTTTGACTTGTGTGACTGGTGTACTAAAGATGAAGTAGAGGATGATGATGATGAGGGTGAGGATGGTGACTTTCCACTGCCTCCATTTCCTCCAGTTCCCTTCTTTGATTTATCTTCATCATTTTTACCTCCTGATGATCCCTTACATTCCTTGTGAAGTTTGGATCCTTATCCTTCTAGTCTCTCATTCCTTTCTTGATAAATGACTCTCACCATTTCAGTCATGTCAAGGAATTATTTCCTGAACACCCTTTCTTCTTCTTTGGGATCCACATCTTCATGGATTTCTTCTTCCTCTGAAGGCATGCTTAATGCTTCGTCTACTTATTTTGGAGGTGAACTAGGTGGTGGAGAATGTGGCAATATTTCCCTCCTTTGTTGTGGCTCACTTTGAGAACCCCTTGCTTCTACCAATTTTCCTTCTCCTCTCTTAAGCTTGAGCCTAGATTGCAAGACTACTAAAGTTCAAAGGAACATCTACTCATGCACATAAATCTACATGAATTTCTTAATAAAATTAAGGTACATTTCCATATAGTCTTCTATGATATGTAAGATTTGGACATACTAATTATGAAAATATTCATTTGTTGAAAAAACACTGTGTTTATGCTTTGCCAACTATTCCAAGGAAATTGAAGGAATGTGATGTTTGTATCCTATAAAAACATATAAAATAACCATCTCATGATTCTACCGCTAGAGAACATACAATACTTGCATTTTTAAATTCTGATTTGTTTGGCCCCATGCATATTCCTCATGCAAATAGAAATAGACATATGATGACTTTTATTTATGATTACACCAAGATGTGTTGGGTATACACGTTAAAAAGAAAGTAATAATATTTTGAAACTTTTTAGAAATTTTCATGCATGGATTGAAAATGATACACAACCACATATTGGATCCATTCATACTAATAATGGAAAAGTATATAATTCTAATGAATTTGAAAACTATCTTCACCGGCATGGCCCTTCAACATCAAACTAATTTCCATACAACCCCCAACAAAATGGTGTAGGTGAAAGAATAAACAAGACTACTTTGAATATTGTTTTCTCCATGATGTTTTAAAAAAAATATAAACTTGATATTTTGGATTGATGCAATTCTATGTGTAGCATATTTAAAAAATATATGTACATATTATGCTCCTAGAAATAAGACTCCTTATGAAATGTGGTATGGCCACATTCCTTGATAAGGCATCTCAAGATCTTTGGTTCCACTTTTATGCCTTAATTCAAACTAAAAAGAAAGCTTGATGCAAGGAGTGAGAAATGAATATTCTTGGAGTATTCTCATACCACCAAACAATTTCGTCTTTATGATGAGGTAATTAAGAAGTTTGTTTTGTCTAGAGGTGCTTTTCTCGAATCTTCCAACACACAATATTGTTGAGTGGTAAATTTATTGTTTGGATAAAATACTATCATGAATTTAATAATGAGATTTCACTTCTTGATGTTGGGATCTGTATCTTGGATCAATCTATGGAATCTCCTTCTTTAGCATTGCCTCCCCCTTATGAAGTTTATACCACTTCTTCAGATCAGGAATACCAAGTGATGCGATTGAGAGAATTGGAAGGCTAAATCTTGATGCAACTCCATCTAAATTGGTGGAGAAACCTGGACCATCTCATAAAGTTCATCCAAAATGTCTCACCAAAACATTTAAAATGGTTCATCCTAATGAGGTCGAAAAGATAGGAACCATAATTTCTACCACATAAGAAGGAGGTGATGTAGAAAATTCTAATTTAGTTGATGATGTGTATGTTTCATATGATTGTAAATTGAATTAGTCTACTAACTTTGTAACAACTTTCTTTAAATATGATACTATTCATGGTGACTGGAAAGAAGCAGTGCAGAAAGAGTAATATTTTGTCACAAAGAATATAACATGGAAGCTAGTGGACCCTCCATTTGGAATCAAATAAATTAGTTGCAAGTAGGTTTACAAGAACAAGTACAAATTACATGTCTTTCTTAACAAGCATAAAACAAGGCTTGTGGAAAAAAGATTTGCACAAAAAGAAAATGTTGATTATGAAGTGTCCTTTGACCCTATAGCAAAATGGGCCACCGGCCATACTATGTTTGTCTTGACAACTCAAAATGGATAGTAAGTTCACCAAATGGATATGAAGATTACTTTCTTGAATACAAAATTGAAATAAAATGTCTTTGCGTCTTAACGAGAAGGTGTTTTTGTAAAAGATCAAAAATAGAAAGTATGCAAACTCTTCGAATCCTTATATGGCCTAAAACAAACATGACAAGCTTGGTATGGAAAGTTATTTGAGCTTTTTTTGAAATTAAATTTCAAACATTTTAGTATTGATGATGCAACAAGTATTTCACACAGGAAACACACAAGCTGTGGCTCTTCTATTAATCATACTAACTTGAATCTCACTCAATGAATACAATGAACCCGGTGAAGGGTATTTATCCTAACTTGACATACACACATTTACATAACGTGACTTGACCATCACTCACTTAACTTACTCTCTAAATCACTTACCAAATTCATCTATCACACAACTAGACTAATCAACACTGATTGTCTAACTCTGCATGTAGGAGTTAATTAACTATTTTAACATTTTTATCACTAGTTACGTTTTAACGTGTGATTAGTTACTCACGTTTCCTGTATTAATGGTGATTAGTTAATTAGGTTTTCTGTTATTGTTAATGGTCAATTAATCGGTTCCTTAATTAGATTCTTAGTGCTACTAATAATGTGCTTTTGCAGATAATACATCTAGTCGATCGATTCTATGCGTGGCATAAGCTGCCTGTATTATTGGGACTGGTGTACCTGGCTATAAGGCGCACGTTGCACCAGAATTATAATCTCATCAACGTGGGAACTACACCGGTGAATGCCAGATATAATTCAATCCGTTATCCATACAGAACAGCTGACGGATCTTACAATGATCTACTCAATCCGGAAGCAGGAAGTGAAGACACATTTTTTGGACGAAATATGATGCCTTCTCCTCAAAAGGATCAGGTGATTATAGACCTATCTGTACCAGCCATTCATGTATCCCACATATCTGATACCACGATATTGAATGACTTGTGATTAGGTTAGGAATTCTGTTTACACATACCGACTCAAATTGTTGTGTAAATAGCCGCTGAGGCCAGATCTGATAACATATGTGACACCATTATATTGAATGATTTCTGACTAGGTTACAACTTACATTTACAATTTGAGTAAAATTGTTGTGTGAACAGCTGCTGAGGCCAGATCCCATGGTAGTTGCTACCAAGCTGCTTGCTCGCAGGAAAATGATAGATACGGGCATACAATTTAACATGATTGCGGCCGCCTGGATTCAGTTCATGATTCATGACTGGATCGATCATGTGGAAGACACCACACAGGTATAAATAACAACGTCTTCTACCATTGTGCAAATTAATTTATCCAATAATTCCTACAATCTTCTTCCCATTTCCCTACACCACTAATGTATTTCACTTCAGCGGTTGCTTACAAGACGTGGATTAATGTATTTGCATTGTGCCTACAAGACGTCTGTATTGTTTGCAGTCATAGACGTCTGTATTGTTTGGAGTCATAGTTTAATGGTTATCTTCTTATTCTAATCTCCCATTGCTTGACATCTCCAGGCAGAGCTAAGTGCCCCGTTGAGCGTTGCATCAGAATGCCCACTCAAAACATTCAAATTTTTCAAAAGTAAAGAAGTTTCTACTGAATTCTATGATATCAAAAAAGGATACCTTAACAGGAGGACTGCCTGGTGGTAAGTATGCTATGTATTATCCATTATGAATTCCATATCCATTTGTGAATATTCAATATATATTAACATCAAATATCCATTTCTATACCATAAGAAGTGTATTAGACTGATACCAAACTATGAAGTTTATGTATCAATATGGTATGCAGATTTTATGTGTTTATATGCTATGCAGGGATGGGAGTGCAATGTATGGCAACGACACTCATCAATCAACAAAAGTAAGAACATTCAAGGATGGTAAGATGAAGTTGGGAGGGGATGGTCTTCTTTTGCACCAGAGTGATGGAATTCCTGTCAGTGGAGATATTCGTAATTCATGGGCTGGTCTATCAGTGCTTCAGGCCTTGTTTATCAATGAACATAACTCAGTATGCGATATGCTGAAGGTAAATATAAGCCCATATATATATATATATATATATATATATATATATATATATATATATATGCTCAACACTTAAATGAAACGGACTGTAAATTAATATCTTGTATTGGAACCCTACAGAATCATTATCACGATCTGGATGACGAGGAACTGTATCGTCATGCAAGATTAGTGACTTCTGCAGTGATCGCTAAAATCCACACAATTGACTGGACGGTAGAGCTCCTTAAAACAGACACCCTGCGTGCTGCAATGCACGCCAACTGGTATATATTTTATTTCCTTCCTATAATATTTCAGTCCCACGGTTAAACTCTGCTATAAAAGCTCATAAATCATTCATTTCTACATTAAAATTTATTAATCATCCTACCTTCACGGCTAAAACCTTTGAAATAGCTATTAATATCATTCACCAGAAAAACCTTCAAATACCTGGATGCACCCCAGAATTCTAAAGGATAAAATCCGAAGGTCAAAGTTAATAGTAATACCATGGGATTTATGGGAATATTTTTTTACATTAACAACGTGAACAATAAAGGATGAAATTCGAAGGTCAAAGTTAATGGTAACACCACGGGTTTTATGGGAATATTTCTCTACATTAACAACCTGAATAGCCATATAAGTTAATGGATAATAATGATTAAAACACTTGTTTTATTACTGATAGAAATTAAATAAATTTAAATTTTATTTTTAGTAAGAAAATTTAAATTTAAATTTAAATGATTATTATGAAAAAATTAATATATAAATTATATATATGATGATGGTGGTGGTTGTTAACCTCTACTCCGTACAAATTTTGGTCTTTGGAATAAGGATTTTAATCATAGAGATTTAATCATTTTACTATGAATATTTTAATTTGTAAATAAATTTTGTTACAATATTATTTGTTAATATAATGGCTTATCAATAGATGATATGATACTTGTTTATATGATTTTTTTTGTATTAATAAATTTAATTAAAAATAAGAAAAAAACATATTTATTTTAGAGATAAATCTGAATCTTTAATTTGTGTTTTTTATTAAAAATATTCTAAAACATTCCATGAAAATTCAATCTTTACTATCAACTTAAATAGTCAATAATTATCTATAACTAACTTCAAATTTTAAAAGCCTTCATCCAAAATATACATAAACATAAACATATATAGTGTTAGATGCTAGACTTTTGTGATCCATAACTCCAAAAAAACATTTATCTATAAACATATATACCTTGAACAAAAATATATATATGTTATCCTAAGATTATTAACATAAACATATATACCTTGAACAGAAATATATATATATATATATTATCCTAAGAGATAAAAAAATTATGTTAATTTAAAAATGCTTAACATAAGTAAATTACTAAAATTATTTAATGATTACAACGCAATATAAAGGCATATAAAAGTTTATACGATGATAAGATTGAAATACATTAAAATATGAAAAATTAAAGGAATAGTTTACTTGATATATTATTAGTTATTAGATTCCTATAAATAATAAGAATTGAGATTCATTAATCTCATCTTAAATAAAGCAAATTTATTTACCAGAAAAAGTTCATGAAAGACCTAAAATATATGAAACATCAAAATCTCAATGGGTGAAAAGATACATATCCATGAATGGATTACCTATCCATTATAAACGAAAAACATGAAAATTTAGGCAGTTTATACATAAAGCATCAAAATCTCAATGGGTGAAAAGATACAGATGCATGAATGTCTCTACCTATCCATTATAAATGCAAAACATAAAAAAACGAACAAGTCTCCGTGATACCATAAGTATCCTAATCCTTCAAAACTGAACTTTTTGATTCCGCATAAAATCAGATTGTGTTTTGACAGTAGACATCAAACTATATAACTAAAACTGTAAAAATATTTTGTATTACCGTATTAAACTGCTTTAGTTTACTCGGTTCTGGAAAATTCGCTTTGAAACACAGGTATGGACTATTGGGGAAGAAGTTCAAGGACTCCTTTGGTCACACAGGAAGTTCTCTTCTAAGTGGCTTTATTTCTATGCCGAAGCCTCAGAATCATGGAGTTCCATACTCTTTGACGGAGGAATTCGTTAGTGTCTATAGAATGCATAGCATGTTTCCAGACAGCTTTCTCCTCAGAGACATTCATGGAAGTTCAGGCAGTTCCAGAACACCTCCGCTGCTCAAAGAGTGAGTTTATAAAACACTTTGCCAGCTCGAAGAATGCATTTATAGGGATTCTTAGCTTGTAGTAATTTCGATACTTCCATTTTGACCTTAAAACACTTTATTGATCTTAAGGACTGTAAACACTATCATCATAACTAGGGAACTCTCACTTACTCTCGCTAACACCTTCATGGATTAACCAGAGAATATAGCATTTACTCCGTGGTTTTAATTTTCATGTCACAGGATAGACATGAGGGAGTTCATTGGAATTTCTGGAGAAAAAAACTTGTCAGAGATTGGTATTGAAGCTCAAATTGTATCAATGGGACATCAAGCGTGTGGAGCCCTTGATCTCTGGAACTACCCCATGTTTATGAGAAACCTCATTCCTCAGGACTCCAATGGCCAGAACAGACTTACACACGTAGACCTGCCTGCACTTGAGAGTAAGATATCATTAGCTCACAATCCTCTCTTCAAGATCACATTAAAATCAGTAAAATTTTGGGTGTCATGATATGATCTGAATATAGAGTTGGATTTCTGGAGGATTTTCAGTTTATCGTGACAGGGAGAGGAGCGTATCAAGATACAATCAATTCCGTCGCAATATGCTTATGATTCCGATTGCTAAATGGGAGGACCTTACAGACGATAATGAGGCTATCCAAACCCTGCAAGAAGTTTATGGTAACGATATTGAAGCCCTGGATTTGTTGGTGGGTCTGATGGCAGAAAAGAAGATTAAGGGTTATGCAATCAGTGAAACAGCTTTCTTTATCTTTGTGCTCATGGCATCACGGTGGGTAGTATTCCTTTATTTTATTCAATCCGTAAACAGAATTAGAAAATTTTTGGCTATACGTATAAGTAAATTTTCTTATTGTGATTATGTTGTATATTATTATTGCAGTCGATTGGAAGCAGATCGATTTTTCACCAGTGATTTTAACAAGGAAGTATATACAGAGAAAGGCCTCGAATGGGTAAACAAAAAGACAGAGAGTCTGAAAGACGTGTTGAATCGTCACTATCCAGAACTGGTAGAGAAGTGGATGAACTCATCAAGTGCATTTTCTGTGTGGAGTGCGAGCCCCGAGCCTAAGAACCACACTCCCCTCTATTTTCGCATTCCTCATTAGTGTTTGACAAAGCTTCGCTACGTTTATTCATCAAGTTATCAAATTCAATCAATTGGTCATATGGATTCATACGAGGCACTAATTAAGACCTCGAAATAGAAAATTTGATGAACGATATGTATTATTTTCTTCACATATCAACATTTAATCATGTGAAGTATGGCATGATATATTTACACTATCAAATTATTTATTGGATTGATTTTATTAATTATATTTTAGATAAAATGTATTTTGGATTTCTTACATTATTATGATTCGTTTAATGTTTAGAATCAGTTAATATGATTTATTATAGGGGTAAGGTAGAGAAACTAATCCATCAAATTATTTAATAGTTTATCTATAATTATATTGAAGTGGCATCATAGAAAATCACACTTATGTGTTTTTTGTTTTTCTTTCTTGAAATCCGGTAAATCTTATTGGTTTTACTAAACATTAAACATTAATCATCATTTTCATGTAATTTTTCATTATTATATTTATTTTAAAAGATATATATTGTGTAATTTTCTGAATTTACATGTATTATTAAAAGAATAGCTGTAATCCCAAGAAAACTAAATTTGTATTTGCTTATTTTAATAAAATTAAATCATTTAGAGTTTTAATTTCATATATTTAATATAATATCTAAAATAAATTATTAAGTGTTTTAATTTACATTGAATAATTAATTTTATTTTAAAAGTTTATAAATTTAAGATAAAAATAATAATTTATAAAATAGTTTTAAAAAGTTAAACTAGCAATTATACTAAATGTTGTAAAGGAAACGGGTAAGATATAAATTTGACTTATTAATTTAATTGAATAAACTGATTATAATGAAATAAAAATACAAACTAAATTAAGATCTTCAAATACTATTATACATTATAAAGTAAAAGACTTAGTTTAATTTATAGATGAAATAGCAGTTTTTTTTTTATGGGAATCTCACAAAACAATTTCAAATTAGATTGTGATTTTTTATTTTTTAAAATATTTTTTTGACTGCATAAATGGATTGAACACATTGGAAAACCCTAGGGGCACTCAAAATCTACAGATTAAACAATTTAAACTCCAATTTTTTAAAATATTTGTGGGATTTAGAAAAATGTTATGATAAAAAACCATTTTTCAGATGAAATGACCTCTTTTGAGAGCAATTTCTGGCACTCATTTCTGATAAAAAACCATTTTTCTGATGAAATGACCTCTTTTTAGAGAAATTTCTGGCACTCAAATTCTACAAATTAAACAACTTAAACTCGAATTTTTAAAAATATTTACCAAATTTAGAAAAATATTCTGATAAAAAAAATATGATCCGAGTCTATTGAATTCAAGCTCCATAAATACATATTAACATGTGAGATTCCTTAGTTTAAAATTATAAAATTTGAAATAACAAAAATTAAAATTTCAGTTATTCCACAATTATCATTTGAAACACTTAATTTCATATATCCAATTATATATATATAATTTCAAATGCCTAAACAAAAAGACACATTCCTCACTTATTTCAAAAAATATTTATAATATATAATCTTTCTTTTCATATGTTTAATTTAGTTTATGTTGGAGATAATGCTTACATTCCATATTTGAGAAGTTGGTTTGATGGTTGAGAAATTCTCTCAACCTCTCTCTGTCTAATTTAGGAATAAGTTGGATCTCAGAAACTCTATTTAATAGAGTAATCTGAATGTAAATCTGTGTGTGAGAGTGTGTTTACACATACACAGTTTGTGCATAATATATGATTGTGTTTTTGTAATTGTGTGATTTTCAGTAATTTCCATCATGGTATCAGAGCGCAGGATCAGAGGCCTGTATGTTGTGTTGTGAAAAAATTCCTACACTCTATTTGTATTAGTTTTATTAAATTTTGTTGGATTGATCTGGTTGAATTGCAGCCGAGCTTGCGCAGCCCACTGACAATGGTTCGATTGCAGCCGAGCTTGCGCAGCCCACTGACAATGCTTGGGCAACCAGTTGATTTAATTTGTGGCATCTGCAATAGAATTTGTTTGGCGGCATTGATACAAGTCTAACCCAACTACAAAATCTTGCAGATCCGAGACTTCCTGGAAGGGCTGTTCAGCGATTTTAGCCACTTTGAATTATTTGCGCAGGATCAATTTTCCCAAGTGGAAGATCTTCTCAGATTTCGAATAACAAGCAGATGGTACGATTGAGTGCCAGGAAAAAGGCCCGAGGCTCTAACCTCCATAAGCTGACGGCAGCCGAAACTTTGCATTGAGGATACGTGGACACCAGATGGAGTAGACTTTGCATAAAAATAAAGTTGGTCAAGAAATGTTAGCGAAATGTACGAAAGGCGGTGACAATATGAATGGGGCAGCTGGAAGCAATGGATATTAGCGGTCAAATTCCTATTTGCATAAAGAAAACAAATCTTCGAACGACATTGCAGCCATACTACTTACATAAGTTTCCACGTTCATTTGTTGGGACTGTTGTAGCCGAACAATTAATGTTTGTAATTTAGAAGGAGATATTTTTAGTGAGACTTGAAGGCCACACAATATTTATCAAGAGCTTTTCCCGTGGATCTCACATTAAAAAATCATAGGATATCATCATTTATGTTTGTAAGAGAGCTCGAATGCGTCAAATAAGTCCGAAATTAGAAACAAGGTTTTCGGGTCTCAAAATAAAGGGAAAATGCCTTGCAAAGCTCAGCAAGATTTATTTTTTCCATTTGGTAGCTCGCATCTCTCTCTCCGTATACGCTGACAAAAGGTTGAGGAGCGTGTTAAAAATTAATATTTTTAAATTAAGTGAGGATGAACTTTTCAAACTAGATAAGAAGGTCATGATGTAATAGTTGAATCTAGATACATTTCGTGTTTAGACGGCTCTTCTATACAACTAGCAAATACAACAGTTTGCACCCATGTATCTCGGTAGATGGGAGCTCGTCCATAAAATGACTAGCAGTTCAGCTGTGTGTCTAAATCTAGTACTTAAAATATTGAGTGGCAGTAAGGCTCAACATGGATGGTTGTCTAGATAGCATGGCAGTTGCGGATCTAGGGAAGGATCTCTCATTAGTGGTAGACGTGGAAGTAGTCTCGTAATGAGGTTATGCGACAGATTGGGGTGATGTCCAGTAATTGACTTCGGGAGGTCCTTGATTCGGGAGTTGAGGAAGTGAACTCAGGAATTCAACTTGCCAACTACACCTTTCCGAGGGTTATGAGGCAACTTGATGGAGCATCTACTGATAAGCTTGATTATTTTGTTATTTTTATGTAATGTAGTCATTAAGGGGGGATGTTGGAGATAATGCTTACATTCCATATTTGAGAAGTTGGTGTGATGGTTGAGAAATTCTCTCAACCTCTCTCTGTCTAATTTAGGAATAAGTTGGATCTCAGAAACTCTATTTAATAGAGTAATCTGAATGTAAATCTGTGTGTGAGTGTGTTTACACATACACCGTTTGTGCATAATATATGATTGTGTTTCTGTAATTGTGTGATTTTCAGTAATTTCCATCAATATATACAAAATTAAGCATCTATTGTGATAAAGAAAATATTATTTTTATATATTATGGAACTTCAATTCTTATTTCTTAAAACTTTACAGAACCAATTTATCTTAAACTAAGATTAAAATATACAAGTTTCAAAATGACTATTTTCCATAAAGGGCATGTCATAGCAAATATGAAATTATAGACTTCCCCTAAAAAATAATTTAAATATTAAATCTAATTGATTAGTATTAATTCTTCACATACTTTATTTCACCATTAGTGAGTTAAGTCTTCTTAGATATATGTGTACATGTTATAATTAATTTTCACATTAGTGATGTTTTTCAGTTATCTCCTTAATACCACTCATAAAAGAGTAAACATATACCTTGGTATATATTATGTATGTGAATTTCCACAACTATTACTTTAAAAATATTTTCATGATAAAAAACTAACTTCTAATCTATTTCCTTAATTTAAAATATTTTTAAAAATAAAAAATTATATCAATTTTTATAATATATTTTTTTCTTAAAATATTTTTGATAAAATTTAAAATCTTGCACACCCCATAAATTTATAATTCTTTTTTAAAATATGTTATGAAGTAATAATAAATCCTAATTTATGTACACAATAATAGAGTGTGAATCATCTTGCATAGGTGAGCACTCAAAGTTTCCAAATCTTAAATCACATTCAAAACTTTGTTTAATTTACTAACAAGTTCATTTCATTATAAATCAACGATAAATGAGTTACCACTGGCTGACTCTCCCTTCCAACACAAATCTGTTTCACAACTTCCATCTAAAATTTAATGGAAAAAACCTGAACAAAGCTACCATTTGAACAAATACAGATGATTGCATGCATGTTTTTATGATTCATATTACAAATAAGAAAATTAATGGAATTCCATAATACCAATATTGTTTTATGATTCATATTACAAATAATAAAATTAATGGAATGCCATAATACCAATCATTTTCATAATTTGGTCGCTGCCTATGATTGGCACTAACCAAATATAATATATAGCTTCTACAAAATTGTGTGTGCAAGTGAAATTATATGGAGTAAAATAGTATATAGCTTCTGAATTGCTATAATGAAAGAAGTTTATTTCAAACTGAGACCAAGCAAATGTTTTTTCGAAATGTGACAACAAAAGTATTTTATTTTGAACTTTGATACAAAAGAATAATCAGGTTAATTTATTTTCGACTTTGATACAAAAGAATAACCAAGTTAATTTATTTTGAAATTTGATACAAAAGAATAAGTAGTTAATTCCCACAAATTTCTGGGAAATAATTTCATGCATACTTTTTCACATTGCTTTCAACAAACTCATGTGTGTCATAGTTTTTCCAGTTATAGAGGAGCTTAATGAAGCAATAAACTTCTATGTACTTCCAGTCTCCCCAATCGAAGCATTTGGTTTGTATGTAAGGTGGATCAATGGAGAAGTAACTTACCTGTGCAATTCCTTTCTTTTCATCTTCTAAACTTTCCTCCTCCGAGGGCTCAACACACTTCAGGTGACATTACTTGGCCTATAGTATGTTAGCAACTATTACTTCTTTCAGATAGGAGGAAGAACAGGCATATGGTTAAGCTCCCAAAGAGCAGAGAGGAATAACAGACTTATATGGTTAGCCTGCCAAAGATCAAATCATGAGTTAATGGCATTGATCCCTAAAACAAAGACAATAGAGGAAAAAAACAATATTGCCAGAGTTTTCTATACCTTTATTTAAATTTACAGGTCATAATAAGCACCTTTAAATGAAAACAATTGCAAGAAATTTTCATTTTGTTTAAAAAATGCAGCTAAATATAAATTCCTGCACAAAAAATAGCCTTACAAGCTTATGGAGAATCAAGGTCCAAGGCACACAGCTCTTCCCTTGGAGTCTGTAATCTACATTTTAATGCATCTATATGTTTTCTTCTTGAAGTCTCTGTTGGGACTTCAAAAAAAATGACTGTGCTATGCAAATAAGCAGTTCAAAATATACCAGCAAACTTGAATGAGTGCAACGTACAGAGATTACTAGTGTCTTCACTGAAATGGATCTTGGTGCTCTTGTTGTTATTTAGCATCACAAGAAAGAGTAGTTCTACTTCACGATCTCCCACAATACCTACCCTGGTATGGATTTCATACTTTTTGTAGCTACAAAAGGTAAAACCCTATCTATATCGCTCAACAAATAGGAAAAAAATGGAAACGAGGAAAAATTAAAATATCTTAAATGAAAATGGAGAAAACTCGATGCGGTGCTCTATTATGCCTCACCGTCACGCAAATGAATCATTGTTGGTGTTCCTCAGCAGGGAAAAACAAAACATGATGCTATTGAAGTCTTTATCATTAAATTTCTTAGCAGGAGCATTTTTTGTTTTGCCTTGCAATTGATACCGAAATCCTTTGCCCAAAACTCGAATTGACAAGAAAAGAATAATATGAACGTGGAAATGGAATCAGTGAAGAGGGTCTAGCTATCAGTGGTAAATCAACGATACAAAATACAGACTGTCAAGTCCCTTCAATGAATTTATACCCAAATTTCTAGAGATGATGCGACGCCATGGATGAGTAATGCAGTTAAAGAACTTGGCTCGAAAAATAAGCAGAAGCGATTGGCGTACTTAACCAAATATGGTCCCGTTTTCATCCCGAAATACAAAGCAATGCTAATTTATAAAGAAAATAAATAAATGTCCAAGAAAGGGAAACAAAACCTCATATCATCACTCTCTTCTCAATCGGCAGCAGAGGAATTATTCAATTTCTCGGCCTAAGCCCTTGACTCTCCTATTCATTTTCCACAAAACCTCATATCACCACTCTCTGATCAATTGGCAGCAGAGGGCTTATTCAAATTCTAGGTCCAAGTCCTTATTTCTCCAATCCATTTTCCACAAAACCTCATATCAGCACTCTTTGCTCAATCGGCAGCAAAGGGCTTGTTCAATTTCTTGGCCTAAGCACTCGTCTCTCCAATCTATTTTCATCACCTGTGGCCTTATTTCCCCAATTCATTTTCAGATTAGACTACCCTTTTGGGGGAGGGGGGATTTGGTCTTCACATATGATTAAATAAAGAAATTTACGCCCTACTTCATCGATCCGGTGACACTTAGCATTCCAACCAATCTACCATAAAAAATTAGAAAAAATTGCTTAACTTTGTGAGTTTATCTGATGGAGTCTCCCCTTCAAACTCGATCTGAGAATTAAACCATATGTCTTCCATCCATGGCAGTACTAATAAAATAGAGAGTGTGAGGAATGACTGGCAAGGGAGCCGAAGAAGGGGCTTTACCGCCACAGTCTGCAAAAACTTACCTGTAAATAAATAGAGAGCACATTATTCAATACACCCCCAATGCCCATTGCAACATCTATCGATTAAACTAACATGATTATAGTTGGGTATAATGCAAGGAAGGAATGAGAGCTTAACCGAGAATTCATTATAGGACTACTGCCATCCTTGGTAGCATTCGCACCTAGGAACGAAACTGAGATATTGATCTGAAGAAGACTCATTGTAGGTACCCTTCTAAAAATTGATTTCTCCACACAATTATGTGTGTTTAACGGGAATGGAACATGGCATCTTACACTCTGCAACAAATCCACACAAAATAAAACAAAAAAAATAGAGATTCAGTGTTACCTTAAAAGTCTTCATCCGCAGTAGCTGTGTGTAGTATAATGAATACTAGAATTTCATAACCCAGACAATTGTTTTTTATTCCCAACTCCATGATTGTGGAATCGTGTATTGTGTAACTACTAAATGCAGTTGTAACTTATTCCATACAATTTGTTAGGGTCTTATAATATAATATTCATAATTTTGAATTGACTTTGTGATCCAGATATTGGTGGGAGGCCCCCAAGATCTAAAAAAAAAATTGAAATGGATCTGACGAGATCTGCAAAATTAGAATTCTAGAAAAAAGAGAGAACACACTGCAAATAAAACTACAAAGAAACTTGTTTAATTAAAAATGAGAATAACTGTAGAAGCTACATTGTGGTGGACAATCTGTCCTTTTACAAAGTGAGGCTTTTTATTTCTAGCCTTTTTTTGAGTTACAATACCATGGGTAGATACCATGGGTCAATACCATGGGTAGATACCACTTACAATACCATTGGTAAATTCCATGTGTGGATGAATACCATGGGTGGATACATACCATGGGTGAATGAATATCATGGATAGATGTCACTTACAATACCATGGGCGAATAAATACAGTGGGTGGATGAATGTCATGCGTTGATGCCATTTACAATACCATGGGTAAATTCCATGCGTGGATGAATACCATGGGTGGATGCCATTTTCCATTTGGATCATTCCTCCCTCCTTAAGAAGCAATGGTCCCCATTGCGTGAAGTTCCCTCCTGAGAAGTCTTTGTTGAATATGAAGAGCCACTGAAGAGAATTTTTTTGTGTAGTTAACCCATAACTGTGATGAACAAAGATCCAAGGATAGAGATACCCTATAATGATTATGACCAACTGTGATATTAACAATGTGCGCCCTAGAAAATGGACTTTGATGAAGTGTGGGATTGTGGATGACCCAAAACCATGAAAAATGAAGATCCGAGGATAGAGATACCCTGTAATGCTTGTGACCAACTGTGTTACTAACAGTGTGCGGCCTAGCAAATGGACTTCGATGAGGAGTTTGTGTGGTTGACCCATAACCGTGATGTTGATGAAGTAGCAGGTGCCTACACAGCTTGGGGTGGGAGAGCACATCTCCAAATAACCCAAACTGAATGCTGTTATGCTGAAACTGATGAAGGTGAAGAAGGAGCCTACTAAAGTAGGGTGGGAGGACGCGTCTCCAAAGGGAACCCACTTAGTCGTCCATCAATTGTCGTCAAAAAAATTGCTGCAACATTGTTGATTTTGAATCAGCGATATCTCCCTCATCCGAACTCCAATTCCGCCGATTTTTTTTTTTTTAATTTGAATATTTTTTTGCAAGGAATCCAAATGTGGTTTTTTTTTTTTTTGTAAATTTTTCACCAAAATTTTCAGATCTGATCTGAAAACTCATCGCCCAAAAAAATTCATGGAGTTTGCTGAAGATTGCTGCAAAACATTGAAACTAAAATATGTTTCAAACCCTCATTCCCATGGAGGCGTAACCTGAATATGATACCACTGATCCAGATCTTGGTGGGAGGCCCCCAAAATCTAAAAAATATTGAAATGGATCTGACAAGATCTGCAAAATTAGAATGCTAGAAAAAAGAGAGAACACACTGCAAATAAAACCACAAAGAAACTTGTTTTATTAAAATAGAGAATAACTATAGAAGCTACATTGTGGTGGAAAATCTGTCCTTTTACAAAGTGAGGCTTGTTATTTCTAGCCTTTTTTTGAGTTACAATACCATAGGTGAATACCATGGGTCAAAACCATGGGTCAATACCATGGGTAGATACAACTTACAATACCATGGGTAAATTCCATGTGTGGATGAATACCTTGGGTGGATACATACCATGGGTGAATGAATATCATGGATAAATGTCACTTACAATACCATGGGTGAATAAATACAATGGGTGGATGAATGCCATGGGTCGATGCCATTTACAATACCATGGGTAAATTCCATGGGTGGATGTCATTTTCCAGTTGGATCACTTTGATTATTCTTGTAATATGTACATACTTTTCTTTCTACAAATTTTTTTCCCATATTAGAAAAATAAAAAATGTAAAGAGGGTAAAAGTCCTAAAAGAAAAAACAAAAGACTTGAAAGAAAAAAAAAATATCAAAAAGAATAGAAAAAATGAACCTCAAACAAAAAAGAGATAAAATAAAGCATGGAAGTGATGCAAATTCAAATGCCACTACTATTTACTTTTACTGAAAAATAAATATTGTGTGCAGCTTGTCAAAAATACCACAATCCATGAAAGTCAAACTTCTTAATATTGACCTTTCATGTTTTAAATTTCATGCTGATAGATAGAGAAAAAATATCTAGCCAAACAGTTTAATCTTGGTAGATCAGTAGTTAGGTAGAGAATAATAAATGATCTCAATAGTCTAATCTGAGCCCTTGGAAGAAATAAGAATAGAATTAGATAGTTTTATTTTGAAATAAAAATGAATAAGGGTCTGCAAGCTCAAATGCACCCATGTAAATGAAGAAAAAATGTTAGGGTAGTAGATGGGTAGGTAGAAGCAATTTTCACAATACATGGATAGAAAAAATTGATCATTTCATTTACTAATTTCCCTTCAAAATCATTCCCCTTGTAAAAATACCCCTTCCCCTTCATTTTTACTCTTTCCCCTTATTTCACTCTTTTTCCCCTTGCAAAAAGCCCATTTTCCTAAGTTAAAACACATTTCCCTTGGGAAAAGTAAAAATTCTTAATTAATTTCCATTTTCATTTAAAAATTACACCAAAAACACATAAAAATACCTTTATCTTAAGTATTTCTTTAAAAAAGGTGATATATCGGATCTCACGGTGAAGAAATCCATTCCCAATAGCAGTTTTAAAGTTAAACTTAGTGTATTATACAAATGCCACACTTATTTACATTTGTACATATTAACATTTAACTTTATATATTAAATCCCATTAAACCTTTAAACCCATATATATTAATTCCTTTATATTTATATTCCCAACCCATTATTTTAATATAACATATGATATAATATTCCCCACATGTTATATATCCCGAACCCACCTACTATAAATCACGCCTATGTTGATCAGTGGTTGTTATTGATGTCAACCCAAGCAGCACCAGGGGTTAACCCAACATTGCATTTGAATTTTGACCTACCAAATTAATATATTCTAGGTCAATAATTCTTTTGATGGTTTCTACTTGTCGATATGTTTCCGTTGATATATGGCACGCCATGTAATTCTTCACAGCTTGATAGATATTTATGTTTGAAGTTTGTACCCCCAGTTAGTGGGCTAAAACCCCATGGGGTTGGGGCATGGGTCATTGAAAAGTCATAATTAATATTTTTAAGCTCCTAAAATACCTCCCAAGTTCATTTTTTGAAGCCCCTCTCAACCTAAGCATTTATATAAATTGTAATCCTCATTTCATCCTTATGCAAGGGATTTCGCCATCTGAAGCAGGTCATCGTGGAATTTTCGCTCTAAAATTTTTTATACGAAGGTTCAGAAGCTGAAATTGTTATGAGATGAAGCCAAAATCCTGAGGAATCTTCTGTAAAAATTTCAGATCAAGGTGCGCAGTATTTTTGGAGATATGATTTGTGGAAGTCATGGTTTTTGCAGGCTCCTGAAATTCATCTCAAAGAAGTGACCTTGGTACAATCGTCATAACTCTCTCTATGAGTACCGGATTGAAATTTCGTAAAGCGTGGCAGATATAGCACATTCTGTAGTTTTCTCTCTCTCAATTTTAGATTCAAATGAAGAAACAATGACACGTGGCACGTCGTACAAGTGTGCTCTACTGAAACAGTCCATAATTAGGGCATTGTGAGAGATTGGGTATAGCCCTCTCTTGAAGAATCTAAATTGGGTCAGACCTATGGCATTGGAAAGACTACTCAGAGGAATACTATAGGACCGAAAATCAGAGATTGAGGATCTGAAATAACAGAGATACACCAGATTCAATATAGAGCTCCTAGAAGGCAAAGAAAAAGCTACATCATGTGTTGTGAAGGGTTGCAAAGGACCAGAATTTCTAGGGCAGAAAAGAAAATTAAGGTGCAGCAGAGGGTAGCATAAAAAGAGAATCAACCAAGGTGCATAACAGCAGCAAGAAGTTCATCCTATGAAGTCTTCAAGTGGGCAGCACTGCATACAATCATTGTATATGTATCATTGTACTAAGTCATTGTAAATACATTATTGTAAAAATTGTACTAGTGTCTATTTGCCAAGGGTTGAAGGGGCAGTGTTGGGAGGTCTATGATCATCATTAAGTGGTTGTGTCAAAGTTTGGGTTATGGCCTAGTATATATTCTTCTTCTACATCATTCTATATCATTGTAAAGCGGACCATTTTCGCTAGTACTAGATTCCATTCTTATTTTATTCTTCTATAGCGTGGTAGGGTGGTGTTAGGGTGAGTTGTAGCTCATTGGGTGTTGGGGCATCTGTTCAGTTGACTACTAAAGAATCTCGGGAGATCGAGCGTCCATCCAGTGGGTGCTAGAGAAGAATTTTTTTCTAGATTCTAGGAAGTTGGAGCTTTATTTTCAATTGGAGTTGAATATTAAAGAATTATTAGAAAAGCATTAGGTGGTTTTTGTCCCAGAGTGGGTTTCCACCTTAAAAACTTTGTGGATTTGTGTTCCTCTTTTTTTCTTCTATCATTGTACAAACACTGATAATAATTGAAGATTAACTAATGCTCTAATTGAAAGGAATACTGATTCACACCCCCCCCCCCCCCTCAGTATTTCTAACAATTGGTTTCAGAGCTTGGTTCCTTCAATAGCAGTTTAATAGTTGGAAGGAGGTCATGGAGCATACCAAGAATGGTGTACCTCTATTCAATGAAAATAATTATGCACTCTGGAAAGGAATAATGGAGATCTATCTCTTGGTGCAAGGTTACGAAGCATGGGACACTGTTCAAAATGGATTTACATCAACTATAGATGAACAAGGTAAGAAGAATTTGGTAAATGATGCAAAAGCAAAGAATATTATTATTAGTGGACTTATTGAATCTTCTTATCATAAGGTGTTGGGTTGTAAAACTACCAAAAATGTATGGGACAAGCTTGAGAATATATATGCAGGTGACTCAAATTTCAAAGAAGCAAAGCTTCAAATCTATAGAGAAAAATTTGAGAAACTCATAATGAAAGAAGATTGCAACATTGATGCATACTTCCAATACGTTGATGAAATAACCAATACTCTGGAAGGATTGGGAGAGCTAGTTGATGAGAAGACTATTATACGGAAGATTCTTAGAACGTTACCAGGGAGATTCAACCCAAAGGTATCGGTCTTAGAATATAGTGCAAATATGGGCAAACTCAGCAAAGAGGAATTACATGGAGTTCTCATAGCATATGAAATGATACTTGATGAAGAAGAGGGTACTTCGCAGATAGAAACTGCATTCATTTCATCTAAGAAAACCAATAAGGATAAAAAAACCTTCAATTGAAAAGACATGCACCTGCAAGTGTGAAGAAAAGGGTGATTATGAAGAAGGTCTTTCAGATGAAGAATATGCTTACTTCACGAGAAAACTAAAAATTGGTAAGGGACAATTCAAAGGTAAACTTACATTGATATGTTTCAGTTGTAATGAGGTTGGGCATTTTGCAGCAAAATGTCCAAACAGAAGTAATGGCAACTCAAAAGGAAATAAAGGCTTTAAGAAATTCAACAAGCAAGGATCCAAAAGGAACTTTCTCTCTAAAGAAGATAGCTCATCATCCGATGAAGACAATGATAGTGAAGAAGAAGCAAATGAGAGAGTATTGTTTATGGCCAAGCACAATAAACAAGAGGTATCAAACAACAAAGAAGAAGGATGGACCATAGAAGAATTTTATGAGGAAGTAATCAAGCTTATAAAAGATCTCAAGGCGGAGAAGATCCGTTCCAATACTCTTGAAGAATAAGTTCAAGGTCTCAAAATTGAAGTTGAAGAACACAAATGCATTGAAGAGTCACTTCAAAGAAGTTGGAAGAAAGAAACCAAGAAAGGGAAGAATTAGAAGCCGAAGTAGTCTCACTGCCTGAGGAAGTGAAGAAAGGAAAAACCATCCAAAACTATGCCAACAACTCAAGAGCATTGGAAGAACTCATCAACAATCAACGATCTTACAACGACAAAACTGGCATCGGTTACAAAGAAGAAGAAGCAGGACCTTCTACAACAAAATACAATGAACCTATGAGATCTGAGATGCATGTAAAATTCATTGGACAAGATTCGCAAGAACAGCCTTGGAAGACAATTCCTCGATGA